>UXGC01000078.1:0-323392 GCA_900480045.1 Eurytoma adleriae
GGCGGTGGCGGTGGCCGGCCCCGCCGAGCCGCCGTCCCCGCTGGCCGCGCCGCCGCCGCCGCCGGGTTGGCTTCCGGTTTCCGGTGGGGCTGCCACGCCCTCGGCCGCCACCTTCACGGGGGTGTCGTTCGCCAGGGCGGCCGGCGCCGCAACCGTCGCCGCAGGTGATGCGCCCTCGGGAGTCCTCCTCGCCTCCTCCATGAAGTCTGAAATTGCACCAGGTTTTTTTTTTACAGTAATCGCTGGCGATTCGCCGGGAATAGTCGGGGGTGCCGGGTGTCTTGGAGGAAGTTGGACGAGGATGTGTTATTTTTTTTTGAGGGGATGACTCGTCGGGGGAGGTTGATTCTTTGAAGGGTAAGTTCAAGTTGCGCATGCAACCTTTTGTCTTGGAGGGGTGCCATGTGTATTTAATGAGTGGGCGACAGTCGACTGGTGGTCGCTTGCTTTCTTAAAAGTTAATGTCATTAAGTATAATCATATGTTTTGACGTTGAGGAGTAGTGAATTTTCTTTTGTACCACTGCCTATGTTGCGTGTGGTGTTTGCGGGGAGTCCTGAAGAAACTGTTTCCTTTGGAAATTATAAGGCGTATATAATTTTGAATTTTCGATTTATACTTTAGTACATCAGTCGGTTAAAACATTAATATTGAAAAAATTGTTTAACGAAATAAAACGAAAAAAATAATTTTTGTATAATAAATTAAATTTATGCTTTCTATAATACAATGAAAGATCTTATTAAACAAATTAATTCGCTAACCCAACAAACTTTATTTAATTTCTAAACTATTCAGATATAAAAATGAATAAAACTTTCAATAAAATAATAAACACGTAAATAAAAAGAAAGTCTACTTTACGGTGAATTTATTTATAAAAATATGCAACAGTTTTTTTTTCTATCAAATAACAGAGCAGAGTTATGAAATGAATATTTTAATATTAATTTTCCATACGTGGAAAATGAATAGCTTACGTGCATAATTGACTCTACGAACTCGTTTAGACAATAGTTGGAGTATTTTTAATCAAAACTTATTTAATATTCAAAAAAATTCTACAAAAAACGGCCGATTTAATGATAAATTGTTTATACCTGTTTAATTAAATCAGTCTTGGTAACCGTGCATTAGCATAAGGGTGCATGAAAAGTAGCCGCCGCAGGTTGGTTGCATAACAAGATTTTTATTCACCTGCCTTTCTGAGTCAACCGTATATTTACAATTGCAGACATATTTCTTTTTTTTTTTAATTGACTTATAATAATCACGTCGACAAAATAAACGATTTTATTACCTTGATTAATTAACCACAATAATCAAGGTTTTTCTATCCAAGACGAATGAGATAATTGCATGCGCTTAGCGTTAATGGACGACTGCAAACGGAAGCGCGAGTAAACAATGCCGGCTGTGAATGGAGTTTTGCAAATTTCAAAATTTTTTCTTCTCCGGCGTCCAGCGCTTAGGCTAAGGTCGTTACTACTACAATTGAGTGCGACGAACCGCGAAATTAGAAAAGGATAAAGTAAAAAAAAAAGTTTCTCAACGTCTCGCCTCGAGCCGGAAAACAGCTGTCCGACAGCAGCACGTGCTGCACCTTGCACCTGACTGATCCGTTTTAGTGCTTACATTCGAGACGGGCCGGGCGCGCGCGCACCCTCAAAGGCCCGAAAATACTCGAATAAGGTGGCAATGAACCACGACACCGGTGGACTGCTCGAATTTAAATGCTAGCCCCTGTGTTTTATTACTGTTATGCGCGCCCCGCGCTCGGACCACTACTTTAAACGACGGTTGAAGCGTTTAAATCGTTTGCTCGATCGGAGATAAGAAGTACTTCAAAATTTGCTTACGTTTAACTATTTAGGCTTAAAATAGTCAAGTGAGCGGCTACCTTAAAATACTTTCTATGAATAGCAAAAGGAAAGTATCTTTAAATTGTAAATTGTAATTTAACCATGTTTTTTTTATTTACTTGTTAATTTAATGCCTGTAGCGATAACAAATAATTTGAATTAATTTTGAAAACAACATGTAGTGAATAAAAATAAACGTACATTTTGCAAATAACGTTATATTTAGATAACAGTAAACATTTACATACAACATAAGAGATAACTTGATGATTCCACAATATATTTCTCTTTAAAGATTTACTTAAAATTCTTAAAAATCCTGAAAATATAATAAAAGAGAAATGGTAAAATTCGAGAATTTTGCATATTATAACAAAAATCATATGAAACGTGACTAAAATACGCTTTGGATTTGTACTAATTCACGTGTCACTGGGGAAAAAGGCGCCAGATGAGGAATTTAAATATTCAAGGGGGCTCATGGACGGGCAGGAAGTGAGTCAGGTGACCGATAGCTACAGGTAGGGAGGGATTCATTAATGTACACAGCTCGAGCGTTACAGGTGCGTGGTTTTAGTCCTTTTTTTTTATCTCGCAACACTTTCACATACGTTTCAGGGATTGCTGCCTTTTTATGCACGTGAATTGCGAAAGTAACTATTATATACCTGCGGCTTTTTTCATATTTATTGAAGATGCTTATCCGAAACTGCCATTGTAAAAAAAATTTTATTTCAATTCTTTGAAAAGGGGCATAAAGTCGTACAGAAAATTAGCCAACAAAATTACCATGAGAATTAGAATTATATTACACGGTAAAGTTCACAAATAAATCAAGCGCCTTTTGCGACGTGTAAAATTTAAGAAACGTCTAATTTTAACCCGGAAAAATGGGTTACCCAATTATCGTAAAAGTTGGGCAAACGCGCGATAATATTCTCTATAAATCCGAGCAACAAGTGAACAGCGATTGAAAAAAGCCTGCGCGCGCATAAAAATAAATTCACCGCGGTGCTGTAATTAAACGTTTCAACCCCGTAGGAAAGCTGTCGCCGGTGCACCTGTCGCGGTTACACCCGCCTCGCGGCTACAGCCGGGCTATAAACGAAACGTTAGCGTGCGGCGGGTGGCCGACGATAATTCCTGTTTACTTTTTAATCAAATACTAATTGGCTAATACCACGCGAAGGACACTTGCCTGGCCGGCGATTTGCGCCTCGCGCCAATTCAAAGGCAGACTTGCGAAATAATGTCCCGCTGAAAGTCGCGGAGGAATACGTTATCCTTGACAAATCTTCGAGGAGAGTTCAAAGAACAACCGTAACGGTAATAGCGAATGCGCGGAATCGGAGCTACGAAAGCTTACTGTTTGTTGTTGCGGTCTTGGGTGATTTCCGTTATAGCTATAAGTGAGTAACCGAGATTTTCTTAAATCTACTTAAAGTCTACTGGACTACATTCAGAGATAAAGCGGCCCGTTGAATATCTCGTTACGCGACGTTAATTTCGTTATATTTTTCGAAAGACGCGTTGCAACCCAATTGATTACACTCACTGAATAGTCAGCTGCTATATCTCAAAGCAAAGAACAAACGCAAACGATAAAAATTAATCAACGCGTATAATCAGCAATGGGGATAAAATCGTCGTTAAAAATAAACTACGGGCACTCGGTAAAATAAAAAAAAATTTACTCGGAAGGAAGCCTTGAATAAAGGAAGCGAAATCCCAACGAAAAATCAAATAAACAAAAGCAAGGAGCGAAAGAAGGAAAGGGGGGAAAGGGAGCGACTTCGGAGCCATACGGTGCTCAGCGAGCGTGCGACGTTTCTTTTACCATTGTCCGACAATCTAATTTATACCCCGCGGTAGCTCGCGCGCATATGATTCCGTCCTTCCATTTCGAGCGTCGGTACGCGAGGCCCGGAGGAGCAATTACCTCGCGCCGCCCCCCGAGGGATACGTACGCGCGCAGCACGCGCCCGCGCTCTCTCCTTCTCGCTCGCCGGCCCGTGGATACACGCCGGCGGAAACCGTTGCGCGCGTGCGCCTCGCGAGCGGCCTTTAACGACGCGTGAGCATCCGCCGTTTAGGGGGCAGCCCGAGAAACCGTCGAAATTTTTCACCGGAGCCGGCTTTTTCCACCGCGAGGGAGGAGGTCGAGTGAGAGAGAGAAAGAAAGGACCTCGCTTCCGGACCGATCGGTATCGGGGGGCCGCGGTACAATGAGAGCGCTGATTCGACTCCCCCGCTGGTGGGTGGCGGCGGTGCTATTTTTGCGCACGCGATTGGCGTGTGGTGGTACTCGTCGGTGTGCCGCGAGGTGTGAAGAATCGAAAGGGTTGCGTGATTATGATCGAGGATTTTTTAAAAAGATTCTATGAATTTTTATGAATGATTTTCAGTGGTGCTCTGTTTTTTTTTTATTGAAATTTTGCATATACTTCAATCTAATTAACTTACTTTACTGCGTAGGAAAATTTTAATGAACTTTATTTCGTAAGATTTCGTTGCTTTTTTGTGGAAACAATATAATGTCAAAACAATGAAAAGGTGGTTTGTCATTATTCAATACTTACACGGATCTCTTTCACTTTTAACCTCGTAAATTCGTGAATCCTTAATTAAGACCTAATTAATAAAACATCTTTTGTTGTTAAAATTTACGCGTGTATTTTACTGCGAGAAATGTCGAAATTAGCTGTATCCTTGTTTTATTTTTTACGTCGATTACGACAGACTTTACTTAAAAAAATAACTTTTTTGTTAACTAGTTCAACCGCTTTTTTATAATAAACATTCACTTCAAAATGAATATAAAAATATTTAAATTAATTATATGAACATTCAGTATCTTAAACAAAAAACAAATTTTGTATTCATAAACATCTATAAACATTCTTGCTAAAACACGGTAATAAATTAAAATGGTACTTTAAAGGGCACCTTTGATCGTAGCACACATTATGCGAGTTATATTCGAAAGAATGTATTCCAAAAAGAAGCAGAAAAGTTAAATTGATTAAGGTGTGATACTGAATCATTGAAGTGGAACGTAAGATAAGAAAGTGATAAAAGTTCATAAAATCCTGATCACGTGAGTATTTCTTCCATTTATCTTTATAATGCGGAATCTCAAACATGTATAGCTCAGATGAAGCGAGCGCTTTTTGTAACAATATTTCCTTTTTCATTTTTTGCTCTTAAAAGCAGCTTAAGATTTGCGGTATTGCAGCAAAAACATTCAGAAGCTTGAAATTAAACTAGCAAGTTCGTAGCATTTAACAGGACTACATATTCCGCTAATAAATACTACAAGGAAACATTTATTTCTACCATAATTTCGAATTCAAAGTAGATTTTGTAATTGCCACGCGTTTCTTTATAATGGTCTTTAAAACGCACTTAATCAACGCTTCGCGAAATCACCAAGAAAAGCGCAAGATAAGTCATGTAAAAAAAAAAATTATCCACCGACACTTAACGCGCATATTCAAAAAAATGAACTCACTCTCTACACACCACTTGTATAAAACTCCACCGAATCTTTGTACAACACTTGTCCAAATAAATCGAAAAGCTGCAGTAGCTTCTGGACGCTCGGCAAGTCACGAGTTTCGGGCTACTTTGGAGAATCGTCACGAGCGGCGATTACGAGCTGCGCTCGCTCGCTCCCGTGCCTTATCTCGAGGGCCTCGCTGTAATCGGGCGCGATATTTTCCCCGGCGGCGGGCGGGGGCACGCTTGGCACCTGCGCCGAGCGAATTCCGCAGTTCCGCAAGCGCAAAAAAAAAAAGAACGACCGCCGGTCTTTTCTTGCGAGATTGGCCGCGGCGAGCGCAGGTGCAATGACTCCCCGGCGCGCTTAATTCCCGCGCTCGCTGCCCCGGCGGAAATCCGAGAATCGCCGCGCGAGAAGGGGACGCAGAGATGACGAGGCGCTCACGTCCGCACTTTACGCCCGAGCGATGATAGAAATTATTATTCAGGTTTGCCGCGCGCAGCCTGGAATCCCGCGCGCACGCGAAATCGATCGCGATCGCTTTTATTTATCGCGATGGGATGCCTGCTCCTTTTTTTTGCGAGCGATGCGCGCGGCCTTTTTCCAGCCCCCGTTTTTCCTTTGGGGTTTCTAATTAACGACGAGCGGAATGCAACTGGCTATGCGGAAATCGTCGGGGATCTGTGTCAACGATCTGAAATGCGCTTTGTGGATTTTTGTATCGCGCTTTTCTAGGACGAAACGGAGAGCATTTATTAATTATTTTCCATTTCCTGATTTCTGCAATTGCCGCTGCCAACGTTTTTACGAGGGGCCGTAGTAATTGATTTAAAATATTTGCTTCATTAACGCACTGAGAACTGAATTTGAATAATTTTTAAAAGAAATATATAATTAGCTTAAAAATTATTGAAAAGTAGGTCGTATGTTAAAAAATATTTTTTTTTCATAATTATTTCAAAAATTTTTTCCTGCAGTAGCAGAATAATAAAACTTTATTTCTTACTTTTTGATTATCCTTATCTGCTAGAAAACATATCGTAGATAATTAAAAAAAAATTAACGTCAATCTTTCTGAGAAAACACACTTTCAAAATCCTGTTCATTAATATTCTAAATATACAATTAGTATTTGATTAGGGTTCGCTAACGAACGCAGGTATAATGTGCCATTCAACAAATTCTGCATTACGTTAATTAAGAAACTTTGCATGGTGAAATAAAATTTTTTAAAAAAACACGCGCGACGTATTTCGAAGTAAACCAAATTTCCAAGTATACTATCAGCATCATTTCACGACTCGAACAATCAAATTATTACTGTCATTTTTCCTTTCCTGTTGTATAACGCCCAAGAGCGCCATTTACCAATTGAACGCGCGGCGCGCAGTCCGCGTATACACAGAAATTTAAAAAACAAGCGGATAAAAGACCGAACCTCCCGACCAAACTGAGAATAAAAAAAGACGCAGCGAGGGAAGCAGAAGAAAGAAGGCCAAACCTCAAAGAATCATCCGGCGTGCGGCAGCGTCAGGCCGTCGGTGCAGCTGCGGCGGCGGCGAAAATCGGCGTTGCGTCGGCAGAGGCAGCGCGCGTCGCCACGCGCGGACTGTCGGTCTGCGGGCCGATCGGCGTCGGCCACGGGGACACCGATCGAATTAAGGACGAGGGCCGGGGCGGAGAAAGGCGCCGTGGCGACGTCCCGCGGGAGGAGTACCGGGCGACGCGCGCACTTGCTGGAATGCGTCCCGAGCGCGCACTGAGAGGAAATGTGGGACGCGCGGCGCTCGCGGCTTCGCGCCACGTTCTACTGATAAAAGCCGCGGGAGGCCGCGCGGCGCGCATGTGGCCCGCGAGAGCCGGCGTTTAAGGTACGACGGGCACTAGCGCCAAACGGTGCTCAATTACGGGGCACTCGCTACGCTACGGGCAGGAGAAAACACTTTTTGTTTCTTCTCTTGCGCTCGTCTGCCTTTTTGGATTACGCGAGGAAATGTTCAAAACGGATGAGGAGTGCTTATTCGTTAAGATTCGGTTTACTTGAGCAAATGGTAAATATTTATCAAAAACGTGATTTTGGATCAGCAAAAGTGATGTATTTTCATTGTTTCGCAATGTATGTTGCACGGTAAATTATATTGAGAGAAAAGTAAAACCGCAACGGTAAAAAATATTTAATTGTGAAATTGTTAAAAAATTTAATTTAAGAGGAAAAAATCTTCACGTAAAACTCATTCTTCTTTCTTCATACATTTCGGAGCCGACAATGAAGGATCGAAATCAGAACTTTAGAAAGGATAGGGGAACTTTAGAGAAAGTTATCATTTATCCTAAATCTGTTTAAGAAAGAAGGAGCACATTGAAACACTAATGCGCTAAACACACATTTCATCAAAAACGTATAATTGAACGTATCAATTATTTAAATCCTTCAGTTTTTAAAGTAGATATTTGCACGATTGGTCCGATATTAAAAGACAGAAAAATTTTTGAAGAAACATAATTAAAAGTGAACTTTTGATTTCAATAACTTTTTTAACCAATCAGAGCAAAACAAGTTTCGAAATTTTACTCTCGTTGAAAAAACATTAACAATTAGCTCGTCGTAATAGTGTAGCTCAGCCTTAACCCCGCGCGCGATCGGTACACACACAGAGGAGTACAAAGGCGGTGTGCGCGCCGCTGGCAACAAGTGTTGGAGCTCGCGCGCAGTCGGTGCCGGCGATGCACCGGCCTTAAATGACGTACTTGCGAGCGGACGTCGAGCGGTTATATAGCGTCAATGTCGAGGCTCCCGAGGGGACGACACACGTGAGGACGGCTTCCGTTTTACTCCGCGATTTGCTTCGCGCGCGCATCGGCCGGTCGCGTTCGTAACGGCGCTCGAGCGGGGAAGCCGAATACAAAGTGCCAACTGATTTCGGTCTGGGCTCCCCGACGCTTCCGCTCGATATAATTACTATGCGAGCTGCCCGCGATGCACGGAGGGGCTGTAGGAAATGAGATAGTTAATTAAGCAATTTTTTCGTTGCTTTCTCGATTCGACGCTGCTCTCGGGTTACAAACGACGATACGCGGATCGAGCCACGCTGCAGCGGGCGACCGTTGCAGCTTTTACGAAATTTGAAACATTCATTTTCAGACGCGCAATATGGTCGAACAAGATCGATTAATGTTCACCGTTATTGTACTACATTAGTTTTTAAGTTGTATATAAGTAATTATAAAATACAAACGACGATTTGTAAAATGGATTTGATTAATTATTTTAAATTTTGTGCTTCGGTAAATTATAACTATAACGTAAAAGTAAGACTGTGAATAAGATCTTGCGTTAAACAGATTTATTTGAATTTAAAAACATTTGCACACAATTACTTTCAGCTTAGATGTATTTCTCGTGTTTAGAAAAATTGCAACATTAATAAAAAAGTGAAAGTAAAATTATATACGAAAACTTGAGGATGAAAAATAAAAATAAATTTAAACAAATCATTTTTAATATTTTTGTTATAGTTACTTTCGCTTTGTGCGCTTTTCGCTTCCTTTTTAACGCGTAGAACTACTTTCTCGAGATATTTAAAGATAATGAAAATGTGTAACAGATTTTATTAAAAAATTCATATTATTTGTTGAAATAATTAAACTATCCAGGATTTGCAATACGAGAAAATTAGATTTCACGTATTGGGACAATCCACACGCGAATGATGCTTAATGAACACATCAAAGGAAAATACCTACGCGTAACTACGTGAGAACACTTTCTTATATCTTACACCGTTCCTTACTAAATGCCGGCATAGATCAGGAAAAGGATGCTCGGAAGTGAAGATTCACTGATGGTGTTACATTTTGTAAACACGTAATTCAGAATTTATATCACTAAAGAAAATTCTTTAAATTCCATAACCACGATGCCATCACAATGCATAAAATTTTACAACATGGGAACCTATGTTTTTCGATTCATTTAACAAGTTACTAATTACATTGTAACAATCCTAATAAAATAATGAAGCATATAAATCCTATTTGTACTTAGATTTGTATATACGATAAGTAATGAATTAATGTTTATATTTATTTAAATCTCATTGTTTTAAAATAATGTACTCCCTGAATACACGGTGTATTACGAAGAAAGAAACGAAATACAATAGAATCATCATGTGCGTAATCCACTTTTACATAATACACTTTTTGTAAGTTTGATACTTTATTTAAATAAAAAATCATTTACATGATCAAACCGGGGGTTAGGTAAATTTCTAAAACCAAATTGCGCCGAAGCGGACAAGCTGAACAATAAGATTTACTTTTTTGTGATTTCGTTTTAATAATGGGGATAATCACAGGTACCGCATTAATGCTGTCGCCAAGAGATGCTTTGAATCTGAACCGTTTCCCAAGTTATCTCACTTTCTCCCTAATTTATACGACAGAATAAAGAAAACTACGAAAGAATTGCATTATTGCGCGCCACTGTTGCTCAGAATCTTCAAGAATTTTTAAACCAGTCATTTACTTTAGATTTCGCGAATTCGTCGGATTCACGGGAGTAGGAGTTTATGCACAAAGGAGTTACTTCAAAAACTTTTCAATGGAGAAAAACTAACAATATCTTTAAAAAATAATAAATTTTATAATTAGTATCATTCATTAACCCTCGAAAAGGTTATCCAAAAAAATTCTCTTTTCTAAAATAGTAGCTCTATTGATCGAAAATGAGTAAATTGTGATTTACATAGACATCAATCTTACAATCTATAAGCGACTCAACTTTGTTATCAACATTGACTCGGTAGTATGTAATTTTGATAAGTTTATGCAAGATTTAATTGCAGATCTTAGAGCAAACGATTATGTAAATAGTGAACAATTTTCATCACTCTTGATAACTTCCGTGCATCTAACAAGGTTTTCTTTCAGTAAGTTAGTATGATTCTTGAAGATAACATCGCTTTGTTTGAACTACACCATTTACACGTTGCTGTTTCTGCCAACGGATAATTAGTTTAGATTTTCCGAAAAAAATCTTATTTTTTTTATTTTAATAAATTAAGCTAATTATTAAATAGAAAAAGTAGTTGCGGTTTAATTTAACGCGTGCAACTTTATGTGTTTTGCAATATAACATTGTTTTCAAGGGATGCAACTTCCATTAACATTAATAAAATAAAATAACATAAAAAAGAACTAAATCCTCACTTATCTGCAGTGAAGTTAATTAACTTAATTTTTCTTATTTATTAAATACCGCTAAAATAAAGGAGCATTAGTTACTGTCGCGATAAAATCCACCTTATATACAGTATATTGTTATACCGCAGACGCATTATACTTAATAAAGCAGATTTATTACCTCACCGTTTTCACAAATTACTTTTCCATAGATTGAATCGCCCATGGAAGAACGCACCTCACCTTGGATCGCCACCGGCAGATACCGGCACAAATTATTTCGGAAGAACGCATCAACCTACTGACGATGATTTCCGCTCCTACGCGCCGGGACTTCCAAGCGAAGGATAAGAAAAAAAAGTATCTGATCGCCTGGCCGAGAATGCGTCGTCCATGTAACAACGCACAAAAAAGGGAGCCTCGCAACTCGCCTATACTCCGATTTTTTTTCTTTTTCGCGAAAGAAGAGAGATGGGCCGATAGCCGAGCTATGCATACATTATCTGCCTGTTGAACTTTTGATTCGCAGCCGTCAATCTCGCGGGATGCCGGCGCGAGAAAAAACAAAGGGACATCCATAGGTAAATCAAGCTCCCGCCGCCGCACGGCGAGATAAGCGAGCGCCGATGTCGAAACGCAACGGGGAAATTCGCTTTAACGAATCAACTTCTTTGTATTTTCAGTAAAAGGGAAAAATAAATACTAATTTCAGCTCGTTTTGCAATCGCGGCGCGGATTTCAAGACGGTCGCGCGAATGATCCGGATATTGAAAAGAATTGTAAACGCGAATGACTCATTTATTTTATCATTAAAAATGTTGAATTTGATTTTTTTCAGTTACTAAAAGGTGTGACACGCGTTAATTTAATATTCGTACTAATTTGTTATATGAAATTAGGTTACGAAGCTAAAATTACGGAAATAATACGGATAATGAACACAAGCAAAAACGAAATTGAGAAAGATCCTTAAGATTCTCATCAAAAAGACATCTTGACAAACGAGCTCTAAATCAAAGTTTTTTACATAAACCAGCCGTGTCTAATTGCAAGCAAGACAATTTGATCCTTCCTGATCCACTTGTACAGCCGAGCGCGTTCGATCCCTTTGCCCCTTATGTAACCTCAACCTCGAGCGGCGAAAAGCAACAAACTGTTCAATAAACATTACAGCCATAGAAACGTCCGCGGGAGAAGAGTACTTGGCCAGTTCGCGCGCTCGAGATACGCCTGATCTTCATTGTATCCCGGGGTTGCGCCACTCGGCCGGTGTACACGTACACGCGGCAATTACGAAAAGGCGCGGGACGCGACCGACACCCCATTAGCATATCACGGCCGGTGCGCTTATTAATTCGCACGTAACGCGGCCGAAAAGCCGGCGATTCCGCTCTTTTTTCACGGCTGGAGGTGACTATAGACCGGTTGCGCAATCCCCCGGCGTCTCGTATCCGCGCCCCCACCCCCACCCGCTATTTTTATTGTCTTTGGGAACGAGAGGCGCCGGTTGGTTCATCGGGCGTCTTTCCTTTCCTCCGCGCGATTGCGGCGCGCTTTTCCTGCGCGCGCGCGCGCGAGCGCGGGATGAGGCGGCTGCGCGCGCGCGCGGATGGGAGAGAAGACGAGCACAGGCAGCGGGTAGGGATGGCCCCGTGCGTGGGAGCCCCAAGAAAGGGGGGCTCTCAGAGCGAACCCCCGCGCGAGCCTCGTATATAAAATCACCACCACTTCGCGCGAAATCCTCAAAGCACTTTTCACCCGCGCCCGGTCCGAAGCCTCCAGTCGCGAAGTGCGTGTTACGCGGTGCGAGTTAAGTTTTTTTTTCGGTTCATCTTTTTTTTTTTTATCGTACAGCAGTGAGTTCGGTTCGCCAGGGATTGCAAGTGGTCAAGGGGGTTCGCGCTGATCTTGCACTGTGGCGGATCAATAAATGAATGCAATTAGCAAAGATACTGGTTGATTAAGGAGTTCGAAATTTTTTAACTAAATCAAGGTGTGTGATGGTTTTTTTTTTATAAACTTACTTTGTTGATGCACTCGTGGTGTTTAAATTTTTTATTTGATACAGTTTTAAAATATGAAGTTCACCTAAATGAAGTAAATTTAGGCAGAATTTATTAAAATTATTCTGGTTTTTTTTTTCAATTTTTGTTAATTAAAAAATAATCATTGGAATTTTTTTTCACTCAAATATTTTGAAAAAAATTTTATTTTCAATTTTTTATATTTGTGGTTAGTCATTAAAAAATTTTTAATGAAAAATAAATGTTATATTGATTTGTTTAAAAAAAATCTTTCATTTCATTAAATGTGTTGATTTCATTAAAAGCTATACGTCAACGGTCAGTTTATGTTATATTATTTACGTTCCTTCAAATAAAAATAAAAAATATGTGTAAAAAATTATCACTTGTTGCTGCTATTCCCTATTGACTAATACATAATTATTACAAATTTTTCAGATGATATCCAGGTTTTATTTCGTCTGTGTTTTCTTCATTATTGGAATCGTACTTATGTACCGAACAATGGCGGTAGGTGATTTTCCGCACTGCAATAATTTTCCCCCCAAAAATCTAAGATTTAATTAGAAAGTTAAACAGAGCGCCGTAAACCGAAAGAGCAATTACTTAAACTTACGAGCACTTTTTGCATTCATAACGAAGATGCTCTAGGAGAGAATGCAAAACCGATTATTACGATTCTTTCCCATCATAAGAAATTTAGTGATCGCCTTATGCAACGAATGATTACACGAAAGATGGACCGATGAGCGAAATGCTTTACGAAACCCGTGGGGCTCCTTTTTTTTATGGTCGACTCCTTCGTGAGGTGCATTATTTTCAACGTATTGTACACTCTCACGCCTTACCGCGCAACAATGACAAGAGAACACTGCTCCATGTATTTTTCACATATTCTTCTTGGTTACTCATTCTGACTAATTAATTAACTTTTCAAGCGTACGACTTAATTTACTTTAGGCGCGAAAAAATCGATTTCTCGCCTGACTTCGTTATTGCATTATTGATAACCTATACATTGAAACAACAATTTTATTTAAAATATTTGCAATTCTTTTATAGATAATCAATTAATTTTAGAAATTATTTAAAAAGTTTTAGTAACAAATAAGAACAAATAATTACATAATTACTACTCTCATTGATTCATCTTATTGCGTCACACCTGAGAATTTTTCTAATTTAATAAGTCTAATTTAATCACTTTTAAAATATTTAGGATATCCTGCTTGAGGATGAATCTTTTTTAAAAGATTAATTATTCAATTAATTAATTAATAATATTGATTTATAAAATAATTTTGATTAGTGTACAAAATTTGAGGAGAATCTTTTTTAATTAATTCTGTTTCCCACATTATTACAACTGATTTATCATTTTCAATACATTCAATCCTTAATAAAGTAGTCGATCTTTATTAACGCAACATTTTTAATCAAAATTATTTATTTTAAGTGAAACATGAACTTTTTTCGAACTACGATTTTCATTATAGTACCTAACAAAGCAAACTTAAAATATTTTGTTTAGACGTATTAACAATAGTTCGGAAGTTATTGTTAATTTATGCGTAATCTTTTTATCGTCCTGTTTTATATATTCGACGGAAAGCATTGCGTGAGGTACCACCTTTTTGTATACTTCTTTCAGTTGTTCTAAAGATCTGATAAACCAAATATTCAACCCAATATCTCTTAAATTACTCGGGCACAACACCTTTTGACATCCGCGACTTTTGTCCCGCCGGAATGTGAACTTTTCAACGGTTACGTCATTCATTAGTAAAAAAAAAAGGCAGTTCTTTAATCTCCCGATCGTGTATTACGAAATCGCCGGCGAAAAAAAGAGAACTTTGAACCATAATACAGAGCGATGCATATGGCACGGAAAGCAGTCCACTGTCGCGTGAAATCAAGATTCCGCCGGTGCAAAGGGAGCAGACTGGCAAAATCCGCGAGCGGGGCGGCGAATGAAAAAAAAAAAGAAGTGGGATCGGCGCGGGTATAGAAGGCAAAACAATTAAATTCAACAAGTGTGAAGGTTGCAGCATCCTATCACGCAACAGACGAGACGCGCGGCCATTCATTTTCACCGGAAGCAACGACCGTGAAAATTGATTGACATCGGCAAAATAAAGAAGCCGCTCGATTGTTCCGATCCCCCCCTCCCCCCGGGCCGCCGCGGGCCGGCAGACGCCCCCGAGATCGAAAGTAATCGGCGGCGCGTTTTAATTGAAATACTGATTGAGATAAACGCCGAATGCATATCCTTCCATTGTTCGGGGGCGAATTATCGCGCTACTTTAGAAAACTGACGTTTCGATAGTGAAAGTGACCATTTTTCTGTGTTCAAGATTATTATAATAATCCTTTCGCGTTAGAGCGAGTAATTTATTTTACGGTCCTCGCATGTGGTCGGGGGGATAGCGACGGGATGAATTACGCGTCTGCCTGATTTCTCATTTTCCCGAAAATTGAAAATCGAGCCGGGTACAATGATTCATGCATAAAATGATTCATTTCACGCTGCGCATTAGCACGTTTGTAAGCAAATTGGGTTGCACCTCAGTTGATATGTGTAACGCTCTTATGATGAATAATTAATCAATGGTGAGAGTTAATTATAGCCCGAGTTTAGAATTCATTAAGGAAAATTGAATTTTTTAAAATAAGTATATAATAATCAAATGAAGATAAACTTTATAAATATGCATCTGTTAATTGCATTAACAGATATTGTCGTGCTTCGTTGCGGCTGTCTAATGATTTTCCCTTTTATGCAGAAATTCACTTTTTAAAGTTAGAAAAGAAAAAGTGCCATTTTTATTGATTTATTTAATAAACGTCGTGAAAAGTTTGAATTTTAATATAATAAATTAAAATAAATTATGCACGAATTTTAAATTAAATTTTAAACAATTACGTACACATAAAATAATGCGAAGGACAATATCAAAAGAAATTTATTGAGATTAGTTGTCAACATTTTTATTTAAAATTAACATTTAAATTTCATATATTTACAGCAAGTTGATGGATATACGCCTGGAGTAGACTACCCAATATACAACTCTGTACCGTTCGGTTTGACTTTTACCTGCAGAGGCAGGCTGCCAGGTTACTACGCCGATCCTGAAGCCAGATGTCAGGTAAATCAATAAACATCGTACACATAAAAGGTTTAGTAATTATTTCACATTTAATTTGATTTTTGAAAACAATTTTTTATAATTTTCCAGGTGTGGCATTGGTGTTTGCCAGGAGGAAGGCAATTCAGCTTTTTGTGTCCAAATGGAACTGTGTTCAGTCAAACAACGCGTGTCTGTGATTGGTGGTTCAAGGTAATTTTTTAAATTTTAAATTATAGTTACTTTTAATTTTTAATTTTTAAATTAATCTTCAATCAGGTTGACTGCAACGATTCTCCTCGTCTTTATGGAATCAACGATGACCTCTACAGAGATGCCAGAGGAAACAGGATTTAAATAACTACTTATAGATGTATATTGTTTTTCAATATAATAAATATTTACTTAAATAATTTTATTTATTTTTGTATGATATTTGATCACTTTGTTAAATATATATGTTTGAAATTTATGTTTATCCTTATTACCGATACTTAATAAAGTAATTGGATTAATTAAAGGTAACAACTTTATCGTCGGTAGATACAGTCAATTAGAGTAAATAATGTTGCATAATTTTATTTACTATTTTCTTAGAAAACAATCATTACTAATTGAATTATTGTAATCTGTTGAACATTGATTATGTTAACCTTCCCACTTTTTGATGTTTAAACAAATTTTTGAACTTTTACTTCGAATTTATAAAATATTAAATAAATCAATCCACGAGTAGGTCAGGTATAAAATATGACATACAAAATGTTGCAATTTTAAAAATAAAAAAAATAAAAATCCGTTGACTCCAAAGAAAGATGTTGCAAAACATTGGAATAAAAGTGATTTATTCAAGAAAACGACTGGTAGCTCAACGAGACGAATTGATCAAGTCTTGGCGACGAAAAAAAAAACTCGTCGACGACCGAAGGATCGCGCGTCTCCTAAGTTCCAAAACGAAAAAAGAGCGCCGGGGCAATACCGGTTTGGAGGTGCAAATTAAAATGACAACCGATCGCACTCGCTACTCGCATTATCGTCTAGAAATCGAAAAGAGTTATGGCATCCCCCGTGGGCATCCCGGGGCTCCTTCGCGTAACAGCCGTCCGCGTTTCACCGTGAAATTGTCCCGCGGGCGGGGCGGGCCGATCTCCCACCTCCGGGCCCCGCGGTCTCTTTTCTTCCCCCCGGAGCGCATAAATTAATGCGCGGCCCGCTCGGCGTTTCGTCGCGCGGCGCCTAGGCCGCGGCTAGGCCGGTTCGCTCGCTCGCTTGGCAATTTCTTGGCACGATTGGGCAATAGAAAGTGAGCGTTGCCTCGGTTCGCTCGCCGATCGGCTGACCAGCCGCGGACCCGCGAGCCAGGCGTAGCCGCGTGCCTTTTCCCCGGGTCTCTCTCTCTCTCTCTCTCTCTCGCTTTTATTTTTTAAACGAAACAAGTACCGAGCGACGCCGCGTCCCTTTTCCAGAGCCGAGCTCGCGCCGATTTCCGAGCGTACGCGAGCGAGGCTCGAGTGCAGCTGCGCAGCGAGCGGATGAGAAATATCTCAATTAGGGGGACCCGCTGAGCGCGCGCCTCTTTTTCGCGTGCAGTCGGCCCGATCGCGTGAGCCTGCCTCGGGTTGCGTTTGTTTGCGCCGCCGAGACGAATTTTCAACCTGGCATCTTAATTGCAAGCGCGAGTCGCATTCTACCTGAAATATTAATGTTTCTGGCGCGATCGCGTATCTTAACTGATTCTCACCTTTCTATTTTTCCAAGAATCATAATTTTTTTTTTTAATTTATTTCTTGCTTTTTAATTTTTTTACTGCACTATTATCCTTGCTGTATTTAGTACGATCTTTCAAGTAAGATCTCGAAAAAATTGTACTGAGTCACTTTCGCAATTATTTGGAAGCATGATAAGAGATTATTGTAATTGAACATAATTTTTAGAAGAATTTTTTGCCTGAATGGATATCCTGAGAATGAAAGTATCGTATTATACATTACGTATAACGTACGTTGTAAGTTTAAAATAATGCGAGAATAACGACAAAAAAATTTAAGGTATTTTTTTACACAATATCAAATATCATATGTATATAATAAAAAAAAACTCGTTTCCTGAATAAAATACAGCACTACTGTTTATTATTGAAGAGAAACTCATATAATTCAACGTTTAGCGATCGAATAGCAATCATAAGTAAAGCAGGAAACGTACAAACTGCTCGTAAAATTTGATATTATCAGCTAATCAAAGCACTTAAGAAAAAGTTTATTCCTCGCATTTTACAATGCGCAATAATAGCCGTTATTATTATTTGCCCACAGCGAATAAAATACCAAAAAGTTGGAATCCGGCGGAGCGAAAGAAAACAAGCGGTCGCCGAAGTGCCGTGGAAAAAATGAAAGAGAAAATACATGTTAACGACTTGTCGCCGTGGAAGGAACAGAGGCGACGAATGCGCGCGGATACAGTCGTACGGGAGAAACCTAATTTGCAGTCCTGGCGGCGATAGGACTACGTCGCGTCCGAGGACTTTTGGAATGACAATGGCCGTTTCCTCGCTAACTCCCCACGCCCGGCAGGACACTCGTTTCCGCCTTTCGCACAAGAAGAACAATAAGTAAATTGTGCGAGAGAGAAACATCCTTAGAAAGTCCGCCGCCGCGCTCCGCAGTTTCCTGCTCCATTTTTTTTTCTCTACGATCGCAGGACGTCATTACGTCAGCGGCGAAACAATTTGCAAGCCGAGCCGCGCCGTCTCGTTAAGCGCCGATGTACGCCGAACTTGCGGATCGTTTTCGAGCGCGTTGCGCAACCGCTTATAATCCTTTTTTAAATCCCGCCGTTAAAGTGCTTCCAAAAAAATATGAAAGTTTCGTCTATAACGGTATAATGCGCGAAATCGCAACTTTTTCTTCAAAAGGATTATTTTTATCGCGATGTGCGAGGTGAAAAGGTGGCCTTGAATCGTGTTTTTATTAATCGCTTCTTGCGAAATCGTTTGGTTAAAAATTTAGTTTAAAATATTTTCGTTTACAAATGTTTCCACTTAGAATAGCTACAATAATACCATTTACATATCCTTATATTACTAAATTCCCAATGCAATCGTATTTACGATAGTTTATGATAGTTATAAATTAAGTTAATTTATAATTGAAAAACAATCCATTCATTACAAGTAAATTCATTTTATATTGCAGATGGAAATCTTGATGACACAACAATAGGAATTCGAAAACACATATTTAAGATTAAAAAAATGTTATCTCCACTAAAGCCTCTTCTGTAATTGTTTAAAAATATTTCTGTAATTCGTGTCTAAATCCAATTACGCATTAAATCAAAAAGGCAGCTTTTCTTCTCCACAGTAAAAAGCTTATACGAGATATTTTCTTGCCCCGACTCCTCCCTACAAATTAACGACCGAGTCAAGGACCGGAGAGGCGCGCGCGCCAGGATCCTATCGGATCAACTCGTGAACAGAACCAGAAAGAAAGATCACGTGTCGCCGGAGCCTGGCTGACGGTATAATTTCACCGCTTCGTCGTGGACCAAGAGCTCACGAGGCGCGCGCGCGCGCCGTTTAATAAATCACCGCGCCCCACGGCTTAAACTTTCGCACAAACATCGCGCATAGGCGAAGCCACGGAGAAACAGGCGGCTTCCTTTTTTTCCCCCCTTTCGCGTAGCCGCACGGCGGGACCGGAGGATGAGTCCGCACCGCGGGAGAAAGAGCGATACGAAGGATGCGGCGAGCGGGGGGCGTTTAAAAGGCGCCCGTGCAGCCTTGGCTGGAAACCGGTGAAAGAGCGGCCCGCGGGAAAATAAGCGAAAAAAGAAAAGGGACTCGGCGTCCTTAAAAGGTTCCCCGGCGGAGTCGCTGAACTTCGAGATAAAGGAGTCGATGCTACTATGGGAGTTATCTCGCGGCTGCCCGCGCCGGACGCCTCCTTATTATTCTCGGCGCTGCGCTGAATGGCTGGAAATTCTGCGGGGCTATTTTTGGACGTGCGAGCGGTGGCTATCTTTGAAAAACAAATTCCTCGGACGAGCGAGATTTTTTTACGAATGCCGTATGCTAATTGTTGCATCGGACTGGTCGAAAATTTTAAATTATCTTCTATTATCTAACGATTAAAACTGCGGAGAAAACAAATTTTTTCATTTCGACTTTGCATTGTTCGTCTTCGCGAGACAATGCAGATATTCATCATTGAAAATTTTAATGCAGACAAGGCAATTATTTGACTTTGGTATTTCTTTGTGCGCAATCCCAATTAAAAATACAAAGCAATTGTCCCTCCCGTCCGCGTTAGTGACAACTGCTAGACAATATACCCACGCATTTACGCAGAGATAAAAACGTCAATACCGATTCTTCACATTTTTCTTCATTTCGTATTCTTATCCGACGTTAATCATCGGTAGGATTAGATCGCGGTCCCACCTTTTCAAGCGCGTTCTCACTCTCGCGACTAAGCGGGCATGAATTTTAATGCCACATAATGAGTTTATATTAATTAACGAGGGGATGACGAAAGGCGGCTTTTCTATTCTCGCGGTTCAAGGTGAAAAAATCGATGTTCGCGTCTGAAGGGAGGACAATGGAAAAGCAATATCAATCTGAAATAGGAAATTCACTTTTAAAGCGGTCGCAGTACAGACACGCGAGTGCGCTTCCATCGCCCACGCGCAAGACAAATGCAAGACTTACGAAAGATCTCTTACTCGGTTTACCCAGCCGCTCATAATGGTCTATTATATTAATTTTCCTGCATTCATTTTTGACGGGTACTTTGGGAAATTTAAACAAAATTCATGCTCTTTTCCGATTTTATCTGCACTTTCCCATGGCATTAATTACTTCATTTTAAGCCGTTAAGCAAGTAATGACTTGTGTGCACACTGAATACTCGCTAGTAAATAGACTACGTAATAGCCATGTTATTAACACACTTCAATACTTTTTCAATTTTAGCAGATTTTCTGGAAAAAAAAATCAAATGTATACATTTCTTTTTATAAGCAAATTCACGTTTACTAGATGCTCAGATACTTTTCATGCTTTTTAAAAATGTAAATGAGCTATAGTCCTTAATTGAAGCTAACTCAATAATAGCATCCACATTGTTGAACAATTTTAATACAATTGAAATTCCATTGTGCTCATTGTTATATCAAGCAAACTCAGTTTTTTACCGTTAAAAAGACTCGCAATCAGATGAAATTTTCATCGAGGTGTAAACGATGACGCGATATCATCTCGCTCGCCACAATGATCCCATTCTTCGAAGAATCGCTTATCATTACCCGGCGTAACCTAATTTCTCGGGCTCTGCCCATCGCCATATTCAGCCCGCCTTACAAATTGTCCATTGCAAATAGGCAGTTAGAAATAGCGCGAATTCCTCGACTCGATAGATAAAAAAATGACATACCCGTCACTCTGGAGGTGCATTATTCGAGCGTCACCGCGCGGCCGCCGTATCCTTTGTGTCATAGAGATTCCACGCGTTCTACTTTCACTGCTCGCTTCTGACAGATCTTCTAGGAATCCCGCGCTCCGCAAGGAGCCACAAGAAGTGCGTGGGCATCGCGTCACTTCATTAGCGAAAAGGGCCGCGGCAACGCGAGCGAACAGCTTACTATCCCGAGGCGAATTAAAGAGCAGTGTCCTCCACTAACGTCACTGCTATCCATAGTAGAGAGACCTCCCGTGGTGTCGCGAACAATGCGTCGATCGTGAAACGCGTATTTCGATGATATATGAATTGGTATTAGCATTCAGCTTGACTGAAATGGGATATTTATAAATTAGCAGAATAAAAGGTATAGGTCGTTCGTTATGCTGTTTTACGAGCGAGCATGTAACGATAGATACAGTGATGTATTTTGTGCTTTTATCAGTGAATTCACTTATTCAAAGAGTATGAAATGTACAAGTATCTTTTAGTAATGGATGTCGTTAAGAGGATTATGAAAGTACACGAAATTTGTTATTGGTAATACTACCAATAATAGCTTAAACTTAACTTTCCTTTCTATAAAAATGCAACTGACTTCACACGTGAAATAATGACACTTTAATGATAAGAAAATTTAATTACTTGATAGTGCATTTATTCAGGAAATAATGTAACTGTACATGCAATTTTCAAATTTAAGGAATTTCAAAAATCTTTATCGAGGATTACTATAAGTTGACGAATATTTGAAAACATCAGGAAATCTATTTTCTATGTTGCAATGTTCAATATTGCTGGTGTTAAACACATAAATTTCTAATTTTTTTTATATTTAATACAGATTCCCAAAATAGTTAACCTGAATCTACACTGAAATTACTTCTTTTTCCAAATTAAATTACTCATAGACGTTATTTCCTACACATTTGGTGGTATCACTTTAATAATAGCAATTGTCAGATCTCGGTTGATTCAAAATCATTGATGGATCCACAAATCTGGCGTGAAAGTGACCTAGCCCACGAAATCATTAAATTAATTCGAGTACAAAAAAATGGCCCACTTTCACAATACACATAACAAGATCTGCGGCGCCTGCAATAATGCTTTCTTTATTCGGTAACTCGGCACATAAATAAAGTTAAATATGCAAAAAAAATATTCAACCGTGGCCAGTTATTTTTAAGGAATTCCAGTGTCAAAATTTTATGACTTTTCGTATCATCGTTGACGTCATAAAATTTATTTGCTTCTGGACGTACGAATAACACTTTATCAATAATTTACGTAAAATTTTTCGCGAACACCGAGCAAAGTGAAACTGGAATTCCCTGGATAATTTATTTTTATTAATTATTTCCAGCTAACTCCAGACACTTTTCGCTTGGATATAAATTTTATTTTTGCCTAAGGAAAAATGAAAAAGTTTGCGGTCCATAGTATCTAAAAAAAATTAAGCAAGAATTCTTTACCGGCCAAATGGCGCCGCGGTATTTTGGAGGGACGATAAATTTAAATGGCAGATAGAACAATAGTATCGTTTTACATTTTTACCTCGAGTAAATAATAGTACAGCCTCTTTCAGACGATTTGCAGCACTCGCGCGCTGTTTAAAGAAGAAAAGTACCGAAGCGCCCCTTGAAATCTTTTGCGAAACGATCTTACATTCGCCACACATGCGCTCAGTTACGTTAGGAATACATATTGCTAGAACGTGTCGATGAAAGAAGTATCTTTCTGAATACTTGCACGTTCTTACCTTCAAACGAATATATTAAGAGACACAAACATTTCGTCATAATTGAATTTTAATACTATTTATAGAGTTTGTTAGATCGAATTTCACCTTATGTTGGAGGCTAATATAGTAATTAAAATTAAGTAATCTAATAGTCGATAATTAAGCCATATTTTTTTATTATAAGTTCAACATCTGGAATGGCCGATTTGATAAGTGTTGAATTACATTGACAGATTATTTGAAATTTCTTCTACATACAATTTCGCAACGGGGGATATAAACCGTATCGATAAACGACAGCTTAATTAATAGATATTTCTGAGTCTTTTTTCACGACATTTCAAAATGACGTTTTCTTTTGAAACACTAATATTGTGAAAAATTACTGAAAGAATTTGAATAAATACATAAACTGTTTTTAATGAATAAACGGTTCGGATAATCACATTAAATATTGAATAAAAGTACAATATGTCATTACAAAAGGTAAAGCATGACGTTTATAGTACTTGGCTTGCAGTAGTGATAAAATGGTATATACGTCTGGATTGAGCAACCAGCATTTAACTTACATTAGTAGTGGTAAGATATCAACAGTCAAATCAACCTATATACTTTTAAGCCTTAAGATCTTTTAAAGAAGCAGAAAAATATTGCAAAATTTATTAATAATAATTAAATTCTGTTTAACATTAACATCAGTAAGGAAAATATAATTGACAGCTTTAATGAAGTGAATATTTTTGCGGTAAGTAGAAGAGGGACGCGCTTTAGTCAGACCTCTTTATTTAATTTTATGTCTTTCAATAAATTCTAAATAAAGTATAAGATTTATAACAATTTTTTAAAATAGGTTACGCTTTTAACAGCTTCCACTTATTTGTGTAATTAGAGATTAAATATGCAAATCTTTCAATTTATACAAGTCTGTATTATTTACTATCGTAACTATCATCTATAAAGCCTAATCCAATATTTCTAAAACTAGAAAATCCGCATTTAACTTGACAGACAAAATACAAAATTTGTTAAAAAACGACTTAACGAATATAAAAATAATAAGCGAATTAAACGCTCGGGGTAGAGACAGCCAATAGACACAGCCCTGAGCAGGCGCGTACCGCGTCCCGGCGAATGCACGCGCCGCCGGTCGCGTCTTCGATTTCGATCCGCCTCGGCTTCCGCGCCACTGATGGGCTCGGGCACCTCGGCGCGGCACCTGCAGCCGCCGTTCCCCTCGGCGGGCCAGCGAGGCTACGCCACTGCGCCGCTGGTCCCCCACCGCGGGCCCCGGAGCGGGCCCCGCCACCTCCTCCGCCACCTCCTCCTCCTCCTCGCCGCGTAGAAAGCTCACCAGACGACGGAGCCGCGCGCACTACTCCTGGTGTTTTCCACTCGAAGCGCGCCAGTCTCAGGCCGGGCCAAGACGCGCCACTATCCGCTCCTCTCTTTCTCTCTCTCTTTCCCTTCGTCCCTCCCCGTCCAGCGACGGTGTGCAGTGCTGCTCTCGCGGCGAGGCGAAATAATTGTATCGGCGCAGCGCGAGCGCGCTGACACGTCCCGCTGCGTAAAATCGTGCACTTTTTCGCGAGCGCCCGCCGAGTATCGGCAGCAGCCTTGAAAGTTTCCCGCGAAAGTCCGTTTCTTTTCTCGCGCGCGCGAGCGAGCCAGCGAGCTCGTCTCCTTCTTGTCGGCCGCCGAGGAAAGTGTCCGTCGAGTGCCACCGGCGACGGGACCGAGGGCTGCAGCCCGCCGAGGGGACAACAGGTGCCGCATGACAAGCCGCGGGGACGCGCCCTGAGGAGCCGGCCTGGCCGTTCTTTCATGAGGGATTAAACGCGAAGCGACCCCGGAGGCGCTGAGAGAGAAAGGTTAGTAATCCTCCTCGCCTCCTTCCTTCCTTCCTCCCTCCTTTTATTTTATCTCGTTTGCATTCTTCCCCGGCGGACTTTTCCGACGAGCGGCGTCGCGGGACCAGTCGGGAAGAGTGTGACGAATCCGTGGGCTGTGAATTTCATTCTCGTGCGACTGAAAAGGCGCTTTCTAATGAAAAAAAAACGGCGTCAAATTGAATCGATCGTGTGGTCGGACCTCGTCTCTTCTTTTTTCGACCAATGCGCCCACGGAGGAAAATGAAAGTGGCCGATTCGTCGGGGAACTAAGGCGAACCGAGAAGAATGGGAATCAAATCAAGCCAATGTTACGGCTAATAAAAGGCTTCGACACGCCGATTCTTTTTTTTCCTTCTCTATCTTTACCCGCGTCGCGAGTACAGCATCCCGATCATTTTCCGATAACGACGAAAATGAAAGTAACAAATTTGAAGTACTTACGAGCCGAATTGGCTCTCGGAGCTAATCGAAAAAACTTTTTTCCCGTGCCCCGCCGTTTCTCACAAGCTTTAGTAGGACAGTGAAAACGAAAGTAGCAGATTTAAAGTTCCAGCTGTAATTTTAACAAAACGAGAAGGCTCTCTTGTTAAAATTACAAAATTGTGCCCGGTTAGAGGCGCTGGCCTAATATTTGCTTTGGAAAATCGAATTTGGCCGCGCGCATTGGTAAACGGCGCGGCTCGCGGACCAATTATCCGCGCTACAGAGCGAAAGTACCGATTAATGCCTCCCCCCGCGTCTGGAAATAGTATAACTTTAATCGCTGAACAATTTTCGCGTCTTACCCCGGCTCGCCGAAACACCTGCCGCTCGAACGTGACCCATTTAGGTCCGCGGGGCGATACCGCAAACAAACCTTGATGACAACAGCTGAAATCGGCGCGACCGGTCGGCCGCCGATGCGCGCGCAGATCTTGCGCCAATCTCGGCGAATCGTCGTACTTTTACGAAAATGACTTTGAACTTTTCTCCGTGCGAGCGTTTTCAGTCTCTTTTTTCTGTTCTCTCCCCCCCGCGGGGGAACTTTTCTAGAAGCACGGCGGCGCGAACGGCCGACCGAAGGTGCATTAACGACGACGCGGCCAGTGAAATTGCCTGGAGAATTTACGCGGCCGTGTATCCTTATACTTGCGGCTGCAACGGAATCGCTCGGTGACTCAAATTGACGCAACCTCGCCATTCCAGGCGGATGTCAATTTCGCATTTTCGTGTGCACACCAAGAATTAAACTTTCATCGTGCATAACAGAGAAAAGCCGTATGAATTTCAGACTTTAAAGTTCCCCCGGTTCATTAAATCACGCACTTATATCATTTAAAAGAAAACTAATTTTTTTTTAAATAATTTGCCGCGATTATGAACAAAATTACAGTGCGACCGGTAAACAATTCCTGGTCGCCGGCCACTGGACAGGATATTGGAGTAAATCAGCGAAACGATCCAGAACTTAACAAAGAAGTTATCGAAGGCTCTCATTAATATAATTTATAGCAATGCACTTGCCGCAAAGTACAACAAGAAACTTTCGCCAGCCGAGCTCCTCGTATCCTTGACTCCTCGCTCCGTTTTCTCGCGGGCGAAATGGCACTTTTGCAGCGGAGAGAGAGAAAAAAAAGAAACGGCCGGCGCAGCGCGCAGACGAAGGAGAGCAGAGGGACGGAGCAGTAAATCCGCGTGTAACGAGCGAACGCGCAAAATTTCGAAACGGCGGCACGCGCCTCTTTGTTTCGCCGGTACGAAACTTTCAGCCGGCCGCGCGAGCAGGACTTTCGAACGGCAGCCAAGGACGCGCATAGAAATCGATTTCGCAAATAAATAAACGACAATATTTTTTATCGCAGGTGGTTTCGGGCACCGGGCACCTGCCCGGAGATTTCCGCGGGGCGTCGCGCTCGTCTCGGCGTTTCGTAAACGGAATCTTCTTTGGCGGCCGATCGAGTTTCAAAAATTTTACGGCAACGGCGAAGCTGTTAATTACCCGACTAATAGCCGCGTGTGGCAATGCTCTTTCACTCATTAATCCGCGTTTGCATGTTTTAATGTCGTTAAATTGAGACCATCGTGTTACTTTGCGATAATGCTTCTTTTTTCACTTTGCCGCGGGAAACGTAGGAATTAAGTACGATATATTGAAGATTGTTTAGTGAAAAAAATGGAAACCAAGTAGGAAGTGAAAAATTATGTCAATTATACCAAAAAAAGAAGCATTAAAAGAAGATTGTGGGGAAACCGGTCTATTAAAAATGCTATAACTTTTACTGCGGCAGCATCGCCTGTAAAACTAGGCTCAAATTTAGTAAATAAAATACTTAATTATAATTATAAACCTAATTAACTCTTTTTTAACGAAACTAAAATTTCCGAAGTATAAAGGTATCCGATAGATTGCTCCTCTCGATGCCTCGGATGATAAATCCAAGCTCCAAGCTCGCAGCGTCCGAACGAAAGTGAAGTGAACGAAGCTACCTAATTTAAATATCCAGCCGAGTTTCCGCCTTCTCGATTCATCGATAATAAAGAATCGAGAGGAGCGAGAGAGAGAAAAAAGGGAAAAGAAGCCGAGCGCCGTAATACATAATCCCCGATTAGAAGCGGCGTTTTTTATCGGACGTCGGAAGAGCTCTCGAGCGTGGGCCGACGCGCGGGAATCGAGGTGAAAAATCGGCGCTCGTCCGTCAATTGTGAAATCGCGCACCGGACGTGCGCGCGCGATTTCTTGCGCGCCGGGGGTCCGCGGACTTTCGATCGTGGCGCGAGACGAACGCCAGACGAATTTCAGCGGTTCATTAGCGTCAGGACCCGGCCGACGCTCTCGTTCTCGAAACGGCTCTGCCGTTGCGCGCGGCGGTTCCGGCAGCCGCGCGAACAGCTGAGCGCAATCCGATCGATCGAAAGCGCGCGCGCGCGCTCCTTTGGCGGATTGCGCGCGCCGATCGGTAGCCCGGCCGAATCGTTAGCCGCGCGCTTATGCAAGCGATGAGGCACCCGTACGTCGCAGATTAGAAATTGTTCTCCGAGCGAGGAGGAGAAACGGAGAATGAACTTTTTCTGGACGTGGAAAAAAGTGGACGGTCTTTTTTCTGAAAAAAGGTCAGTTTGAGCGACCTTGATTTTTTTTTCAAGAAAGTGAAGATTAAAGAGAATATATTAAAAGAGAAACACTAAAAGTTTGTTGAGAATACGTGTGGCCGGCCATTTCGGTATCGATATCTATTGCTATCGAGTAGTAAAAATCGGTTTTTAAAATTCAATGATCCAGTCGTTTTCACTTAAAAACCGTTATGTAAATTATCACGGACTGCAAACATTGAATCATCCTACGAACGTTTTCTACATTTTCTAAAGGGAACAGACACGTTTTTAAAATATCAGTAATTAAAAATAAATTTTGTTTTCCTTAAACAAGCTGTTCCCACAAAACTCATCAATGTCAATGTAACGCTTAAAATAATTTTATGACGCATTAGAATAAATTAGAACTACGTTTGATATCAAAATTAACTTTTTGTGCGCGTCCTTATTAATGCACTTAAAACTCGTTTAAAACTTAAAATTTATCAAGTCAAAAATCCTTCGTAGAAGATTATAATCCCGCGTGCTTTTTACGCTTTTAATCATCCCATGAAAACAAAATGATTAAATGCAGAAAAATAATTACAATTCTGTGTCTGATTTAATAGCGACTATTATACAACGGCGCAGGCGTCTGGGAGGCCGACGAAATTTCCGAGCCGTCTACCCGTGGGCACACGTGAAACCTCATAACGCGCCGGACAAAAACAAAACGACACGGGCGCGCGCGCGCGCGGGCAGAGAAAGAAAAAAAAATGATAAATGAGGAAAACGTAATCGCGTAACCCATTGGTGGCGGCGGCGACGGCGGGTAATCCGTTGTGTTTCAACACGTCCAGCCGATCGCGTCGGTACAAATGCGCAATCGCACATATTTTCCTTAACCTCGACAGTGCGCCGAGCGGCGACAGGTCCCCCCCGGTCCCCCCGGGTGACGTGTATTCTAATGCGCTCACGTTCACTTTCGACGCCGGCGCGCGGCCGTGTATCGCGCGGCTCGAAAGCGAATCCACCGCC
This sequence comes from Eurytoma adleriae, assembly GCA_900480045.1. Taxonomy (NCBI): domain Eukaryota; kingdom Metazoa; phylum Arthropoda; class Insecta; order Hymenoptera; family Eurytomidae; genus Eurytoma; species Eurytoma adleriae. Next base: position 28,882 of record UXGC01000078.1, read on the forward strand.
GGAGACGCGATCGCTCGAGAAATCAGAGCTCGACCGCCGGCGGCGCGAGCCTCCGCTTCCTCCGCGCCCGGCTCCTGTGCGAGTTTGCATCGACCGGCCGTTTTTCCGAGCGATCGACCGCTTCCGTTTTGCAAAATCGCTTTTGAGCTCTCGAACCGCTGGCTTTGGGGTTTATTCAAATTTTGTGAAAGCTCCGGATTTAACGTGGGATTTTAACGAGGCATCCTCACGCGAGGTTTAAATTGTTTCAATGTTTCGTTTACTATGGAAATTAATAGGTGAGCTTTTGTTGGAAACGTGCGATTAAGGACTGTTAAGTAGTACTGCTGTAAACAATTCCTTTAGAAAGCGGTAGAATCAACTTGAATGTTAAATCCACTTTATTTTAACACTCGACGGATTACAAAAATTCAGTTAAATAAATTTTAATTGGTTAATTCGGAAATTTACAGTCGATATCTCTAGATGCAGATTTACGATGGCTTGTAAGTTACACGCGTCTAACCTTTACGAAATCCAGCAGTTTATCGCGAAACTAACGACTTTCCCTGTTTCTTTCGACGTGTGCAGATACCGATCAAAATAGATTGAAATGCACTTTCATTCTTTTTTTTTTTAAATAAAAAAAATTAACCGGTTTCAATATGGAAAATAAACAAGTAGTTATGCTTATGAATTGCACAATAGACTTTAGTTCCGCTTGTAGGTAAAAAATAGAATAGAGCACGAGCATAACAACGGCGTGGCGAACCAGTCCTTCTTGAATAATGTACTGGCAACTCTATATTTCTAAAAGAAGCCCCGCAGTATATTACCACTCGAGCACTGAAACAACTTCAGATACAAACGTACTGCAACACGTCGTAATTTTAAGCCCAAGTATAATCGATTAAGGCACGATCGCGAGGAAGTTATAAAGTACAACTCGCGGTGTCAAGTGTCGCCGCAGTACGTCGGTTCCCTCCCGATTTTTTTCCTTTTTTTCTTAATTAAATTCACGGAAATTCACTTTCTCGCGTTTTCCACGGCGCGCGCGAGCGGTCGGGCCGCACGGTCCACACTCGTTGGCCCTGACTTTTAAAGGACTTCCGCGCTCGTACAATTGTGTATCTCACTTGCGATCAAGGATTTCAACAATTCCCCGGGCAATCTTTGAAAAGACATAAAAGCCACCAAGAAAGTTCTATGCCGACGTCTTACTTGAACGCCGACGGGAAGATAGCGGATGCCATTTTTGCCAGTCTGTCCGCGCCTATCTCGCGCCCGATCGAAAGTTTTCCTCGGCGGAACTTTTAGTGGAGTTACATCTGATTATGCAATGCTCAGGAATCCTAGAATCTTCTTCGACGCCGGAAATTTTGCGTAGAAAATTAAGTTTTACCAATGAATAGGACCTTCCGAAAATAACATTTTTTGTCACTTTAAGTATCTGTTAAATTATTAAAATATTTAAAATTAAATATTTCCTCTCTGGAAATAAATTCAATTTATCATACTAAATTCCTGTTTTTAATTTTATCCAGAATGTAGATAAATAAGTCACAAACAGATATTTTTAAAAAGATTTTTAAAAAGTGTATTGATAAACGTATTCCTGAGTGAGTACGTAATGAATTCCGCGCGATCATTGCACCAAAGCGATATCTCCTTCATACCTTCCACTGTATTTTGCAAGAATATGAATTATAGAAAATTTTTAGCTTAATCATAGATCTATTTTAACTACTGAACATTTTAATTGGTAGCGCGGTACTAAAAAGTATAGGAAATCTCGTCTTAATGTATTTTAATCATAACTAATACTCGTAATAAAATTTAATTAGATATTCAACTATTCAACAAGAGTCGACGCTGTTTTTATTTTCGCATATAATTTATTCTTATGGAATAGATAAATAAATAAAATTTTCATTCTCAGACAATATTTTAAAACTTATAACAAGGCGTTGCCGCTAATTATACAGTGCAAACAGTAATTAACAGAAAAGGATGAAGATTATTAATAATTCTTCTTATTCCATCAGTCGCCTATTAATCATTTCAAAATATTACGGAAGACTGTAATTTATAGCAAGGTGTACGAACGTACAACTTTAAAAAATGTGTGTACTGGGTGATATATCTTCCTTCCGAATGTGTCCCGCAAGTGACAATTTAGCACGTGTAATCATATCGTAGGTGCGAAGGATAAATAATCTCGGAAATGTCAAGAAAAAAAAAGAAACAACATCTGTTACGCCTGCAGTACAATCCACCCGGATGTACATATCGAAATTCGTTGTATCGTCGAACAATTATTTTTCCCATCGATTGAAATCAATCATTCCTTTTAAAAAGCACTTACGTTCCTAATACCCCCAAATTGATTCCCAGTACATAAGTAATCGCAAACAAATTGAACATCAGCGAAATCACGTAACGCGTAATAAAGTGCATAACCAATGACACTTAGCAGTAGGCATCAACTCCTTAGAAACTCAGCGGCGAAATTCCGCTCACGTCCGTACGCTTTCCTGCATCCGCGCGACCGGCGGACGGTTTCCGCGAGAAAATGCGCGCTCCGGAGGAGAGCCCGCGGACAGCAGCGACCCGCCGCGACCAATAAACGGCCGCACTTCCGAGTTTTATCGCGGGCGATTTCACGCGGCTCGCAATTCGTCCCGCGGCGGCTCAAAGAGCGACCCTCGCTTTGCGGGCGCGTTAAAACGAGAGCCTCGTCGAGGAGCGATCGATTTATCGGCCGGGGTAATTGTTTTTGCCGCTCGCGGAAACGAGCGCGAGCCCCCCGCTTTTATCGCGCTCTTCCTACGGTCATTGATTAAACCGCGGCCGCTATCGGGCCAGTTTTTTTTTTCAATTTACGCGGGAGCGCGCGCCAAGGAGAAATTCAGAGGCGCGGGTTCGTTGAACGCTCAACGGCTGCTGCGGAGCGCACGCGTTCCCGTGATTTGAGAGAAAATTATGGAACTCTTTTTGCGTGTGGGTTTATGTAAATTCGCTTAACAGCTTATAAAACTGACATTGTTTTAGATTTATTTTGAGGAAACGCGCTGGGCCGCTACCCCGCTTTTTCTTTCGTCGGGAATATTTAGGAGATTGATAATTAGCATTGTATTTTTATATTGACGTTTATTGACTCTAATTAGCCGAGCTACACTTTTTTCTGTTACAAAATATTCCGTACATTTTTAGCTTTTTATAAGATTGTTATATATTTTCAAACTGGTGCGAGGTAATAATTTCTTTATAATGAATTTCTAGTAAAATAATGTTGTGATATTTCATTCCTATACATATTTCATCTTTTGAGTGTTGTTTTAGCAAAAATATTACATAACTGATGAGCAGATATAGCTGTCTACACTTTATGAATATAACAGTCTCATTATAGACGCTAAAAGCTTGAAATAATTTCTCATCGCCCTTAGGCTCTTGAAACGCCGTTCCAATCGTTTATTCCTGACATAATAAGCTCATGCACAAAACTAAAAAGTAGAAAATTTTATCCTACAAAATTATACGAAATATTCTTCTCATTATACACACTTTTTTTAAGCTGCTTATTTAAAAAAAAAAAATAACATAACAACTTTATGAACGTATACAACTATACGTTTATATTTTCCTCTTGTTAGCAGTAAAATAAAAGTAACAAGGCATTTCTTTTAACGACCAGAAAACAAGAATAGAAAATAAAGCAGCGCGCAAAAAACGGCTGATTACAATACTCGCGAGCTTTTCCACAATCGCAGCAGGAGTAGTCTATCGGTCGGCGGAGAAAAAACAAATAAAAGTCCGCGGCGAGTCAACGAGATCGAATGCAAAAAGTCGTCCGTTGAATCAACCGCGCGCTTTTACCTCGTCGCCCGAAGCTTACACAATAAACCAATAAGACGAAACAAGAGCACTGGCGCGCTTCACGCTCGGCTGAATTTCGTTCTCTCCGGCGCGCGCTCGCTGATTATTCCGCGTTCAGGTTTTACCGCGGCGCGGGATCCGCCGCTGCCCACGCGCTCGCCCCCTAGGCCCATTAGAGCGAGTCCGGGCTGCTGCCGCCCGGGCTCGTTAGCGGACGCGCAAAAATCTCGGGGCATCAATAATTCATCGACGCGGGCGCGCGATGCCCCTCGCGCCGTCAAAGGACGACTTTCCACCGTCGACTTTTTCCGCATTATGTTATCGAGTTCAAAGTCACGAAAGCATGAAATGCGATATCCAGCGGCTCCCGCGCATTCATTCGTAACTTATTTGTCATCGATTTTCTCCCGCTTTACATACTGCTAGAAACTGCTTTTAAGCGGCGACGGCGGTGGCCTTTTTTTCGCCACTTTTACTTTGTCCCGGCGGCCGGCCGTTGTGCGCTTGCATTTTACTCACTTGCAATTTTCTGTGTCCTCGCCTACGTTTTATTTTTTGCCGGGGTTTCCGGTAAAAGCTTGTATTTTTTCCGATTAGAAAGTATCGCGCCTTCGTTCGTTAATTGATTATTAAGATTTTCTTCTCCGCCGCGATTCCAGCGGTATTAATGATGATTAGCCAAGTCGGTTATTATAAACAAGTTCGCGCGATGGAAAATAAAGTTAGCGAGATTTCGAAGTATGTTAAATGCTCGTCGCTGCTGGGTAAAAAGTGTCCACTACAAATTAGAAAAGCGCGCGCAGCGCGTGAAAACTAGTCATCGTAAAAGTTCGAAACAAGCAGTCGGTGAAATGAAAAATCTAATTTTAAGTAACCTCATTCACACTTCCTTTTACATTTTACTCATTTACCGGCAGTTATTTATCGAGTAACATTGATTGAGATCGCGTAAAATGTTATTGACTTGCTCGGACGCCAAAGGAAATTTAATTTCTAATATTCAGTTTCATTCGGTAAGCGGCTAAATACATGTAAAAAAATTCAAATTAAAAAAGTTAATAATCGTTTAGACGTTAGACGCTTGTTAATTGAAGAACGTAACTACCACAACAACATTTGAATAAAGAAGTAATTTTATTCTCTTATATGTCAATTGACCTTCAATTATAAAATCATTTAAAAAAAACTCTTTTTTTAACGAAGATGCTACTAATATTAATAGAAGTAATTAACATACATCAATCTTAAAGCTTATAAAAATGTGTACTAAAATTTCTCAACGAACAGTATGTATATACTACTCCTATGCTTTCACCACCGCAAAGTATTGAATAATACCTCAATCTTCACAATTTCAGCAAATTCCAGAGCCCAGTAGCCTCATCAGAATGTTACAGCAATTCGAACAATACAAAAGTACCTCGGCTTCGAAAAGTCAAAAGTCACGCCAGCTCCGTAACGACGGCTGCCTAACGAGAAAGCCGGCGATTAGCTCGGATTTTTCTCCTAAAAAGCCGCGGGACCGCGCGAGGCGGGCGCGTGGGCGGTCGGCTACACCTCGGCGACGGTTTCCGGCGTAATGTGCTCGCGACTCGGCACTTCGCGCCGCTCGACGACCGAATTACACGGAGGAAGGATCGGAGCGAGTGCGTCGCGTGCGCGCATCGCTTTTCCCCGCGCGGCCACCTTGACACGAAAAGCCATTCGGCATCACATTGCCGATCCACATCTGAGCGCGCGCCTGCTTAGCATTACCCGTCTTCACGAAATTCAACGGAGAAAATAAGAGATTTCGCAACCGGCCAATTAGAGAATGAATTTCAATGCTTTATCTCCGCTTCTTCGTTCTCGTGGACGTTCATTTTTTTTTTTACATTTTTTATTCGCGCGGACTTTGGCGGCTCAATTTCGAAACTTTCGAATCGACATAAATTATATTGAGTGTAAGGTTTCTGCTCGAATGTAGGGGAAAAAGGTCATAGATTCGCGACGTTTGCGAGAGTCTTCTTTTATTTCCAAATAAGCGAATATGTAAATTATTTTTCAGAATGTTGCGGGTTTCTCCGTCACTTACCGAGGAGCCTCGGACGGTTGACTGCACTCGGGATATTCCACAAACTGGAAAACAAATTTTTCAAATCCGCGCGAATGTGTATACCGAGGCATGAATCGAATTCGTGTCTTTAAAAACACTTAAGAATTTTACGGTCGCTAATTTATGCAAATTAACTGGTTGAATAATTTTACGACCGCACTTGAGTCATATCGTGCCAAATAAAGCAAAACGCCAAAGTCGAAAGCAATTTTTCGGAAATTTAGTCAAATTACACAAGCCCGAAATAGTTTTACATCATAGCCAGAGTCCGTACCCCCGATGTTAGAAGTGTAACATAATGCATGACTTTCGAAAGGCGTAAAGAAGCCTTCTGCGAAACCGTAAAAAGGCCCCGGTAAGAAAGGACTCGATCGCATCAAAATGATTCGCACAATTTCTTTTAGAAACTCCAGCCTCAGCGGCGGCCGCCGCGTAACCGGCCGTCACAGAAAACAGCAAAGCGTAAAAGCGCCTTTTTCGCCGAGCGCGCGCGGTTACACCTCCTCCTCGCCTCTTTTTCGTTCTCCCCGCTGGAACAAAGCCACACGGCGAGCCGTCGCTTTTCCAATCGCAATTTCCCGCGCGCTCCGTCCGAGCAGATCCCCGGGCGCGATATCGGCCGGGCGCGCACGTGCCCCGGCGCTTTCTACGATATCGTCGAGGAGGCAAAACGGCCTTTGCGCGCTCGTTAACGAAACGCCCGGGGACGAGGCGTCCACCGAGACGGCGGCGGCCAGCCGCGACACTTGCCCGAGTAACCGGCGCTTTCCAGCCGAGAAATCGATCATTTTTCCGCGAGCCCCGGTTCCTCTTTTCCGATGAATTGCCACTTTTAGGTGGAGAGCGTAGAAATCGGCCGGAGATTAGTCAGGTGCACGTGTATCCGTTTAGGTTTAACTGAAAGGAGATTTTGGAGATCGGAATTTTTTATTATAAATCAGTTTTTTTTTCGATGGAAAATTTTAAGTGAGAAAGGCGTGCCTTAAAATTATTATAAACATTTACGTAATATATGAAAAAAATGAATCTTCTCTATATGAAAACGATTTTGATTATTAATTCATGTTTTTTTATAAAATATACCAAGGTATAGAAAAATTTGTTATTCATACGTGGTCATAAATTTGATTATTCAATAAGGCTAGCCAAATTAATAAACACTAATCAAGAAATATGCTTGTAGGAGAACAAAGGAAAATAAGCTATCAATTTAAATCTTACTTCTTTTTACGTCTTTACAAAAATTAGAATTTAAAATTCTTTAAAATTTTGTGATTCACGTGTATAAAACAATAAGTTCTTACTGCAATTAATATTTCATTGTCATTTTGTATTTAAAACCCTTAAAGCACGTCAATTATCTAACCGAACTAATTTTAGAAAGTAAGGTATATCTAATAATATCACGCGGTGAGCACTTCATGAGCCATTAAAGCAGCTCCATTCCCGGTTTTGGAAAATGAGAGGTCAGTTTCATACGGCCGATAAAGTGCACCTTACACCGCTCTCTAATTCACTCCCGAAAGGCCAAACAAAAACGCCGACGCATAAATTACAATTATGCCACCGAGAGCCTAACAATAAATACTAAAAATCTCATTAAAAAAAAACTACTAAAGCGCTCGAGCTCGTCGGAAGAAAGAAAAAAACGATCCTCCAGTTACGAAAGCCGCGTCGAGCCGCGTGAAAAAAGACGAGCCCGGAGGAAGGTTCGCCGCTCCATCCATCAACTCCGGGCGGATCCACCGGGCGCGGAAAATTCGTCGGCGTGGAAAAATCGGGCGGGGCGAGGCACGAGGAAATGAAAGCCGCCGCGTGGCGCTTTTGAAGGCTATCCGAGTGGCGCGCGCGCGCGTAAGCGCGCCTTTACCGGGCAGCCGGTGCATTCGTCGGGCCCTGCCCCGCGCGGGGAGCGGCGATCGGGCCGCGCGCTAGAGGTCGACCCGTCGCGCCGGCCACCTTCTCTTTATCGCCGCCGGCCGAGGATACGCGAGAAATCGCCGGCGCGTATAACCCTCCGAAGGGCGTTCACCCTGCCCCGAGTGCGCGGACCTCTTTTTCGCGCGCCGATTCTCGCGGGTGGACTCGGCGCATACCGATGCGCGGCGAACGGCGCGGCGAGGGTCATTCCTTTGTTGGCCGCGCGAGTTCCTTGCGGAAATTCGAGAAGCAGGATTTCGCGAGATTTAAAGGCTGCTGTTTGTCCGGGCGATCAGCCTCGCTTTTTCTCGCGGCGTTTGTAAACTGGTTTTAAAGCTAAATCCTGAAAAATTCGTCGCTTCCGAAATGTGGATTCACGGCGCCGAGAAACTATTCAAAATAGAGAAGAAAATAACTTTTTTTACAAACTCACGAGACTTTTATTCCAAGAACTTGGAAGATATTTAACGTGTTCGATCTTCTGAGCAGTGTAATTATTAGCGATTGGCAGTACGCGTGACAGCGTTAAATTAACTTGAGCCAAAAATTAGTTATTATAAACAATGAAGGTGTAATTAAATAATTTCCGACTTCACTAATTCTATGTACACACAAATTAAAGTTACAAATACTTTTTTTATCCACAGTGCGTCGGACGTAATCTCTGCCCTGTAACTAAAATTACTTGATTGGTGTATCATTTTTAAAACGGTAAAATCGGCATTTCGTATGTCACTAAAAATTTTATGTAAGTTACATAACTTTTCGACATGTTAAAAGATAATGATTGCACTAATCTTTTTTCAATTACCCGCGTCGATTGAAAGTAACCTATATTTAGACATTCCGAAATTTACTTCTTCTTATGAACTGTTACTTTCAAATTATTACTTTGTTTCTTAGTTTCATAATAGCGGATTAGCAAAATGTTAATTAAAGAATGTGGAACCAACTACTATCTTTAGAGAATCAATCACCGGTACCAGACAATATATTCAAATTTGAACTCGTCTGATATCCAGACAGCAGTATCCATTATGCATCGTTACCCAAGTTTTAAAATATTACATCTACTTAAAAAGTTAAAAGTGTCAAAGCGGCTAAATTGTGATTTACTTATCAGCAGCCCAGACTAGTGTCGTTAAAAATAAAGTAGCTTGCCGACAAGCTCATTCCATTTAAAAACAGCAGTGAACGAACTTTTTACCGGGTAACTTTACGTAAAACAAACAATCGCAGCGTTTTATCCTCTTTAGAAAGTCCGCCTACCGAGCGGGGGGCGAGCAGATCGATCGAACATGCAAGATCGTCCAGCCGTTAAACTCGCCGCCGGGCGAAAGATCGGCAACAGCGAGTATACACGGACTCTAGCGTTCCCTCGTGCCCTCGGCGGACGAGTCCGTCGGTCGTGCAGCCGCGAAGTCGCGACTCGGTCGCTTCCGCTGACCTTTAGCGGTCGCGGCTGACCGTTAGCCCGCGCGGGCCTCGTAACGCGACGTAACGCATACCTCATGGCATAACGAGAGGCTCGTACGTGCCGATCGAAAGTCGCACCGCGCCCGATTATATTACCGTGAGGCCCGCGGGGTCGCTTCCTCGAGGTGCGCTGGACGCGCGCCCGCCGCTAATGCGTCGTTTATTTTAGCGGCGGACTGTGCGCGCCATTGATTCGAAAATGCCCGGCGCGAGAATTAATAGGTCGTTTTAATGGCGAAAAATACTTTCACTTTGGGTGTAAAACGAGCGGCGCCGCCGCTGTCCCGCTCCGATGTAACGGCTCCGCCGCTCATGCGAACTTTACGGATTTTCGTCGGGCATTCTTTACGGTTTTACGCTACGGTTATTATTGCTGATGTTTACTTTCCACGTGTAAACACGTTTAATGCGGAGAGATAATAGTAGTTTTATAGTAGAATCACGTTACGTCGAGAAATTATTTTATTTACGATTCCTCTGCAGCCGTTAAAAAATATCTAATTAATAATCAATTATAGTTTGACTCGAAAATAGGAGAATCTGATTAAGTACCAAGATGGATCTCTGAAAATTAGATCGATTTTGAAATTAACAAGGGAAACTCTTGCAGTCCTGTTCCTGCTGTTAGTGCGGTATACCAATGCAGGAGAGTTCGAAGCTTTAATGTTACTTTTACACGATATCGGCGTTAGAATCTCGTGTGAATCAGTGCGCGATAAGATTCCACATTCGTACAAGAACATAAATTTTATGTCGGTGCATTACTTTATTTCATTAAGTCGAGATAGCGCTTAATTATTTCATTAAAAATACTTTAATTGCGAGCGACAGAACTAAAACGAAAAGGATTTCTTATAGGCGTGTAAAAACATCCGAAAATCTGTGCATACAATGCAAGTTCCTGTAGCAGCTCTGTAATTATAATGGTCGCGACGGCTAAAGACCGGTAAAGTTAAATGTGTAATGAAAAATGCATACCAAAATTACATATCATAACTAATGCGGAAAAAAGGCTCGCACATTATGCATCGAAGAAAGTTGGCTTTGAAAAAAATGCAGATTATGCCAGTCGAGGAAGACAATAGTACAAAATATACTCATTATTATTTACAATGTTAATGTCTTTTCCAAACACGAAAAAAAGCCGATCGCATGGCTATACTTTCACTGCTGGATCTACATGTGGAAGCGATTGTACGATTATACTACCGAAACTAGAGTTTCAAGAGCGGAAGTAATTAAGTCATCGTGAAACGAACACAAGACGTAAGATGGAAAGTCACAGTTCATGTGCAGGCGAATATGTATCGATCGATGTAGAAATCGCTAAAGAATCGCGTGATAAAATTTATTTTTATTGCTATTAGCAAAATCGAAAGCCCACACCGGCTAATTGCGCTCGCCGGAGTTTGGCCGATACGGCGAACAGGAGTATAAATTATTCACATTATAATCCGCGTTTATTGATAAGAAATCATGCAATCAATTTTCATTAATATAATGAGATTTTTTTCGGTTTCGCAAAGGATTGCCGTATTGGCTTAGTCCTGTATTTTCAATGAGAAATGAATGGGTATTATCATATATCTTTGTTAGGAGAAATACTTGAAATTTCTTAATAGTGCATTTATTAGATTAAATTACATCTTACGGACACCGAAGAAAAATGACAAAATATTATGCAACATATAAAAAATTGATTTGCACTCACTTCCACGTTGAATTTTAAATTTTCTTACTCAATCATATTAATTAAATCTACAAAATTTATTTTAGCTTCTCGACGAGGAAGCGAGTTTTCAACAAGTTATTGATCATAACCAGTGTTAATAAATTTTCGAGAGTCTTCATTCAAAACTTCATTTAAGAAGTTAATGTAAAACAGCTTATCGATATATGCATCTAAAATTTGTCTCCCGAAGCTACATTAGCTATTTATAAACATAAATTTATTCTTTTGAATACTGGCTGATCGTGTACGATTTGGGAGGGTAGAAACTCTGTGGTGCAATAACCGGTCACTTAAATGTCTCCTTACTGCATTTAATCAGAATTATATAATAATTATAAGATCACTTGTACATTGATAACAAAACTAACATAAGATGTCCCAAGCAAAACTCAGCCGGTAATTGCCAAGAGCTATTCCATAAACATATCTTGCACATTAAGGCGCGCATTGAGATAAGAATATCGCAAAGTGGTATAAGCTGCACGCGATCTTAAAAAAAGATGGAAAACGCCTCACGCACAAAGGCGAGCTCTCGCGAGAGTCTGATTGCACGGCAGCGCCGCGTCTCAATTTTCCATACAAGCCGAATCAATCATCGGAGCATAACCCGCGAAATCCACTCGACGCTCGAAAGGTGCAGCGCGCAGAAAGCCGGCGCCAGGCAAGAAGTCGTCGTCGCGATCGAATCTTCGCGGGGAGATGCGCGTCGCGAATCGCCGGCGGCGCGATAAATCGACGGGGGGCCCCCCGGGGAGGAGAGCACGTCAAAGTCGCGCCCGGTATTACGTGATCGCGCTTTTATATAACGCCCACATTATCCTCGCATTATATGGTTAGCAGCGGTGACAGCACAGAGAAAGTGCCTACTACTCCGTCTATCCGTTCCCATATGCTCGAGCGCCGCGGCCTGCGTGTGCGCGGGTATACGTGCGCGAGCGCGGCCATGCTCCAGTAACGTAGGCGCGCGGTGTGTGCACACGTATACGCGCGCTCCACAACGGCGCGGCCCGCCGAGAGCCGGGAAACCATTTCCCCGCGCCGCGGCCTTTTCGCGAGCGGCTCATTTTACTCTCGACGACCTCCTCGCGCGAGCCGACCCAGGCTTTTTATCGCCGCTTTTTTCGCGGCTGCTTTATCGAGCGGCCCGCTGGAAAAAGTTACGAGGAGTTCGGAGCGGAGCGGAGGAAGGTGAATATTTTAGAGGAATGGCCGATTTGCTTCGACTTGATATCTTGCTTTGACGGGAGAATGTCGGCTTTTGTGCGTACTTTTGCAGCGAGCTCGATACTTCGGCTGGTTTACGCTGGTCTTTATAAATCACGGCTTGAAAAAATTTCACTTTGCTCGAAGAAACTATATTTCTTAATTTGCATATTGAAAAATGCTAGAAAATTATTAGTCCGGAACTTAGGATACATGGCCGGAAAATTAGGCGCAGTATCTTTACAGATTGCTCTATTTTCTTGAAAATTTAATGTTTATTCTTCACAACTTTTTCGTGAAACGTTGAGACTTCTACTGCTACATAATGCTTCATAAATTTCAAGCTGCGATTAATCGTCAGCACAAACGTGGTCCTTCTAATTTCAAGGGAAATCCGCGCATATTTTACATTTTCACGTATTTCATTCGCGATAATCCGCGTAGACGTAAAAAATCATTTTACGCGTACAATCTATTCGCAGAAAAGTATCAAGCACAAATAAATTGTTTACGATAAAAAAAATCCACCAGCTTTTTTCATAAGCGATCGTTCGAGCGTTCGAAGTGCATTTCGCATACGCACTATTGTGAACGGAGCCAAGCAACTTTCGAATCCTCGGCATTTCGTTGATATGCAATGAGAGTGTGTGCGCGTGTGTGCGTGCGTGTTTTCGTATGTGCCCGAAGTTTTACGGCGTTTTTGGTTACTTCGGAATCCGCCAGACTGATCTCTCGGAATTTTCGTTCGTTCGATTTCTTTTTATTTTGCTGGGTGAGGCTCCTTCGAGCTTTTTTTGCATACTTCGGGGCTTGCTCTCGAGTTTACAAATTCCCCGGAGAACGGTGCAGTGCGCGAGGGAATTTTATGTCGACGATCTTTCGGCAAATGGGAATTCAAATTAACGGATTACAGAATTAAGGATATTAATACGGTATAGGATGGAAAAAGAACAAATAATCTATAAAATAATAATGTATGTTTCGATTTTAAAATAAATTAAATCGTTGTTATTTATCGAATAAAACTGTTGCCAGATAAGCTAAGTTGCAAAAAAATATATAATACATATTATTTTACACTAGCTAGTTATCGACTAGTAACGGTTCCAAAAAACTTTTAAGTGTTTTTGTAATTTCTTTTAAACAATGTAGGATACTAAGTACAGATAAGAAAACAATACTAATTGCGGGGTGTGTCCCGAGAAACACTAATTAGTGATGGTGTACTGTAATCGGCAGGTCTGCTTAGAGTATACATTTTCGCGCGACCTATGATTACCTTTTTTATTGAATAGCATAATGAGGAAATTTTGAAGGCATTTAAAAAAGTCATTTTTTTGTATAAATAAAATTTAAAAATTAGAAGGAACAGAACAGTCTAAAGAATAATATTATAAAGAACAAGTAAATTACAATTTTAGAAATTGAAAATTAATGTGTTTAGTGAAAAAATAATGGCAATAATAAAAGAAAAGAACTTCTCGATTAGTTAAATCATAATAATTACCTCATCATTGCTTGACAGTAATATCGGAAGTGTTTGACCAAATCGAGAAAATCAAAACTTTCACATGACGTTTGAACATCAATTATGTATCAACAGGATACGACAAAGCTTTTTGTTTTGCTTTTTATTGTCCGTTCAGAAGAAAACGTTACATTTTAAACGAAAAATAAAATTTAAGAATGCAGTAAATAATTTAAATGTATTTTTACTTGAAAAATGGTACTATTACTTTGTAACAGAACAAGAGAATTTTAGTTTGATCAAATAAAATTAAAAGATTAAAAAAACTAAAAAAACAAACTATTTCAATTGGAATAAATAAAAAAATTCAAGTTTAAAAGAAGCAGAAAGTTTAAAAAATAATTGAAATACTTTCTTTTTTACTTGTTGACATTACGCTGACAATGTCATCCTCGTTTTTTCTAAAGCACTTGACATTCTAACTTACGACACTTGTAAGAGTGTTCTTGACTAAAAAAGTTCTGAAGAAATCACCATTATTCAATGGAATGTCAACGAGAAAAAGGAAAGTGCTTAAGCTCCTACAGTTCTTACACCCGTTTAAATAGGAAAATTTAATACGGAATTTCCACCTATTTATTATGCAATTACTTATTTTTAATTCAACGTTAAATCATATTTCAAGTTCACTGCTCAGCACCTCATTTAGAATATAAAGTGAAAATTGTTGGTCAATTTACGAAGTGATATTTAACATGGTTTTCTTTTGTTGCAGGAGAGCCAATATGCGGGAGAGGAGATGGCTTCTACTTACTCTGTACGGTGAGTACTCGAAACAACAGTTTATTTATTTACAAACGCTATTTAATTGTGAATTTCAAGCCACTGCGAAAATCGCGTGACAAACCTGCGTTTTCGTATACCGTCAACTTAATGTTTACCTTGATCTTGAAAAAATTGGGCCAGTGTACTGTTAAATTGCGGCCCACTTGTGCATTATCGCACTTTCAAATATGAAAGTATCGACGAGCAATAATAAATTTATCTTACCCTCTACGATAAATCACTTCGAGTTATTCGATAAAAAAATAAATATATTTTTTTTATCTCGAAGCCGCGTCTCCCTGAATAACAAGCAGCACCGTTGGTGCACAAAAGCTCGCATAAAGAGCCATTCGATGCTGTCGTGACGCACATCCGAAAGAAAGCAAATAAAAGGATGGCCAACCGTGCTCAAGCTCAGTTTACCGCCTTATCCACTTGGAATACAATCGAATTTTATTCAAATGTCGATAAACAGAGTCCTCCTCGCGCAAAAAACAGTTACGAAGTAAAGATCATTGACCGTTATCGTTACATGCAGAATTCTCACTCTTGAACTTCACTGAAAAAACTGAATATTGAATATAAATTTTGAAAAAGTATTTAAAAATTCATTTTAGAACTGTAAAATTTTCGATAATAATATAAAATTACATTCGATTCTGGGATCAGTAGGTGTCTTACCAGTCCCTGCATTTATCTACTTATCTCAAATATCGCTTATTTTAATTCCCTTCTCTTAGTACACGCTTTTAAAATTGCAAAAGAAAATTATACATCTGTCACCATTGGCAACATATTCCACGATAGCTCCAGGCGATTTGTCCTGCAAATGCAAACGTCAGCAAGCAGAGCAGCATAACAAGCGATCACGACATTCCCGGCAGATCATAAAGCCGACGTTTCAATCCGAGGCGCACAATCTCCCCGACGTGAATCCGAGCGAATCGTGAGGAAGCAGTCTTCCTCCTCGTTCTCACATTGATCAGCAGCCACTTCGACACATTCCGACAGCCCCATGGGAAGTGTCTACGGTCCCCCGGTGCAATTTTGCAAGAAGCGAGGGTGGTTCTCTCGCCCGGTCCGTGCGAAAATACCCGTACACTTCGTACGGGCCGCTCGCGTAATCCGATCCGATTCTCAGGTCTCGCGCGCGCGCCTCGGCTTAGATGCTGTATCGCTCTCCAGCCGCGAAACCATAAGGGTTGATGTTGCAAGGCGCGCGCATAGGAACTTATGATTTTGCCGCGCGGCGCCACGCGGTGGAAAAGTCCGCCGCGGGAACGCCGCGGCACCGCTTGGCCAACGTGCCCCCCTCGCGCGAGAAGTGAATGTTGCGCCGGCGATCGAGGTGTTCTTGCGCGCTGATAACGAGATCTGAGTCGGTGGTGCATGGGAGCGCGCCGGTCCGAAAATAATTTATGACGGCCTTTCGCGGCGCGCTCCGTTTGTCTTTAAAGTGTGATCGACCGCTGCTGATAAAAGTCTATTTATGCTCGGATTCTTCAAACGGTGCATTTCAAAATTTGCTCATTTTTATTTTCATGATGTGTAATGCAGTGTTTTTGCGGTGACACAAGAAAATTGACGCATTAGACTTACTGCTGGATGTCTGCACTTCAAGAATCGTTTTTATACGAGCAGCTCAAACGTGGGCTTTTTTCATCGAGGCAAATCTAGGTTGCTTGTTCAAAACTGTTATTAGGAGTCCATTAAAATTAGTAGCCTTATAAGAAACTTCCGTTTTTCTTCCCGCTGAATGCTTAAATAGAAGTGACATATTAACCGAGGACATGCACGAGTGTTTTAATCATCTTAACGGACTATCCTCATTACGAATACCCACTGTTGGATAATACGCTGTCAAGTGCTGACATTCTTCATTAACAGAATATTTTTCTTACGATCACTCGATTTATTTATACTTTCTGTGCTACAATTACTTTCTCGCTTTATGAATGTTATTGTTTGTAAATTGTGCAAAGAAAAAACGCCTTGCGCAATTTCATTTGAATTGAATTGAAAAATAAGTCTGTGCGAAAACTCACGCTGTATATTGTCTCAAGTCTAGCATTGCTAATTGAAATAAATACACTCGTGTTGCGCAATATTTTGAGCCATTGACTAAGCATTTTAAATCAATTGACTTGTTGAATGCCATCGAGGGGAAAAATATGACCGAGGCACAGTTGCGGCACAATCAAAATCAAATTAAACGACGCGGACCAGATCCGCGCGATAGCCGTCGTCGTTTCCACGTTGGCGCAACAAGCAATTACAAACACGAAACTCCAGCGGATCAAAACAATGTGTCGAGAAAAAAAACGGAATTCCCAAACCAGATTAATTTTGCCCGGCGAGATCGCTTGCGCCACTGCGAGCCGCCGGTGTACGGAACTCGGTCGATCTCGATATTTTTTTTCGAGAGCTCGCGGATGCAGGCCCTTTTTCCTCGCGCGAATAAAGTCGACGCGGCACGTGCGCGCACCGAAAGTCACGCGCGCGCCGTTTCTTTCCGGCGTCGATTTTGTAAGGCGAGGCCCGCCTCCGGGCCGCCGCAATAACTGTACGCGCGCGCTGTGTCGCGACAAACCCGAGCGCCGGCTATTGTTCCGAGAGATTTTATCGGGGACCGAGGAGTTCGCCTGGCCGGACGATCGAATGCTCCGCAGGTGTGATGTAGCCGAATGGATCGCTGACGGTGAGGAAAGGCCGCGGGTGCCTTCAGTTTTGCAACGGATAGTTTACCAAGCGACGCGTCCGATTGATTTGCGGGCATCAAATTCGGTCTATCTGTATGTTACGTTTTTCAGTCTACTCGAGATGCGAAACCAATTTATTTATTTAAACAATTTTTTTTATCATATGTTCACATTTCTATTTGCGATCTTCGCACTTTAATCCAAGAACGAATCTCTCAAATTTATGCACCAGAGATTAATTAACATTTATAACTTTTAACTTTTCTCGAAGAGCAAAAAGTTGATTAAATCAATATTGTCTTAATGAACTCATTCAGCCGTTTTATGCGTTTACCTAATAGAAGCAAAAAGGGGATTAACGGCTCGTCGAGACGGAAAATCCATACTTTCGCAAAATCTAAGCCGGCGGCGATTTCGAGCGGAGGTATCGCGAGGAAACGATTGATAGACGGCCTTGATCCGGTTCAGAGCAATTACCCAACCTGGATGCATTTTATAAGCCTTCGAGAAAGAGAGAGAAAGAGTTGCGTCACGTCGAGAGTTTTCTTACTAGACTCTTCTTGTTGCTCCGGTTTTGCAACGCCGACGCTTCTGCTCCTCTCTGTCGCTTCTCGCAAGCACGAATTTTCGCAACCCGCGGATTACCCAGTCACAATTTTTGCCGCTTCTGCACCTTCGCCGGCCTCCCCCGGCTGCTTAATTCGCAATGACTTTAATGAAGTGTATGTATAAACTAACGAAAAAATTGAAGCGTTACTTAATTCTAATGAGCGTGTATACGTGTTGCGTTCTTTGGAAGAAAAGATTTATTGCCTTTGGCTTCTGCTACTTTCAGAGGTAATAAATAAGAAAATGGTGGTTTTTTGTTTTTGTTCTTGGCGATGTTTATGCGCATTTTAAATGGAAATATATGATAAACGAAGGTTTTCACTTATTGTCATTAGTTAATTATTACGCTACAGTAATGTTGCTGTCAAATATCTTTTATTTATTGTTTGTTGTTATTTTCAGGACTCCTGATTGCAATTGCAGTCTCGGATGCTCTCAAGGCCGCGAGACCAAAGTTTAAGGTAGCAACTACATCCAAGACAACAACAACATCAGAAGAACCGGCGGCAGCAGAAGCCGAAGAAGATGAAGTCGAGGTATGATTTGACATTTTTTTCTATTTCGTAGACTTTGAAAACTAACCCTTAGATATTATATTAATATTAATATTACTATTATTAAAACTTTCATTTTACCACGTCAATTAATTTTTTCACGTTGCATCACACTGTACGTCTAAACTTCGCATTACTACTAGGTCATTCCTTTGATTTATAATCGCACTCAGTTAATTAATAAATTTGAAATCCAATTTAAGCGATTAGATCACTATAAAAGTTTCTTAATCATCATAATAAAAAAGGCCTTGACCTAGCCGTTCCCCGTATCCGCTGCCTTTACTGCACGCTAATTCGAGTTTGAAAAATAACGAGAATAAACTTCAGCAAACTACCGGCGTGGGTTTCGCAAGAGGACGATACAAAGAAACGGCGCGAATAAGATTTTCTTTCGCGAAGGATGAGACTCGCGAGTGATCCTTGACATTCTGGGAGTTTGGCGCGTGGGTGGCGCTTGTTGATTTTCCCACAGTTGAGTCTGCATGAACGCAACTACACGTGCTGCACTTTAAGCTCGTGGAACTTAATAACAGTATCCGGCGTCTGCGCGTATGCAAATTTCACTTTATTTTTTCGAATCGCGGGAATAAAAGTTTATTTTTCTGCGATTGATTGCACCGCGTCGATTGTTTCTGCATGCCAAGTAATCCTTTCCTCTAGATTGACGCGGAATAATAGCATTAATGGACGGTGATCAAACATCCACGCGATCTTTGTTCAAAATGTCTCTGCAATCCACTTTGGTATTGGTGTTTCGCGAGCACAGCCGTGCGATAGTTAAGACTCGCGGCAGCTTATCGTGGGAATATAAACTCCGTGAGATAATTAGGCTTTGAAAAAAGCACTTTTTGTAATTTATTTTAAGTAGCTCAACTAGTTGCGATTTACGTAACAATACGTACAATTTTTTTAATATAAAACGTATTAAATTAGCGCGCTGCGAACTGCCGCTTTTATTCCTGAGGATACGAATCTTTACTTTGACGTTATAAGTAAAAGTGGAAAGAGTAAAGGTGCAAAGTCCAGGAAAAGCAGGAACACGTGGAACTAGCATGTGAACGCGCCTATAAATAAAATGGGAAAGCATTTTCGAATGCACTCTTATTTAAACTAAAATCTCGTAAAGTGTAGTTACATAATTCGGGCGGCTTTAAAAAAGAAGATTAATTATTTCAAGTGATTTCCCTCACGTAATCACCGCGTACTGTTAATCACCGTCGAACTCTGCCGGCTTCTCATTACCCGGACCTCCCAGCATCTGTTCCGCGCGCCGCCTCCGACCGCATTTTTACGGTAAAACAAAAAGACCCGCGCGGATCCGCCGAACAATGTAGACCGCGCGCGCCGCCGCCTTTATCGGCGATTATTTCGGATCTACGTTTTATGTAAACCGCTTGCTCAACCGGCGCTTTTTGCCGCGTTTAGAAGGGAAGACTGTAAAATCGCGATTAGGAACTCGTCGAAGGTTGACTGCACGAATTATGCCCGAGCGCCGCTACGTTTACCACGTGATGCAACCGCGCGAGGTGTCATTAACTCCTCCGGACGTTTACACGCGAATATATATTTTCTTTTATTTCGCCTTACGCGGAATCCCTTGATCGATGCCAGGCGAATTAAACGGCGTGTGTTTCGAATAGGTCGTACACCGTGCATTACGTGCCGCGCGCGAGTTTTAATCACAGTTTCCGACGCGGGTCATTGGAAAACAATGGATCAGCTTTTTTTTGCATAGTTCAGATGAGAGAATATAAAGCGTTGCGTAAGGCAAAAATGCTTTGCATAGGAAAGTAAAGGTCTACCTCGATGCCCGATGGTTTATGAGCTTTTCATGCACTCCGCGGTTATGCGATAATTTTATGAAAAAACACTTGTCTTCCAAGAGCTCCAGTATTTTAATTTTCTTGCCGACTCTCGTTTTACTTCCAGCTCGTTATAGTACAACTCAATTGTGTGCGGGTATTTTTAGTATGTAAATGATGCATCTCTGCGAGAGAACCGAGTGGTGAAGCTTGGCTTTCAGGCCTTGAAGTTTCAGTAAGTTTACTCGATAATTAACAGATGAATGCAAACAATGGTCTTACACATTTATATTCAAATATTCAAGAAAACGGTATAAATCTAGTTGTAATTACTTAAATAAAAAGTTAGACGCAAAAGTAATCGGGTTAGTTCAAGGGAGTAAATGTGAGTAACATTAAACTATACAATATTGATACAGTAAAGTTTTCTTTTTTAAATATTCATAACACGTTTACGCACCTGTAAGCGAAATTTAATCTTTTGAAACATTGCGTACACATTGAATAACTCGCCTGTGCATAAATGTAACCTAATCTATCAGCAACGTCCAATAAGTAAAAAATATGTAGGTATATGTAATAAGCCATTTGAATTTTTCCAGGCAACGACAACAGCGGCAGCCGAGACGAACGGCACGACCGAGCGCACGCTCACGGGTATCCCCCAAATCGACTACATATGGGACCCGAATCTGCCGCGCGAGCTCAAGGGCTACAACCTGAGCGACTATCCGTTCTACGCGAGCATGCCGGAGGACATCGACTTCAAATGCGATGGTCTTCACGACGGATTTTACGCAAGTGTACCCCATAAATGTCAGGTAATTCCGCACGAGCAACTTTAAATTACTTCGGCCGCCGACTAAAAAATTATCCCGCTGAATTTACGGCGGCGCATTAGCATAACTATTATATGCTTAAAAATGTTCGGCTCGACCGATGGATTGCATAAATTTTAAATAGCTTTTTTTCACAAGACAATGCGCAGGGAATGGATAGTTATATTATGAAAATTACTCCGTTACACGCTTTCAATGGTAAAATCAGACAAGTTACGCAAGCTGAATTTTCATTGTTAAACAAATACCCAGTGATAACAGTTTTTATTTGCGAACGCGTTTTCGAAATTCGTTCGGTTACGTTTCCACGACGAAAATTCACTTCTCAGTGGTGAAATGCTTTAACACGCGAGAATCGATTGCTCGACAACTGAACATTCCCCGCAGTGTGCAAATTACCGCTACGTGAAAAATCCTCGTTACATAACGAGGAATTTGTTTAAAAACCCGAGGCCCGCGATGCAAATTTCCAAAAATTGCTCAATCCTAAAAGTTTCGAAAAAGCGCGAAGCTCAGAGACGCGCGGTAATTCGAATTGACCAATCAGCGAGTTTCAGCTCGAAGTAATTTGTATAATTCAACATCGACGCGCGATTCTTCTTTCTAACGCAAAAAAGCGAAGGACAAGTGTCGACGAGATGAAACGCACGTCGAGATCCGCAAGCTGACCGAAAGCAATAGCTATTCATGCCGGCGGACGCGCAGTTTTTCCTCGCAATTAAGAACGAGACGGACCTTATTAGGTCTCGCTTAATAAGGCATCGCATCTCGTGCTAAATTAATTTATTGCTCGAGGAGCCGCTACGGAGGATTGATCGTCGTTGTTCAGTGAATCCTACAATAACGGTTAGTTGATTAATTGCGAAAATGCAGTTAGCGTTGAATATATACGGAATTGTATCAGCAGAATGTAACGCAATTGATTTTATTAGCTCTGTTATTACATTGATTTTTGTTGAAAATAACCTTTCTAAAATAATTGTTTCCATGCTACATCTTGATTCTTTGCAAAATTATTAACTATTTTACTACTTATTTAATAAATAGGCCAATTTGCAGCCAGTAAAAAATACTTAAATGTATGAATAACTACCATATTCTTAATAATCTTATAGTGACATTTATTCAGCGCATATTACAAAAAGTTTCTGCAAGAAATCTATGTATAGAATAAATTAACAACCCGATCAATAATCAAGAAAGGTGAAACTTGAAGTGTCCACTGAATTCGCGACTGCAGTAAATAAATTACAACGAAAGACTCGCAGAACTAGGTTACACTCTAAATATTGAAAAGACTCTCGCTAAATTCGCGCTTCGTCCGTTTATTTTCGAGCGCCCGTACGTTCTAATTGGCATCCGCTCACATTAAAAGGCATTAAAACAGCCGAATAGGGACGATCGAGCGGCGTCTCCGGTAAATTCGGCCTCGTCACGCATCAGAATTCCGAGCGCGGCGAGATGCCCGAAAGATTCGCCGACGCGGAACGCATGGAAGGTGCGATCGTTAACGCCTACATAGCAAATCGATTCAGTTCACTTTTACTTGCAACAGTCGAAAGTCGGGACGTTTTCCCTTTGCCGACGGCATTGTCGCTCGCCGCCGGCGCGATAAATTGAACGCATTGAAAAACGTGGGAATGCACCTAATGGCAATTGATACGGGGATTTTGCGACTTAATTAGTAAAAAATGCCGCGGCGATGAAAGATACGCTTGTAGATGGTGTAGATGACAATGGCGATTTGTAAGGCTTTGGTACTGCCACTTTTTTAATCGTGTAATGAAAGCGAGTTAATGGTACAATAGCTATACATCATTTTATCTAACTCGATCGAATATCTATCGTACGATCAGAAATTATGATTGCTAATGCGTTTAATTAGCCTTTTAAGGTTTATTAATTTTTCACGTGTATAAAAGAACAAATAGTTCGTAAAATATTTGAAGAAAAAAGTAGGAAACGGCAGTGAATTGGAAAAGAAGACACATACGTCAAGATGAAATTTTTCGAAATCCGAGGAGCATCTACTTAAGAAAAAGGGAAAGAAAGAAGAGTGCGAAAGCCGGGGAATTCGTGGTTCGTTACACATTCCGTCGCCGGTCATTGCGTGGACTCTATCCATCGCGCGTAGATCGAGAAAGCGGCTCTCGACGCGCACCACTTCCGGAAGGAATCGCGCTTAACGGATACGCTCGGAGATGAGCGCTCGAGCGGTCCCCGACTGACCATTGTTATGCAAATCCCGAGACGCGTCGCACGGACTTTACTTCCTCGACGTCGGGCCTCCTTCCGGAGGAAGAGACGCATTTTCTCTTAATCCTGTCCCTTCGTTCAATCGTCCGGTGCTAGTTTCATTCTATTCAACTTGCTTGTGCAACCTGATATTTTCTGACCAGAAGTTTCATTCCATTCAAAATTAATTTTTAACGGCGATAATCAAGATTGACGTGTACTTATTATTCTGTTCGACATTAATTATGAAATTTTTGTAAAAATCCATTATTCAGTTCAGTTTTAACCTGTCTCCGCTATATTGCAGATAATTCATTAGAGTGCAATCTTTAGAAAAGGAATAAATCGATAGTGAACATTATTTATCTACACGAATAGAGGATTCACGCGTTATAAATTTGTCATGTAAATTTCAAGTATAGTATTCCAATAACGTGCCTGATAAGTTTAAAGTCCTAATTCTTAAATATTGCAAACATCCATTATTCAAATCTTAAAATTTTTAAATGACTTTTGTAGACATACTGCAATTAAAAAAAAAAAAGTATTTTAAGTAACTATTTTACAAATAAATTAATTTTGAATCAAATTAAGTTGTTAATCCGTACAAGCTACTTCAGCGCATCAACAAGCAGTTAACAAGTAAAATATCCGAACAACCCATCTCGAGCATTCGACAATTCCTATCCCCGCAGCGCAGACAGTGCATGCATCCCCGACAAATTGATACAAATCGCAGCCGCGATATCAATCAGAGCGCCGATGAAAATGGAGAAAAGAAAGGCCCCGGCGCTCGGGGCACAATCTCTGAAATCAGTGACGAGCCGCGCAGCTGCTCGCGGTGTATACCCGCGGGAGCATGCACGGAGCGCGGCTTTATGTAAAACAGCGGGCGAGAGCTCGGGGGGGCGCTCCTCTGCCCGCGCGCAGCCTCCAGACGGATACTCCTCGGAGAGATGCAGCGATGCTCCCCGCGATATCATTATGCGCGTGGCCGCGGCGACCATTAGAGTGGCGAGCCGCCGGCGAATTACGTCGCCGAGCCGTTTGCTCGCTCGCACGCGCGCGCGCTCTCCTACGTCGCGGGCGTGAAAGTCGACTCGGGGACGTGGCTCGCCAATGGCGGGGGCTCGGTTTGTTTTGGCCGAGGGACTCGTCGTGCCCGACGCGCGAATTTATTTTTCCGCCGAGCCGCGATTATCCGACGCAATAAATCCCGGCGAGGAGTTGGATTTACGAGCGCGAGTGGGGTCTGCCGTGTTTAGCGAGGATGAGCTTCCTTCGAGGGATAGCTATATTTGTACAGACGGTTTCCCGTGCGCGAGAATTTTCGTTCGTTAGATTTGTCTAATCATTTCGCTAGGCTGGAATAAAAGCTTTGTTTATAGTGCGTATAACTTAACGGCAGAAATAATTACACGCGTGAGCCGCAGATTTTAAATAGATAAACGCGGAAATAAAACGCAAACCCAATTTCTCGCGCGCAACTTTCAGTTCGGTCCAAGGCGGTTTATTCGCCTTTTTTTTGCATGAATTTTGCACGGATAAAAGGAAAAAAGGCTTGTACTATCGATTTTTCGCAATGGCGAAATTTTCCATTCACCCGGGGACATTTATAGCAATATTTATGCACAGGCGCACTTTGTCGAGAGTCGGGCTCGCCGATATGCGAGTACCGGCCGGTGAAACCCGCGCGTGTCGAAACGATCATCGGCATTATATGGATACGACACACTCGAAATGTGCCGAGCGTCGCGAGCGTGTTGCGCGCGCGCGCGCGGCCGAGGAGCTTTTTTTTGTGCAAGCAACATATTACGGCGGCGTATGCGCGTCGCGCACTTTTACGGCTTGGGGGATACTTCCGGATCGACGCGCTCGCGCGCACGGCAATTTAGCATAACACTCGAGGGGGATCGATTTTTTTTCGCCGAGATAGTTGTTAAGAGCCTCGCGCTCTGCTCTCCTGTTTTCACTTTAACGCTCCCCGGGGTACACTCGGGATATGCGCCTCGCGCGAAGCAGTTAAGAGCTTATCGTTTCCGCTATGACTTTATTGAGCAAACTTTTTTTCTGCGAATTGATTTTTTCTCATTTAACACCCAACAAAAATTATTTTTATTTCAGCTCGATACCGTATTAAAGATTTTATCTTTTAATCAACTTTTGCATCTATAATACCGATACGAGCGTATTTATTAAAAACTTCTCCTCAGAAGTAATGCGGTCAACAATCACCGCAAAAATTTAGCGTCTTTTTTTTTTAAAGTGACCATGCATTATCCTGCAGTTGAGTAACGCGAGCGCCCATTAACGCAGCACTTTCTCTTGCCAGGTCTACCATCACTGTCTGTTCGGTACGCGGTACGACTTCCTCTGCGCGAACTTTACGGCCTTCGACCAGAAGACCTTCATCTGTCACTTCGTCTCGGAGGTGGACTGCGCGAACTCGAAGAAGTACTGGCATCGAAACGACGCCCTGTACCAGGCGGCGAGCTCGTCGACCACGAGCACGACGACGACCACCACCACCACCACGACGCCGGCGAGCGCGGACAAGGGCGACTCTCACGACCGAGATTCGCTGCCCCGCAGGAGGCGACCCCCGCCGAGGAGACCTGCCTATGATTACTACGACGACGAGTACTACGACGACGAGTACGAGAGAGGCAGGCCGCGGGGATACAATCGCAGAGACTACGACGACTACGATGATAGAAAGTACCGCAGGGACCGCGACAGGGATCGCGACTATCGGCACCGCGATTTCAGGGATAGGTATCCCATGAGAGGAAACAGGAGAGATCCTGCCAGAGCGAGAGACCCGGTAGACGACGAGCCGGTAAGACCACGAGTTCGCGATCAGGATTCCTCTAGGACCAGAGAAGTGGAGGATCGCGTGAGAGATGGCGACGACAGAAGGTACTCTGACAAAAGGTGAAATTACTTGTTACAAGTAGTTAAATTATCGTTGATAAACAAAGTTAAGTATTTGAAAATAATAAGTAATTAATTTCTTTCAGGTACAGAGATGACTATGACGAAAAGGAATCTGGATCGTCCCATACTGAGGGTTACGTGAAACCAATCGCTCCACCTACATCGGTGTACGCTAGACCAAGAGCACCGCCTAAACTCCGCCGACCAGTACCTTTAAACGAACAAGAGAAATATGCCTATTCAACTAGTACGACCGTTCGCACTCCCGTAGCAATGGGTAATTCGATTTTCGATTAAAATAACTTCGCTAACGTCGTACGTGTTTTTTCTATTAAAAAATACTTCGTTTTAGACGATTCCCTCAGAAGACCAGCGAGTAGCGAGGAGGATGAGCCTCGAAGAAGACCAGCTGCGGCTGCTGACGACGTAGAGGAGCCGCGTAGAAGAGCGCCCGTTCCCCTGGACGATGCCGAGGAACCTCGCAGAAGACCGGCCGTCGATGCCGCGGAAGAGCCTCGAAGGAGACCCGCTATGGATGATGTAGACGAGCCGCGCAGAAGACCGGCCGATGTCACGGACGATTACTATTACTACGAAGACGAAATGGAGGAAGTGAGGCCCCGCTGGCAATCCAGAGGCAGGCCAATGAGAGATAGAGAATTTCCTGATAAGCGATTCCGAGATCGCCCCTTCAGGTAAGGTAACGTACACAAACACTTATCCTTTAAACATCTCCATTATCATGTCCTCGTCCTTTAATACTCATCAATGTGTACGCCTAATCCATCTCTTCTTCAAACACTTACACACTCAAGAAACATCCACTGGTAACGTAAAATTACAGTACATTCTATAAGTATGAAATATTATTCTACAATCAAATAAGAACTATTCTATATATTACTGTAAAACGTAAAGTAGTAGTCTATACACACACGATCTTTATGTAAATCGACCATTACTGTTGCACCTCCATTATTCACCATGCAATGCCTAGTCGTAACGAACGTTTAAACGTAATTACAGGCCGAGATACCGAGACGATGAAGACGAAGTGCGCCCACGAAAGCACTCGGATAGATCTAGAGATCGATTTTACGAAAGGGACCGAGAACGAGGAGCGGATCGTGGCC
Source organism: Eurytoma adleriae (assembly GCA_900480045.1). Classification (NCBI taxonomy): domain Eukaryota; kingdom Metazoa; phylum Arthropoda; class Insecta; order Hymenoptera; family Eurytomidae; genus Eurytoma; species Eurytoma adleriae. The sequence continues at coordinate 56,270 of UXGC01000078.1, forward strand.
GCGATCGTTCCCTAGATCGCACGAAAGATCGAAGCGTGGATCGTGATCGTACGGCAATGCGAGCTCAAGATTCCGACAAGTCGGACAGACCATCCATCTACAGCAGGCCGTCGAACGATCGCGATAGAGAAAGCGAGCGCCCGCGCGCGCCCGCCCGATCGAAAGATCCCCAGGACACCGGCGAGCCTCCCAAGAAGCCCAGCATCTACGACCGCACCACCAGCGAGAAGCCGCCGCTCACCACCACGACCGAGGAGGTGGAGACCTCGATCCCCCACCAGGAGGAGCCCAGGGAGCGACCGCACAAGTACGGACAGTCCAAGTCGGAGCTTCAGAAGCAGGCGCAATACCACAAGGCGCAGGAGGCCACGACGGAGAAGGAGCCGCCGAAGTACTGGAAGCCCGCCCCCCAGCCGGAGAATCAGAACCGCGAGGAACAGCTGGATGATTACCCCTCGGAGTATTACGACGACGCGGAGGAGCCGGCGGTCGTCTCGACGCCCCCGCCGAGACCGACGGTTCGAGTCGTAAAGCGGCCCTTCTTGCCCTCGCGAGGCGGAAATCCCAATCCTCGCGGCTTATCGCCCGTTGGCTCGAAAGCTCTCACCCCCGCCAACCCGATAAAGCATTACATCAAATTGCAAACGACCACGGCTTCCTACGCAGTCACGGAGGACACCGTGAAGGAAGAGGAGGCTCGTCCGTTCGGCAAGCAGTCCTTCAGTTACAAAAATGGTCAGCAGACCGACGCGGTTCAAAAGCAGCAGAATCACAATTACGACGGGCCCAGCGCTAGGCCGGCCCAGCGGAGACCCGAGGCAGACAGTCCTAAGAGACGACCGGAAGTTTTGGACACTCCCGTGGCTCAGAAAACACCCGCCTGGACGGATTACGGCTTCCCGGAGCAAAATAACGAAGCCAACAATAACAACCAAGGCGAGCAGCAGTCGAGGGGTAGCGTTAGACATCATCAACCCGACAACGGCAATATCTTTGGCTCCGCCTTCAAAAAAGATGACGGACAAGAGCAGTTGGTGGTAAACGGAAATTACAAGGTCAAGCAAAAGATAAACGAAGTGGCGCACCACAATCTCCAAGACATCCCCGAGAGCGAGTACGACGTCACTTTGAACGAAGCCTTGACACCGAACTTGAGCCAAGAGCCTAATCTTCCCAGTGGATTTGTCCTCCCGCTGCACCGACAGCTGGGAAGGGACGCGATCCTGCAGCCGTCGGAGAATTCCTACAAATTCTCCAGCTCCCTGCAGCAACCGAAGCAACAGCAATCCCAGCAGTCGCAGCAGCAAAGCGCCTTTGTGCCGAGCACGCAGTTCGGCCAGCAATCGGGATTGGCGAGAAACGCCGACAGAGGGAAAACGGTTTACTTCCGAACACCGGAGACCATACAGATCAGCGGAACTCAGTACAGGCAGCAGAGGGGACAGTGGGGAGACTACACTTATTGAGACGACATTGAAGCTGTGAAAATTTTTGAGATTAATTATACCCTTGTCGACGATTTTTCCTGAAGACGATTTTCGAGAGTTTCTGCTCTCTTGAATAATCAATTGATATTAAACTGACTGAGTTTTATAGGCAGTTTGACACACCTCCTGTAAGGCGTAGTCGGCGAAATAAGTATGTTATTAATGAAGAGTAAGTTCCATTGAATCGAACTGGGCTGAGATGCAAGGATTTTTCAAATAAATTACGAATAAAATTTCGCTATTCTGTTATTAATAACATACTTTATATGAGAAAACATATTTATACACGTTAGCTAAAGTTAAGAGAACGATGATTTTATACATGTATGAGAATATAGAAAGCGTGAGTTGTAAAAACATTGGATCTTTATAAAAATTTTAAATTTTAAGCGCTAAAAGGAGCGAAATCTGTAACTCTTACGACGACAGAAATTCTTACCTGTAGATTAAGATTATACTACCGTTTGTTCGTGATATGATTATCTGACAGTATACTCAATAATATACGATTTTTATAATTTTCAACCTTTAATAGTGCTAAATAATAATTTAAATACGAAACGTAATAATCTTAATAATTAATAAAAATTATACGAAAATTAATGAATTCACGATTAAAAAATGTTATTTATGTAAAATTTATTGTAGGCTTGATGGATTTATTTGAGTTAATCTGCATTAAGTCACTTCAAATTAAAAATCTCGTAATCTGGAAATTGTCATTCTTCGAAGATTTTACGCTTCGATTGAGCACTTTTACTTTACACATAATATTATCGTAAATGTTAACAAAAATTGAAACAAATCGAAAGGTAAATAAAATGTGCATTCAACTCACTTTTAATAATAGATTACGTGTATTTTTGATGTTTAAAACTGTAGATTTGACTTGTGCTTGTGCAATAATTAAGATTATTTGAATTTCACATTGTTGAAATAAAATAATTGTAATCTTAAATTTAAGGCTAACTAATTTTGCAAAAGGAGCAAAAGTTCGAATTTTACGGAAGCTCTGTAAATACGGCAGATTGACTGCACAACTCTTATTGACTTTTATTGATATATTTTGTGATTAAATTATTTTTATATTCAATTTGATAGGTGAGCCATCCATGATTTCAATTTAAAACTCGATGTGAAATACTTGTCGATTTAGCATTAAGTACTTCGCTATTATATGTACGATTTTTAAAAGCATTGCGTAACTTGTGCGAATACTTTTTGTTTGGAACTTTATTATGTAAATTATGTCGATATAATACATTGTAAAAAAAATTAAAAACGAGTACTTTATTACGCCATTTTCCTTCTCCAATAATTCGCAATCCAACTTAATCTGATTATGTTCCGTACTTTTTTATTTCCTTTGATTTATAAGTAAACTTTTAAGATATTTTTGCATTTAATTTAACTAAATACCAGCCATTTACTTACTTAAAAAATATTAATACAAATATATTTATTTATAGTACAATTTTTATTTTAAATTAATTAGAACTAACCTCTGAACCAGCTTGATCTTATAACCGGCGATTGTGCAAACACCAGATCTTGATTTTTTTTAAATTTCGTTTGAAATGACTTCATTTTTAAAACTGCATTAATGATTCTCAGAAAAGTGCTGCAGTACTCCGAAGGGATAATTTTAATTTTGAACAGAATTTCCACTATACGTATATACGATTTGTTTAATTGCAATTGTAATCTATCAAAACAAACTCTTTGTAAATCTTATCGATCAATATTGGCGGTTAGGCCAGTCGGCAATCTGAATCTCGGCTTGGCGTGTAAAGATTTGCGGAGCAGGTTGGCCTTGAATTTGGCCATTCTCTGGATCCTTTTGTATAGTAGTACGCAACTTCAGGCTGTGAAAGAGAGCGGTATATTCAAATTTTTTAGAGATTTAAGAACAAAATTTATTTTGATGCTTAAAACTAAATTAATTAAGCAAAGAACTACTTAAGTAACGTACGTACGAATAACATTTTTATGAGATTTTATTTTGTAATCAAATAAATTATACAACGAAATGTTTTTATAAGAAAACTGAGAAAATGCCACAAAAATATAGAATTCAAAATTATATCTAGATACATAATTTTTTTACACATTTTTTCAAATGCACTGGCACACTATATAATAAGTCGTGATAAACTTTATTAATTGTTAATTCCAACGAAAATTATTGAAAAAGTGTACAACTGAAAAATAAGTTAAATATTCTATTATACAGATATTTACGGTATTATTTGTAAAAATTTGTTAATCGTAATTTTACAAAGTACAAATTATCATTTGGTAAAATACTTATTTGTTATTTGCAGATACCGTGAAAAATTGAGTTCTTAATAATTACTACTTAGGCAATATTGATTCTTTACTAAAAATTATAACAATTGTTAATTTATTTTTTGAAAATCAATGTTTTAATAGATAACACAATGTACTTTAATAGTTATTCATAACAAATATAAATAAAAATGAAGTTCAAGAATTAAATTTGAATCGAAATTGTAAAATAAAATCATACTGTTCTTTTGTATGTTATATAGAAACGTAGTTTGAATAATAATCGTTGAAAATAGTAAATATAATTATAAAATCCTTTTAAATGTAAAATTACTAGACAAAATAAATGCTCTATTAACGCACCAATTCAGTTATAATTGTAAAATTTGTTTACAAAATTTTTAAAGTAGAAAATCAATTATATGTATTAATTAATGAAATCGCACTATACATCACAGAGTAAAATATAATATATAAAATATTTTGTTGCTGTGATTGCAAATAACTTTAACTTGTTGGTAAATTTAGAAAAATAAGGTACACAAAGTATCACAAATGGTAAGATATTGATAAATTTTGTTTAAAGCACTTAATTCGTATAGAGAGAACAAGAAGTTATTTGCAATCAGAACATTCTAAAAGACATCAACACTAATGGTACCCAGTCAAATTCATAATTGTAACACTTCATATGGTGATTAATAACAAACAAGTGAAAATATTAAATCTCGAGACAACGGTCTTTACCTCGTGGGTCTTAATAAATCCTTTATAAAAAATCTCATATGCATCATTCTTTTCAAAAAGTCTGGTCCTCTTGTAATCAATATAGAGATATTTGATATTTTTACATATCGATGCAGCCGTACTAAATTCAAAATTCAAAGGCAATGTGACTTAAAAAATCTTATTTGAACCATACATATTTACCATTATTCATTTTATTTATGAATGTGAAAAGCTACTTTCTTTGGCCATTAGGAAGAATCCATACAAGAACTATACAGATTAGTTTTAACAAACTTATGAAACAATGGTTCATTAATTGCGCTTTTCTATTGTAAAGCAGATCTCTATAAAGAAATAAAGTTAAAAGAAATTACATATTTTTGTAGATTTTCAGCTTTGCAACAAATGATGTCTCTTTCATTTAGGAGATTGCCGAACAAAAAAGACATCAAGAAAAATTCTCATTCAGTGTATTCTCACAGACTGATTTGGTACATTTTACAGTCACTGTGCAAGATATACACATTATAAAATAATTATCCATTTAACTTTAGTTATATTAAACAAACAAACTTGTGGCATGGCAAGAATGCACTTGAAATCATCAAACAAATTATTTACAAATACTAATCAATAAAAATTAAATATTTAGTACCTTAATAATAATTTGGTATGATAACTCAATTTATCCCTTGTGAAATTCAATTTAAAAAATAATATTGACCACAAAAATGTAGTTATTATCGTTTATGGATAGTTTCGATACATAAAAAGATTGTCAACGTAGTAATCGAATTCAATGCTATTCCGATAATTCTAATTGAATAGAAACAACTCTCCTAAGGTTATTAATATAAAAAATAGTATTAAAATCTTCGCTCTGCGGCTTAATAAAAAATTCGTGCAAAAGTTTTTCCAAGTAAAGCACAGATCGATATGAATATATACCAAGTTAATCACAAAGCACTTTCTTCCATTGGTGTAAAAAACATTCGATACCGTGCTCTTACTCGCTAGACAAAATTGATTAATTGTAATTCGTCCATGATCTCGGGCACCATCTCAAGAGTATTTAATGATTCAGTTATTGTAATTACCCTAAAAACGTACAGAACATTACGAGAAGCTACTGACCCGTTTATGCGTTTAATTACATTAAAAAAATTTAGCGCGTATGATTATATAAAATGCAGTTCCTAGTCTTTCTTTCGCATAATAAATCCACTATCGATGTACATAAATATAAACTTGAGTTACTGTGCGAGCAATGACTTCCTATATTACATTTATACACTTTACTCCGGCTCGCTCGGCGCGCTTAAAAATTTTCCTCAAAAAGTGCCAACAATTACGAACAATTAATTCAGCGTTTTCGTTCGATTAGAAAAACTCTTCTCCCAGCCTTTCTTCCTTTAAAAAACCCTATGATACCGTACATTACAAATACATCCTCCGGTAAGAAGGAACCATCGCCTCTCACAGAAACTCCTTCTCATTTGGCCTTGTTTTACTTGTTTTGCTGTACACGAAAGAGTAATCGGTCCCCCGCCGCGGCGAAAACACTGATCCTCACTTCCCCGTCGTCGCGGGCACGTCGACGCACCCTCGTAAGGTCGCACTTGCACTCGAGAGCGTAGCAGTCAGTTCACGTTCTCGATGTAGTGCACCCGGTAGTTCTACGCGAGCGGCGGGTCGTCGTCGTCGGTGTCGTCCCTCGTCACCAGGACGCTGCCGTAGCGGTTCTGGCGGAACTGCCGAAACCGCTGCAGCCACTTGTACCGCCGCGCGCCGAAGTACATGAGGGCGCCGACGAGGGCGAGGAACGTCGGCACCAGCAGGATCGCCGCCACCGAGCTGCCTGAAAAAGTGAGAGTCGATCAGAACCGGCTTTCGCAACCTGACAAAATTGCCTGGGAAAATTGCCGCGCGACTAACGCTCGGGGGGCCGTCGCGAGCGATTCGTCAATTTGTTATGCTATAAGCATCCCGGCCGATCGATAAGCCGCTAGCTCTAAATTTAACGCTCTATTAGTAGGATTTTCATGATTTTTTAAATTCAAAATATCAAATCGACTTTTTATTTTTTAATCAAATGTAGTACCTCCTTCCGAAGCGTTTGAATCCACATTTGGTTTTGCGGAGAATGAACTGATCGATGGAGCTTCCGTCGTCAGCGTTCTCGTACACTTTTTGTTAATGTACTCGTATCCTTCTCGACACGTACACTTTCCAGAAGTGTTAGCGCTGCTCTCCTGTTTACACCTTTCGAAAAGCCCGCAGCCATTATCCGTAAGGTCCATCTCGCAAGCCTCTCCATACCTGCTGCGGTCATCTGAAAAATAAGCAGTTGAAAAAAATAAGTCGCACGAAGCAAAAAACTATACTCATAGTGACAAGAAAAATAACAAGTATTGATCGTAAGCGTCGTCTGCGTTGTTCGCGGGTCAATCAATAACTAATAAAGAGCAATAACAATAGCATCCTGCGGGTAAAAAACAAAAATCAAGTAAAAAGGACTTGAGAGATTGAAAGCAATGAATTGTGAAAAAAAAACAGCGGAGGATAGAAAGGGCCGGGGAAAGAGAAAGAAGGAAGAAGGCACTAGAGAAGGAGAGAGGGCGAGAGGCGAGGGGAGAAGAGGCGGGAGAAGGAAAGGATGAAGGGTGAGGGAGAGAAAGAGAGACGAACATTACTTTCGTAATGATACTCATAGTTATACTACGGCCGGAGATAAAAGACGAGGGACACGATTGGCTGAATCAGTTAATTGAGAAGAGCCTCGATTTATCAAACGGAGTTTAGTCCGGCGTGGATGAGTCAAGCGAATTAAGGAAGGTACTTTTGATTTAAGAGAACGCTGCGGTATTAATTTCATAACATTCTTTTAACGCACTGCGTTATGTAGCACGTAGTCTCCCGTCGTTTAAACCCGACTGTTTCATTGAACTTTATTTATTTCAATTACTTAGACTCTAATCTCGCAGCTGGTGACGCGGTCGTTACGTGAATTACGAAATTTTATTCATAATAATTTTATTTTTATGCCCGACGCACTGTTGTTTATGGAGATCCGGATCGGGACGATTAATTATTAGTAGGTCTCGAAGCTATTTCAAGTATGCAGATTTAAACTTTAAAAAGAAAACAGTTTTATGGCACTTTATCGATTTTGCCATTGTAATTTAATTATTAATTAGCGTTCGTAAAAGAACGTAATGCAATATTTTATATTAAATTGTCTCTTTATTGAATTTCTCATTTAAAATTACTTAAAATTATTTCACATTAATTACGCAAAAATCAATAGCGAATATCATTTTTCAATATCTCAATATTTCATTATACATATATTTAATTAAAATAAAACTAGGCCGAGAATTAAAAGTAACTGTCGACGGTACGTGCAGTTTTTTAGCGATCGATTCTTTTACAAACATTCAAATTCGATTTTTCGCAAAATACCGCTGCAACAAAATTCAAACAATGCCAGCCAAGAATTTCGAGTGGCCACCGTAAAAACGATCGTTTTTTTTTCACGACTCGCCTTTATAGCAAAATCGCGTTTAGCGTGTCGCAAACTGACGAAACGCCGTTGGCTGGATGCCGGCGAATTCCCCGCCTTTACGCGACGTATACAGGTATAGGTATACAAGCGAGATAACCGCGATACAATGGCCCGTCACCTCGGCACTTCCTCTCGGTCGGTTCGGCGCGAAACGCCAGTCAAGTGTGCATCGACGTGTACGTCTATAGGTACAAAGAGCGGGCGCGCGGGCGCAATTCGCGGAGGAGTTGCGCGCGTGCGACTTTCGCCCGCGGCGGCTCGCCGTTGGAACGAGTTCGAAATCGCGAACGCGCCCGAGCTGGTTAATGAAAGGATCGGGAGAAAAGCCTTTTCCACGGAGCGCCTTTTCAGAGAGTGCACTTGCCGCTATCCGAGGTGTTTGTCGGTCTCTCCGCGCTAACAGGCTCGGATTAATCGATCTGATTAGCCCAACTATGTAATCGTGCATCAGAAATGCAATTCTTTTTTAGCATCGCGTCATCAAGAGCGAGGTCTATTTACTTTGAACAATTTTGATGTGTGGATACAGTGAGTCAAAATGTACGCAATTGGCGTCGAGTGATCGAATTCGAAAATGCATCGAGTGTTTCACTGAAAAAAATACAGTTTATTCGATGCTTTTTCAGAGAATGGATAAGTTTAAAATTGGCAAATGCACAAAATTTAAATATAAATATCTGATGCAAAATGCTTGCTCAGCCTTTGAAGATTAAAAACAAAGAGGAAAATAAAATTTTTTTAAAAAATAGAAAATTTCATTTATGTTTTACGATTCTTCGCTTTTTTCCAATACACGCTATACCACTGTGTAAGTATGGAATGAAGTTATATCTTTAGTGCGCTACTTAGTCTATTCTATATTTGTCTAATTGCATTTAACACCTAAACAAAAATAAAAAAAATGCTTCGTAAACAAACTTTTTATATTAATACTCTTATATTTGCAGTTCAGATAAGTAAATCCGGTCGTACTGTTATCGTATTGTTTGCAGATAAAGCTAGCATTTGCTGACGCGTCGGGCGGTCATAAATAAAATTCAGTTCAGAAAAAGCTTAAAAAAATACGTCCGTGTGCTTATATCCACAGGAACTGTCGAAGAAATCGGTACTTGTAGCCGACCCTCCCTCTCAGCTGTCGAAAATAATGCCTATCACATTTTCACGCGGTCGCGAGCCCAAAGATAGCCATCGTAATCCCTCGACTAGAGAGAGATCGCATGACTGTCGGTTTCCTCAGATAGGCTTTTTTATACGCCCGGCGCGTCCTTGCATTCCCGGTTGGTCTTTGCGATACTCCTTGTTCGGGCCTCCTCCGTCTCCCCTGCCCTCCTCCCGAGCGCTCATCATCGGCGCTCGGTTTATTATACATCTAAACGTGGAGGCGAGCGAAGGAGGTGAGGAGCGGCTCGCGGCAACCAGCGTAGAATGGAAACAATATGCTCGTTCATTCGACTTCCAGGAAGTCAATGGAAACCGATGGCCTGAGTTATCTTGCGAATGCGTCTTATGTGCGCTGTACCCGTAATTCACATAGTGTACGTCTGTGTTCTTACAGTTCATAAAGCTTAAGCACGGTGTGTCCACGATGTGTGGCGAGATTATTTGAGAAACGGAGTTTAAAAAAACACGAAGCTTTCTTTAATTTATTTACTTCTAATGACTGTTTACCATTTAACTTGTATTTTTTTCAACGGAAGGCTAGAACTTTACACATTATCTTTTTACTGATAGTTTCCATTATATAATGGGAAGTGTGATAACAAGAAACTTAGAAAATTACTTTTACGATTGACTCTGTAGAATTAAAGTACTAAATGTGGATTTTATTTTAAAAAAAAATCACGAATGATCATCGGTGAGCTCAGTATAAAATACGGGCGTACCGCAAAATAAAAAAGTAAAGCCGCTCCAACTCGTAGATGAGGTTAAAATGCAATGGCAACTCATTCGAAAACGCGGTCACCGCATGACAACATCAATCAATTTCTAGTGCAAACTTCTTGCGAACTTAAATTAATAAATTAATTCGGTTAATAAGCAATAATTGATTAAAAAAAATCTGGTTTTCTTTTATATTGCTTTCGTGATTTAATATACCCATAAAATATTTTGGAATTATTTGTATAAGTTAATAAATTTGTACAGAATTCATGAAATATTGAATAAATTGAATTTAAAATTGAACTCCAAGTTTCCAAGTTAAATTAAATTTGATACGTAAAATTTTTTTGTTCGAATGCTTAAATTTGACGGTTCGATGATTTTTTCATATTTAAAACAATAAAACGTGAAAAAAGAAATTTAATTGAGGCAATTGATATTTCAAGCGGAAATTGAACCGACCTTACATACAACAATCAATTTATTTTGCAACGCTTAAAATGAAATTTTAAGATAAGCATACTTAACAGGCGACAAATCCATTTATTTATCGTAGACAGTTGATAAACACATTTTTTTCTTTGTATAACATTGTGAAAATTAAACGCATAAGGAAAATTACTAAATTGGAAACATGATTAAAAAAATAAGCCACTTTGCCCATCTTTAATCACCGTAAGGAACAGAACAAAACAACTGAACAAACTTTATTAAACTGTATTTAGTGCTGGCAAACAAAAGTGAAAAACTTTCTATATCTAGTGCAAATTAATTTTTACCTCTCAGTCCTCATTAAACAAAAACAATTCGAATGCCAGAAGCTTTAAATAAAATACGATGAGTTTTCAAAGTAACTCGCGGTTAACACCGAAGTGTGCAAAGTGGATCGGTCAGGTACCATGTATACGCGAAAGATAAATAATTCATAAAGTTTGAGCGGATAATTACAGCGCTATTTGAAGGCCTAATGTAGTACTTGGCTTCGGATCGAGTATCTGGCGAACGTTTGCCGACGCCGATAAGAGAATAGGTAATACTTTTATCATTTACATAGCTCGGGAACTCTGCCAGTTTTATCTATGCCGCTGAAGACAAATCACGTTCGACTTTTATCGAAAGTCGCCGCATACATAATCCTTGTATGTGTAGTTGTCACATCCGCCGAAATGCGATCACTCTGTTTTACGTACATTCGAATTTTCAAAGGCAGCTCCCTTAACTGATCTTCAAGTTCACAACTACCTTGTTGAACTTTCAAATCTTACGATATTTGTATGTTATCTAATACGAATTATAATAATTATTGTAAAACTAGGAAAACGCAGGAAAAGATTAGCAGTGACATTAATAGCTAGATTCAAAATCTAAAATTGCAGATATTAACGCTTTTTGCTGAATCAAATTTCGTAGAAATAGAGTCAATATTATAATCTCGACGGTATAGGTTTCTCATTTTAAAGTCCGATATCTCTCTTGCAATTATATTGATCTTTTATTTTTCTTACCTTCTTTCCTTCAAATACGCAGAAGCAGAAACATTAAGACAACTCTGTAGAAGCTATTTTATGAATCATAAAACGAATGCATTCTTAAAAATCAATAGATGATAGCGTAGGTACTGTACGAGTTACGTGACTGCATCTTGCGCTATTACACATTCGCAGTTATTGCAGACGTTCCTTTGTTTTAATATTCGTAAAAGGACACTGAATTCCGCGTAAAAAGATGTTCGCGACATTCGGCTCATTCAGCGCTTTCCGATGCATCGATAAAACGCGATAAACTCGCACGACGAGGTGCGAAACTCCTTATCAAAACAATGGCCTCGTCAAAGGTTAAACGGCTTATTCAAAAATGCCAATACAGTTTGAAATGTTTGTAAATCAACAGTAGCTTGACAATGTGCGACGTTGTTTTCATAACAGCGTGACACATTTCGCCGCGCGGACGTAAAGAAAAATGGAAAAAAAGATCGTGAAGCTCGAGCGCGAGAAAAAGCTCGATCGGGGCGAGCGCGCGCGAGCGGGGAAAAAAAGGAGCTTCGCCCGCGGAACGACAAACCGGAAGTGTGCCGTTGTCGTCAGTTGGGGTCACCCCGAGTTCGTTCGCGGCGGAGGCAATTTCGTGCGAGAGTACACATACACGCGGGGCTTAATTCGAGGCAATCGAAAGTGTCCGCGCCGGCGATTGCGCTCCGGAGGCGACAAAAAGACGGGAAAAGGGGGAGCGTCGGCGCGCGCGGGAAGGAGTCTATATCATAGCCGCGAAAAAAAAAGTTAAAAATAATATTTCGTGACTAATGCTCGAGGTGTAGCAGGAGAAAGAGAACGATATTTTTTCCGGGGCGAGCGCCAGCGCGGCCTTTTTCTTTTTTCTGCAGAATAATAGTTTTAAAGATAAATTCATCGCCTTGATATATGGTTTCTACCGCGTGATTCAGTGCTTTTGTTTGATTTGCGTGTCTATCTCGTTTGTCGGTATCGAATAAAACTTGAGAGATGAATTGTTTTACGCCTTTTTATATCGCAGTTTTTGCTTTATCGTTTCGCTCCGCTATTCATATTAATGTTTGATTCATAACGATGCAAATAATTATTTATTAATTTACTCCAACTGCGCGAGCTTCATTTTAATTTTAAAAAATAATTTATAATGGAAGGCGTATTTCTTTTCTACATTTGTTTAAAGAGGAAACGATAATTATTCAAACCGTTTTTTGCGATTCCGTACGTAACATATAATTTATCAAATTAAATTTAATTAAAATATTATGAGCAATTAAAGCAAATGCATATCATGAACTGTGAACATTAAAAAATCCATTTAAATTAAAATTCATTAAAAGTCCAACCTTTTAGAGAAAAAGTTTTAAATTCGAAAAAATACCAGATATCAAAAGTCAACTGGAAATTTAATTTATATTCATCAACCAAACAATATTACCTACCCAAATGAATGAAAAGAACGTATGAATAAAAGATGATACACTGCGTATGAATTACACTACTTTTTCAATTTTCATTTTTCAAACCATTTTCAATGCCTTAGAAAAATCCAATTCGTTACGTATTTTCGAATAAATATTCCACGCACGTTCGTCCATTGTTTATTTATATTATTTTATCAGTTTATTAATTCCGAACGTGCAAGGGTTTCCGACCAAAATAAAAGCAGCGCAGCAGTCCGCAAATAAAACCGTGATTTCTCTTTGAAGAACATTATTAAAGACAGGTTGAAAACGGAGTAAATAAATGCGTAACCCGCATGAGAAAAAAGTAAGTACTCCTCGAACATCCAATCCTCGAGGCAAGTAAAGTCGGAATACTCGTCGAGGAGGAAAAAGCCGGAGTGGTGAAAAAAGTCGGTAGAAAAAGGCTCCTAACAAGAGCCGGTCGCGGTGAAAAAAAAGTTGACCGATAATCGTCAAGACCGAGAGGAAGTGAACCGGGCGAACTCACGGACAGGACGATAAACGAGGCAAGAAAAAAACAGGAACGAGAGTAAGATAAAGAAAAGAAGCGGCTAACGCGCGGCGTTTAACGCGCCGACGAAACGACCTGCACCAGTTGCACCGCCGTCGGGTGGCCAATGGATCGGAGCACAATGGGCCGCGGCGGCATCTCCAGAAAACACTGGGATTTCGCCGTGCCGGGGAGAGTCGGAGCAACTGGTCGGCCGCTGGCGCGCTTCCCGCGGCCCGAGATGGACCGCGGCGCGGCGATGCTGCGAGCAGCTGCGTCGGGCGCGGGGTGAGGAGAAGCGCGGCGGCACGCGCACAGCCTCTTATAAACAAGGACGCGTCTCGAGCGGGCGGGCCGGAGCGCCGTGTGTTTTCTTGCTTTACGTACCTGCGGGCGTGCAGAGGGGCAGGAGCAGCGCGGCCACGCACAGGCAGCGCAGGAGAGCGGCCCTCGGGCTCCGCATCGTGCGTGCTCCCCGGAAAATCTCCTCGCCGACTCGGGGCGCAGCGTCGGCGAAAGTGCACGCCGGGGGGGAAGGAAGCGCACGGCGAGTGGCGACGTCGAGGCGAGAGAGAGGACTGCGGCGCGTACAACGTCGGCGAGGGGAGCGCGCGCGCACGACGAACCGTCGGCCACGGGATTGATATCACATACTGCGAGAGAATAGTCGGAGGCGCGCGCCTCGCGCCGCTCTTTATCTCTCTCTGTCTCGCTCGCTCTATCCCTCTCCGTCTAGCGCGCACGCTGCTTCCCTCCACTGCGCACCGTCGCTGTACGAGGCGTCTACTCGGCCGTCTTCGTCTCTGTCCCTCGCGCGCACACCTCGCCGACGAATCTCGCCGCGCTGTGCTCCGTAGGGGTTATGTTTTTCCGAGAAACGCGCCGACGCGACTGCGAGAGAGCCGTGGTCCAACGCAGCGGCACGACTGCACTGCCGGTTTTCTCTTTCTTTTCCTCAGCAAGCGATCCGAGCGTCCTCCAAGGCCGACCTCAAGGACACGCCGCCGCCTCGCTACTGTGGCCCTCGTCACTCCTGCGTTCCTTCGTATCCTGCGTGCCTCTGACAGGCACGCACTTTTGACAGATTTTTAAGGAGTTCGCACAGCGCGCCTTCTCTCGCTCCTCTCTTCTCGAACGAGCCATTTTTCCTTTCTTCGAGTTCGACTGGAGGTAGGTGGAGGCACGAGCGCACGTAAATCGACCTTTGTTGTCCTATCGAATTTTGAATTTTTGCTGCAATGATAGCTTTTTCGAAAAAAGGGTACACATTTTATTAAAAAACACGGTTAAGCCTCGGTATAACACGTTTTTCTATATTTATTTGATTCTCAAATTCTACAACGTAAGACGTATTTCATTATAATTCTTTCCATTCAAGAAAAGTTGCAAGAGTGCGCATGCGCGCGATTCTGGCGGTAAATTTAAAGTTTGTTTACGACAATTAGAGTTTTTAAAAATATATAAAAACAGTAAATGTTGCTACTAAATAACGCTGTATACCTATGCAATATTAAGAAACAAATATTAATAAAAATAACGGAGATCAACTCCAATAAAAATTATAGATTAAGTGTTGTAGTTTTAACAGAGATTCTAAAACTTAGAAATATAAATAATTAATGTACGTTTAAAAAAAATGCTAGAAAAATCGTCTGGCACTTAACGCTAAAATTAATTTACGTAATCTGTAATACCAAGGGTATTATCGTAATTATAATTAAATTATGGGTCGTTCATGTAGATGGCAGCACCCTAAAGACACACAATCGCGAGAGACGCAGACGGATGACAAAACTACGCCTGCAGTAGCAACGGCAGCAGAAGAAGCACAAATTGTTTTGACAGTTCAGTGTTTTTCTCCGACAAGCTGGATACATTTTATAAATTGGTCGACTTTTTAAGGTTCAACCAAAATCCGGCCTAATACCGAAACAAAATGAGAAATATTTCAAACATATCGCAATTCCCTTTAAAGGTAACCTATTTCAGACTCTATCAGATTATACCTGCTTATATACTGTTGCATCTTTCTATTTTTAGAGTATTATTTAATATTTATGTTTACTTTTTTCTGTAATTTTTATCCGAAAATTTTATAATAGGTGAAAACTACGTCACTAATTGTAAGATTTCTCTTTTGTTTTTAATAACAAACAAAACTTGAAACACTTATCATTTTAAGAATGTAAATGTAAGTATATATAAATATATACTTACACATACTTATTTATGAGTAAACACTCACGTCTGTATGCGTGTTCATAGTCTGACCATAATGATATTGGTATCTCTTTGTATTATATTACAACTCGTATGACTACTCATGAAAAAAATTTTTTATGTAACTTCCATTGGTTTATACTGTGTGATCTATTTTCAAGGATTTTATGTAAATTAAATATACTTTTTTATTATAATATATTGTAAAATAATTATTTTATTTTTTTCTAAAAATAATACTTTTTCAGGTAATTTTTGCTGTGCACTTCTTCCTTGTATCTTGGTGAGTAAACAATCTAATGTTTTATATATTTTATTAAAAAAAAGGAATTTGTATTTTAATAATAGTATTTAAAATCTATATTTTAGGTCACTTGAAGGATGGTATTCTCAATCAATGGCATTTTACAACACACTGTTTTTTTTGTGTATTTTTTGGGCAATACACAATGTGGAATCAGATGAACCAATTCAATTTGTAAGATTTAGCTTAAGTTAATAAAATTTTATGTTCAAAAATAAATTAAATTGCTAATTAAATTTTTCTTCTTATTTCAGGCATTATTTATAAGCTTGGCATCAGAATTCTTTGATTTCATAAATTTGTCAGTCAATTCTCCTTTCAGTATATTAAATAGTAAATCTTAATTTCATTATTTATTTTAAAATCTACAATTTAATAAAACAATCTTTATAAACGGTCAATTAATTTTAGGTTCTTTTGCAAAATTCAGCGCTAGCATGGTGATTGTAAATATGATAGTTCGATTACTGACAATGCTGTACTTGCTTCGAATTGGACAATCTCGAGGTGGAAGTCTTTCTACATTATTTGCCAGCCCAGCAATGGGTAATTAACTACAATTAATATCTGATTGAATTTACCTAGATTCAAAATAAAAACTTACATTGATATATAATATATTTTGCAGGTCTTGGTCGTCAAGACTATGAAGATATATCCCATCCAGTTCCACAAAATTCTGATTTTGCTAATATTTGAATGCAACAAGAAACTAAAGGTACTGAAGGTACTGAAAGTCTGAAGATACTGTTACAAAGTTTTAATTGCTCATTACAATGCGTTAAAAAAATTGCAATAACTTTTACAATGAAATTGTTTTTATTACTTTAATCTTATTAACTATTTCTAAAAAGAAGATCAAAATTAACATTTTTTATCTTCTATTTTTTCCAATTTTTCTAATATTTACATGATTTTATTGAGAATGTTTTATCAATAATTAATCAATTGACATTATATAATGGCACTAAAATTTACAATAAGTGAACGTTTTAGTTATTAATCGCACCTAATAATGTTTATTTGCCATTTGAAGAGCATAATATAGATATAATAGAGTGTTCTTAGTCATTTTTGTTATAATCAAGTTATATTTTAAGATTTCCAATTCTTACTAGAATAATAGAAATCTTAAAATGGAAGTGTTAAATTTTATGTTGATTCATATGTTTTTTACTACTTGTTAACTTAATTTGCTTACTATTGCTACTAAACGAATAATACTGATTTCTCTTACCGTTTCATGCGCAATTATTTAAATAATAAAATAACTTATTTGTAGATAATATAATATCCAAAAGTATTTCAGTTTATTAGAAATAAGTTTGTTTACTGATTTTTCAGTCTAATCTTATACTTTCCTAAGGGAACAATTTATTTTTTTTAAATATTGCTACTTAATTATAAAATAATTGAAAATGACTACATGTACTTTATTTTATTGCAGCGACAGTTGCTCACAAGTTTTTATACTTTTCTAAATTTGTAAAACAAGTCTTTTATACAAACATTTGCAATGTATATAACAAATATAATATTTAAAAAAGATACTTGCCTTTTGCTGTATAAATTTATTTATTGATCTCAGGATTTATTTAGTTTGTGCTTCTAAAAACTGAACTAAAAATGTAAACTTTTTTTAAGAGATCAGAATGCCTTATGCATTACTGATTTTTTAAAATCATAAAGATACGTAACTAATTGTGAAAATAATTTTATCATCAAATTATTTGCGATATCACATGTTCTGTTAGAATTGATAATATAATGATAATATCTTTTAAATAAAAATGCGTTAAATACAAAAAAGAATTTATTTAATAAATTATTTTACCGATCGATCAATATTTCTAATATACACCATAACATATATTATTTCTTTTATAAGGCCGTACCCAAAAGACAACTTTTTCAACTTTTTGTACCTGTATTGTTTGCGTTAATCACTTATGATTTGCATTTTTTACTTGCCTCGCTGCAAAGCGCAGAAAAAAATGCAAATGTCAGTACATTATTTGTAAACTTGTAATATGCGAACTGAGAAAAATATTTTATTATTTTTTGAACAATTTCATTAAATTTTAAAATATAATATCTGATTAAACTGTAAGTATTTGTACATTAGCAAAATGAGTTACTGAGAAATGCCGTGCGTATGTTATAATAATCTTTTCATATGATTTTTATGAATGATAATTGGTATCATTATTGATAATTAAATATTTAATTTTGAAATTCTTTTATTTTATATTTACTGGATACATGTAAGTGTAAGTCGTAGCAGCATATTCACTCTAGAGTTCAATCGCCTTTGTAACAGCGTCCTCTGTAGGATCATTTTCTTTCAGATTCTTTCCACCACTCGTGATCTCAAATCTTACACACCAGTTAGGAAGTTGCATCTTTCCGAGAGAGCTGCAGGCAGCCACTGCCATCCTACACTCTTATAATTAAAATATAAATTTATCATTTGAACGCGTACGTAAGTAATGAATGTAAAGATTATTATATTAATATTTTCATTATTTAATTACGGGCACTTAAACAGTTCATTTTACTAATTCAAATTTTAATCCAGTATTTAAATAGGAAATTTCGTATATAATATTATATATAAATTGTCAAATTGTCATAGACAATCATTTATATAACTTATAAATGACGATTACGGAACATTGTATAATAAGCTATACAGCTCATATTAATTAATTAATTATCACTCCAAAGAAATTAAAATTTTTTATGGATTTAAATAAGAAATATTTTAAATAACGGTAGTGGATTGCAGCAGGTAGTAACATAAGAAGCCTCGACAAATCGATACGTCGACATCGAATCACAACAAAAAACATTAAACTGTCTCGAATATTAAACTTCATTAAAACTTCTTATCTGAAATATGAAGATAGATAAGAATAGTCTAAGTGAACGGTTTTCTACTGATTTCTAAGTAAATGATGTATAGTTCAATTATTACAGATAATACGGATTCATATACAATGGATGTATTGCAACCATTACCCTTTGATCAATGGACTTTACTTCGGGATTCATTAAAACGAGATTGGCCTGTCTTTGCATACGTACGTACTAATGCATTTAAATATTTTTAAGTGTTTATCAAAAATATTCCATTTTTATTTTCAATTGTAAAATCAAAATTCATATTTATAGTTACTTACACGAATCTTTTTTTAATAATTAGCTTTATAATTTAATATTAGCTTTATAATGTATACCTACACTGTTTCATTTATTTAGGAGTTTTATTATGTTAATAATGCAATAAAATGGAAAAGCCAAAATCCTCACATAAAATTAGAAATTTATTGTCCAAATGGAAAATATGAGTCTGGACTATTTGTTAGTATAGGATCTGTAAGTTCGATATAATTTATTTTATTCTTTAATAAACAGTTTGCAATATATTTTTTTTATTAACGTTTCTATATAATTGGTTTCAGTATGCATTATATTTTGTATTTATGTTCGCATTCGAAGAGTCTGCCCATTTAATAAAACACGTTCTTATGGAAACAAAAGTAATTGATTGGAATGTAGATATGCTATTTTCATGTATACACGAAAGCATTAAAGAGTCTGTAAACAATGCATTAATCGAATTACAAAAACCTAAAAATTTTGAAGTAGAATTTTCTACTACAACTGATTACTATTTTAAATCGAAAGAAGATTGTGCTAAATTTGAAGTAGAGTATGTATACGTTTTTATAAAAGACACATTTTACAATAAACTGGTGTACATTCAATTTTAAATTATTGAAAAATTTTTGCACGTTTTAGAGTTCCCGAAGAGTGTGAACTAAAACATTTAGATGAATCTCATATACCGCTGGTTCACTCTGTATGGCCTCATCGTAGTTCAAGACATCCGGAATTATCAACGAACCATTTGGCTACTATGGTGAGATTAAATAGAGGCTTAGGATTTTTTCTAAAAAAAGATAATTCTTTAGTTTCTTGGATACTACACTCGGAAATTGGCGGTTTAGGGATGCTTCAAACTTTAGATGAACACAAGGGCAAAGGTTACGGCAAAAAAATTGTGAAAGCTATCGTTAAAGAACTAGCTGTGGAAGAAAATCTTGATTCTGTGTTATTTATAGTTGAAAATAATACACCTTCGATTAAAATATTTGAATCCTTGGGATATTCCCGTATTACAAAAACTACTTGGATTGGAATAAAGGCGAATAAATAAAAAAATCGTGTGTCTCTATAATACTCTGCGTATCTTACTTAAAACCTTTCTACTGTCGAAATAAAACGAAAATGCAAAATTATAATAAATTATGAAACGAATGTATTCTCATAATGTGTTTTTATACATACAAAGTGACAACTCAAATTTCCCGCTCTTATAATACACTTGCTCTAGTTCGTCGCGTTTGTTGTAGATGACTCTAGGAGAGCTCAAGGATAAGGTCGATAACTCATTTACCGTCGGATTCGAATGGCAAGTGGAGGGTGGCGCCGCGCGCGGCCGAGGCGCAAAGTCGCCGCTGTCGCTCGACGTTCGTTCGGAAACATGGCGGCCAGCGACGACGAGCCGATGCATCTCTACGAGGTTTTTCAAAACTGCTTCAATAAGATCGCCAACAAGCAGCCCGGTGAGTCTAGCCAGTGCAATCCTTGTGTTGTCGTCGACGATCCGGCGGTGGCCGCTGGGCCCCGGGTCCCCGGTGGGGCCCTCGAAAAAATCGCGTGTTTTCGCCGCGCTTCGCGAGGTGCATTCGCGGGGTCGCGCAATCTCCCGAGCCCGCCGCGACCCTTTCCCCGTTACCCCGGCGAGGTGTGCGCCGGCTGCGCACGGCTCGATGCACGGCGAACCCCTGGCGATGCTCCCCGTGTCATGTCCGCGCGTCCCGCTCGTTGCATCGCGCGCCGATGCGCCTTTTTTCTTTATCGCCTCCGCGCGCGCGGGTGGACCATCCGTGTGTTTTGGTCCGCTTGTCACCGAGTCGGATGGTGCTGCCCCTGCAACGGGCTTTCGCCAGCCAGAGCTTTTTCGCGAGAGATAAATGCGACGCTCAATGTTTTTACTGTTTATGATAAAATGGTTCATTCATTTTTACTTTGCACTGGTGTGTTTTAAGTTGACGTGCAACTGCCGGTTTCATAATTAATTCAAGGGGTTAGAGAATGTTATTCTTAAGTTCTAGCGTTTTTTATATAAACAAACGATTCCAAATCTTTTGCAATATTTAACTATTTGTTAATTTGAGTTACTGTCTCGAGATAAAATGGAAAGCAGAGGTTATAAATTGACCTAACCTAACAAGCTTTAACCTTGCAACGAGTGCTTTCGAGCTTGCAAGGGTGTGTCGATATCTCAGTTAAAAATGTTAACGGATCACTTAATAGCTTTTCAAGGACGACTGAGCATAATACAAAACATTAACGTAATTTTCATATTTCATCTTTAAACACCACTTCCAGAGGAAATTTTATCTACTTGTTAATTAATTTATTACTTATTAATTATACAATTAGCTTGTTACATTACAAATAAGAAAATATTCCATTACTGTTTAAACAAGTAGTTTTAAACCTCGAAAACCGTTGATTCATATTTTTATTAAAACTTTTTTAGTAAATGTAATTTCTGTACAATTATTTATTTACTCTAAAATGATCAAAATGTTAAATTTAAATATTAAATTATTTATTTGATGTAAATAAACTTTGCCATCAGTTTCTTTTCGAAATATTGTCCTTGTAGTATTTGTATGTGAAACATTTCATACAGTGTTGAATTCAGTAGGAAATTGGAGGGAAAATAACGTAAACATGAAGTTTAAAACGGTAGCACGATTTTAACTATAGATAGTATTAGGCAGCGTGTCCGGATATAGTCCACTTGACTTTCAGTGCATGTACGAAAGAAGAGGCTTTTAGACTCTCTTGAAAGTGTAAGAAGATCCAAGTAGCTGACTGTGACAGACAATGACAGTTAACAAAATTTACTTGTAAACAAGAATCGATAATTTAAAAACGGTTTTAATAAAATTTTCGCCACTTTTTATAAAATTAATGTACTGCATAGACAGAAAACATCATATTGCAATTTTTCTCCGAATAAAATTTGTTTCACAATTATTAAATTTATCGTTAATTTACGGAAATTAAGAATATCTCATTGCTGCAATCGAAAGCTCGGCGTTTCGCGCGTGATGTAAAAAAAAACAGCGCGCGCAGGCGCCGAGCGAAGGTGGCCGTGAACGAGGTCCAGACGTAACATTCGACTTAGGTTTTCGCTTCTCCTCGGCCCTCGCGTTTCTCCTCCGGGCTTTCTCTTTCTCCCGGCGCAGGAATTGCGCGGAGGGAGTGTCACCGAGATGCACCTGCCTCTCGCCCTCTCGCTCGCTCTCCGGCGCGCGCCGCGCCGCACGCACTCGGAATCGTAATGGCTCGTGTCGAAAAGCCACATACCTAACGTCCGCTACGTGCCCCGCGAGGAGAGCCTCTCCTACTGATTTTTCTATTGCTCTCCTGCGAGTTGTTCTCCCTTACAGGCTTTTATCGACAAGCCCGCTCGATGTTTTCCTCGTTTCGGACTAGCACCCGGCTCATCCCGCGTAATTCACGTGCAATAAAATTCACTTTCGTTCGATGTTACAACGCTTTTCGCGTATTTATTCAATCGATACATTGAATGATGAAGCAAACGATTGCTAATCGTTACGCAAGGCTTCAGACGATGCGGGTCGGTAATTAAAACTAAATTAAATTTGCTAAATCTTCAAGTTCTCTCGGGTTTACTGAACATTTTTAATGAAACTCGGCAAGCTTTCTTTCAGACGATATTTCATGTTTTTTAAAGGATTCTACAATAAAAAGGGAAAATAAAGTTCACCGCGTCTTAATTATACCGAAACGTTAATTAAAAGGAAGAGGCTTTTGACGGAAAAAAGTTAAACGAGCTCCGTGAAGTAAATTAACAAAATTTGATGGCTTTAAGATCGAAATTAAACCGTCCGTAAGCTTTCCAACTTTTTCTCGCGCGGCGGAGCCGATGCATCGCGCTCGGGTCGAAGCGGTGTGCACAATATGAACAACAGATCCTCCGGTGAATTCGTTCGGCCTTTAATAAAAACGCGGAGCCGCGAGCGGGGCATAAAAAATCGTTTCATTTACTTGGATTTCGCGTGCTCGCAGCTTAATCACTGCCCCGAAAGTGCGCGTACCGCTACGCACGCAGGTGCTCGATCAGGTGCTCCGCTCCCCGCGCGCGCGCGTGTATTTGCGCGGATTCGCGCCGATTCTTCTTCGATCTTGCTGCATCATCGGCGTGCGCCGCGTCTCTCTCCCTCTCTTTCTCCCCACCCCCCGCCCTCCTTTTTTTCCGGTGGTCCAGTCGATCGGAATTTTTCCCCCGATCCGCGCATGGAAATTCGGTTATTCGGGGTAATTGAATGAAGGCAGGATAGGCGCGCCGCGTCGACGAGGTTCGACAAAAAAAGCTAATTTTAAGGACGCAATAAAAAGATTAATTGAGATTGCTCGTGTGCGTAATGAACGTTGCGGGCACCTTTCTTTTTCTACCGCAAGGAGATTAATTGTGTTGATTTATTTTTTAAAGTCGATCATTGATGAATGCCTTCAATTTCATACTTAGTTAACACGCGTTACGGTTTTACGGCGTTATATATTTTTGCGCAATTAATTAGCTATATTCGGTTTACGATGCACTGAAGAAGAACTCCACCATTATATTAAATGGTAAACATTAAATTTATGTTCAGACACTGTAGCTGAAAAAATGTTTGATATAAATGTTGCTCCTATATAAATTCTTTAATAGCGTAAGTTATGAATATACATGCGAAAGTAATTAATGAAGTACTGTATAGGATTTTGCCTTTATAACGATGTCACATAGTACAGTTTCATTGCCTTTACTGGCCGTATAAAGTCGACAATTTCAGAACTGAACTCATTAATTTGTGTTAACTGGAAGTAATAACTAAATTTGAGCGAAGCTGAAGCTTTTAGGAAACATTTATTAGTAACAAACAATGAATCTTTAATTACTCCAAAATGTGCAAGATCCCTTAAAATTTCAAAATTTCTTTAAATGCTCGCATAAAATTTTTTTGAAATGTAATATCACTTTATCGAATATGGGTGTAATGGGTCCGTGCTCGATATTGCATCGCGACGGTGAGGAACGTGTATTTTCAACTTGCGGGACTCGTTTCTCGTTATATTCCTTAAGTAAGGCCAAGTCTGCCCTCCGCTATACGTATAAACTCACACTGGGCCGCGTAGCTGCATATATACACGCATCTCCTCGGTTAAGCGGGCATACACGCGCGCGCGAGGGCATGCGTATACACACAGAGGCCTGATGAGCATCTGCTTCCACCCCCTTTCGCCCCTCTCGCCCTTGCCCCCACCGCCGACTCCCCACGTCTCTCCTCTCATTTTCCACGCAAGTTTCCCCTACCCCTCTCCTTCCTCGCCTCCCCTTTGCCCGAATCCCTTTCTCCGGCCCGCCGCACCGACCCCTACTACGCTTCCTCGCTTCTCGCGCGCGCGTTCGCGCCGTCTCGCTCGCGCGCCCGCCCCACCGAGCGAGATCGACAGAGACGGCCGAAGCGTGTAGGATCCTCTTTCTCGATTCACCCTATTCTCCACGCACGTACGTCCATTTACATGTAGGTATACTCGCGAGCGAGAGAGAGACGCAGAGGGGCACGTTCTAGAAGTTTTTGGTGTATAAGCACGAGCAGGCAGTGAAGGCATATTTTTGAATTTTTATTCCACCATCGTATGAATTGTTAGTTGACTTTTAAACTTGCTACCCTCCTGTTATGCAGAATTTTTTTGCTGGCGTAACAATTTTTTTGTAAATGCTCTGAAAAATTTAATAACTGATGTAAAAGTTTACTTTTAATCAATAATCACCCCACACTGTTCCTTACTTATTTTTATTTTATAAAAGGTTGGTCGCGTGCGGCTGTAAATTTATGTTAGTTTTTCGTAGAATATTGAAAACATAATCCGATGATATTCTGATGAGCTCCAAACGAATCTTCTTTCACATGAGTATCTCTGATCTTAGTAGACATTTCTGTCGCCTTGTAAAACTAACTGAAACCTTGCACTCTACTCAGACCCATATTCTCATATCGCCTCAGCTCCGTTGGCGCAGCCTTAATAAACCTACCGCAGCTACTTTTTATGATGCAGCTAAAAATAGTCACCCCTAAAAGTACCAATAAAATTGAAATCATTTTTAAATTCATAACGAGCAAACTGTTTAAAATAAAAACAATTCAATACAAAATGCATGCACTTGCAATAATTATAAAAATCGCATAATTTCCATTGCATTTCTAGCAGAAATCGATCCCCGATTAAACAGCACCAAGTGCACGAGCAGTCGTAACAGGCGGGAGAACTTGACCTCCCATCGACAGGTCGCGTGAGGTGCGCGCGACCACGATAAAAAGTCAGGGCCGCGCGGACCTGCGTACACACGAGCGCAGATGCCGCAGACGGCGAAAACACCACCTGTAAAGAGAGCGAAGCCGAGCGAGGCTCGGCGGTGGTGGTGCGCGCCCTAAGTGAGCGCGACCTGCGCACGGCCGAGCTAGACATCTGGCCGGAGAGATTTGGTGAAGCCCGCGCCGAGCGAGCGCACTCCTCTCTCTCTCTCCTTCTCCCTCCTGCGTGTGTGCGCGCGCGAGCCGATGCTCTCGGGGAGCGTGGCGCCAGCCGTATGCGAGCGAGCTCATTGTGAGAGAGCCCCGAGCCATCCCGCTCTTTCGGGGTCCAGGTTGCGCGTGTGCGCGGCACATGCGCCGCTGCCTGGTGCGGCCGGTGCGAGAGCGCCTGCACCACCACCGGAGGGGCACACTGATTTTTTGGCAGGTGGCACTGTTTTCGCTTGACGTCAGGCCACGTGCGAGTGTGTGCGAGGACCTCGTCCGTCTTGCGCGATCGCCAAGCCTCGCGACAATTAATAACAGGTGATTGAACCCGAGGGAGCCCGGAGCGCGATTTTAGCTTCGTTGTGTTTCGCGCCCGATGGACAATAATTTCTTTTGCCGTGTTTTGAAAAAAGAAAATGAACCGTCTTTTTAACGTACTGAGTGTTGCAACATTCTTAAGGCTTACTTTCGAAAACGATTTTTTCGAATTACCCCTCCCTTAAAGCCACTTAAAAATACGTTCGGCGTATAATATATGCCGCTGTGGCATTTCCATCGCGTAGTTAATTGCCGATAAAAATCGATTTATCGTTCATTACTGTCGTAAATAATTTTCTTCCTCCGGCATTCGGAACACCTCCAAACGAGCTGCGTGCCGAGAGCAGTGCCTGCTCCAAGGGGCTTGCGACACTCGGGAAAATTGCGCGCTCACCTGTTGAACCCTCTCCTCGGCGTGGCTTCGCGAGGAAATCGCCGCGGACGACCTGGAGCCGGTCACCGGCGAAAACGCGAGGAACCGCGGCGGCACGGTTCGTCGAGCGAGCGGAGAAGGAGGCCGCGGAAGGTGGGAGAAACCGGACACGTGCGCGACACGTGCCGCGGCACGCGCGTCCGTGCGCCCGCGACGCTCGCCTCTCTCCTTCCCTCGCTCTCTTACCTCTCCGCGACTCCTTTGAAGATGCGCCGATCTTCGGGAGCCCTCCTCTCTCACGCTTCGCGGTCCTCGCGCCGGACGGCTCGGGGAGCCGGTCACGCGCGCGCGCGCCCGCCAGCCCCGAAATAAGGTCGTTTTTCGAGAAAAGCAGAGGCGCGCGCCGAGAGTAACGTCCGGAGATGGGTGTAAGGCTGCTTTCGCGACGCCGCCCGGAGGCAATAAACGATGGAAGATAAACGAGACGGCGCTGTCTTTTTATCCTTTTATGATTTCTGCGTTTCTTTTATCATTTTTTTCGCGGTACCCGTGGGTATTCTCGGGCTAAGCAGGTGCGCCTCTCCTGGGGTACACTGCTAAACAGTTACATTTCCCCTCTAATTGCTGTTTCAATCGAGCTCGAGCCTATTTATGGTGTTACATTACAGATTTACGAGTTTCCGAATTTTGCCGCAGGCCATTCTTTTAACTCTTTCTCAAGGTGCAACATGTGCTATGATCTCGTTATCGATTACAATCAACTCGTTTTATAATAAAACAGATTTAATTCTATTAAAGCAGTAATTGCGACAATAAATTATTCTTTTATTTTGAAAAGCGTAAAAATTACTGATTTACCTCTTGAAAAAGATTATCATAATAAGTTTCTATTTCAATAATTCATAGTTACTGGGTTAAAAATTACATAAATTATTCACTCATGTAACTATAATTAACTGCATTTCATAAATTAAATTTTTTGAACCTACAATGTTATTGTATTTATAATAGAAATAATAAGTTCAAAATAGTCTTAAACATTCACTTTCGACGTCCATTTACTTTTTCTCCTGAGAGACTTTAATTCCTTCTTAATGGTAACAAAAATTGATTTAACCAGTAGACGCTCTTTTAAATAATAATTTGGCGGGTACATTATAGAGCTTTGAAGGCAAGGAAAATAAATAACGGAGTAACTTTGAAAAAGCAGAGGGCAAAAAGAGCGTTTTTATCAGGATTTAACGGGCATACCCCCGCATTAAAAAATGGTTGAGCTCCACTGGGTCTGGCGGCGACCCTCAAGTTTCTGCGCCACTGTTCTCCGGTGGGCCCCTTCTAGTGTAACGCGAAGGGGGGCACCGGCAGCGACAGCTGCTGTAGCCACTCTCCTCTCCTCTCTTCCCCGCCCCGGGCCGTATCGGTCCGTCCGTCCGCCGCCTCGTCTCTCTCCCCCCGCGCGCGCGCCGGGCCTTTTACACGGCGCGCGGCTCGGAGCCCGTCGCTTCCCCCCACCCGGGGGCCCCTCGGTCGCGTGGCAGCCAGCCTTCTCCCTCCCCCCTCGCCCTCTCCCTCTTTCCCCGCACAAAATACACCTTCGCGTTCCGTTCCGTTTTACTACCGAACGTGTACACGGTGCAACGGACGAGATCTTTTTTTCCCTCGACTCCTCGCTCTCTCTCTCTCTCCCTTGCTTTTTTCACCTCGCCTGTCCCTTTTCTTTACATCTCCCTTCCTCCGTCGCGCGTTCGCTGTCCTCGTCGCATGCGAGCGCGCGCCGAGGTGTTTCAGGTATATGCCCCGAGGGCCACGCAGGAAAGTGCAGCGGAGGCACGCCGCCGCCGCCGCCGCCCGGTAATCGTTCCCTTAAATCGAAAGTCACGGAAACGATCATTTTCTCCCTCCCCTTCTCCCCCACGCGCGCCCCGCCGGGTTTTTCTCGCTCGCGTTCCTTTATCGGGTGCATCCAGCGCGAGGTCCGGCTCTCTCTAATTATTTGGAGTGAAATTTCAAAGTTTCATTTATCTCCCGCGTGGTAGTCCTCTTTTTGAGGGAGAGAAAAAAAAGAACGTGAGAACCTTCGTGCTTCCTCTGGGGGTAGTCATTTGGGTATCATTATGCTGAGCAATAATTTTCGAGGAAACGCTATTACAGTCATATATTCCTCACAATCAAAAATTTATTTTTTTTACCGAAATGCAGTATAATATTATACGTAATTAACGACATTTACAATAAAAATTGTTATAAGTAAAATACACAACGTGTAATTCAAATAATAATTAAAGTTACCCTTTTTATCGTTATATGAATTACCACTTTGCGATACACTGTCGATGCAACAATTGTTCGCAAAAAAATCGTTTGTACTTAATTACCGCGGCAAAAAAGTTACAGCCTCACCTCGCGTTATTGTAACACCTGAAGCAGGAAGCTCACAATCAGTACGAGCTGTAATAAACCTTAAGATTTAAAGACGAGCAAATTTGATAATCATGCGCCATTAAATAAAAAAAAAGCAGCAACAAAGTCCGTTAACTTTCACAGCGACAAAAAAGTATGTAACAGTTTACCGCCGTCGTGTTTTTCATCGCGTACGCAATAAGAGTCTGCCAAGTGCGCTCCCGAGGCTCGCTACCGAAATTAGCCACATCTCGCTTTCTTCCGGCTGCACTGCGTCCATCATATTCGACTCGAACGGTCCCTTCCTTTTTTCCCTTTCGCGGTGCATAAGAGCCGCGCGCGCGCGGTGGTTGTTTATGCACGCGCGCCGAGGCACGTGCCACTTTTTTTTTGCACCTCGACGATGATTTTAACGTGCGCGCTGCACGCGCCGCTCTCGTTTCGCGAAAGTGCAGCGCGAGCCGCAGATGGACGCGCGGCGCTTGTTGATCGAACGTGACGCCGGGCGATCCTTCGATTCGATCCGAGCGGCGCGAGGCGGCCTACATCGCGCGCGATGAGCGCGTTTGTTTCGACTTTTGCTGCGTGTAATCGCTGTGCACTCGCGGTATTTGCATGTCGGAATGCAACCTTCGTACCGCGGAAATAAGTCGTTGATTTTCTTTCATTGCTCCATTTTGGTGCCGACTTTTTTCGGGTCTCCAGCTTTCCACCGTTAATATTAGGAATTTTTATCAAGATGAAATGTCGTTCGTAGATCTTTTGTTATTATTGAAAACAGTAAATTAAAAAAGGAGTTATTTTGAACTTTATATTATTTATGTAATTTTTGTTAATCACGAGACGCGCAGGTGAAAAGAGCAGCTGTAGGTTTAAACTGTCGGCCAAGATAATTTATTTTGCCAATTTAATTATTAAAAAAATTTTTTACGTCTTCGTATTACTTTCCAAATCCGTTGAATTAACTTTATAGATGTCAACCGCATTTTTCCTTTGATATTTAATAACACTATCAAAATTTTTTTTTCCGTTTGTAATATAAATTTCAAAACACCTCGTCGATACATTAAGAGCCTGCGTATATCTTCAGATATTCGAGTTATAAATAGATTACCACTCGACGTTGAAAAATCTGTCGAGCGTGAAAAAAAGGACGGAAGCTTTATTTTTTATCCGCTCCCCGTGAAGAAGGCGGTAAAGAAGGAATCGAGGAAAAAAACTTCATCGAATACGTTTTCAAAATTGCGTCTGACCTTGGCCCGCTCGGCCAATGTTTGTCGCCCCCGGCAATCTGTCGCACATAAATTATCCAGGAAACAAGAAGGATGCACTTAGCGCGTCCGGCACTCCGAGACGCTTAGGCCGGTGGCGCGAGCCGATTCTCCTCAAAATTCTCCCTCGCGGTGCCCGATGCGCCCCGCTCGTTCTCGCCTCGCCGCCGTTTCGAAATTTCCATCTTTTGTATCAAGATCCGAAGTCCCGGGGCCGCCTCTCGCGCGCCACATTGCACTCGAAGATCCGAAGTTTCAAAAGCCTCCCTCGCTTCCCCCGCAGCATCTCTCATTCCGCTCTCGTCGCTCGGTCCTTTGCCCGGTATCTTCCCACAATCTACGCCCCGTCGTTTTTTTTCTCTCCTCCGTGTATATATCTATATGAGCGGGCGCGCGCTCCCGAAATCCCGAGGGATTTTAAATAAGCTCTCCCGGCGCGCGCGCGAGCGACAGAGAGGAGGATGGGGTGGAACTTGGGCGACCGCAGGAGCAAACGCTTTTCAGGTACGGGGCGAGGTATGGAGCGATCGCCGCAGTAACGTTTTTGCTGGAAAAGAGGAAAGCACGGAAAATTTTTCGATCGCTGGGCTAGACGATCCTTAGCGTGGGCAACGGAGAGAAAAGTGATATCCAGGGTGCGCCGGTCTTCTATTTTTTTAGGACTATCTTTTGCTCGCTTGCTTTATCCTGGGATTTTGGGCTTCTTGTCTTGTCAATATTTTAACTTTGACTAGGATAATATTTGCTCAACCGTTCTTTCGGCCTAAACTTACTATTAAGGCTGTTTTAAAAGTTTGAAAGTCTTTTTTTAAGTATTTCATAGTGCAACAAATTCGATAATTGATTCTAAAGGTTCTATAATTTTAACTCGAGTGCAAAAAAATTAGAATGAATATTCACCTTCTTGGACAGTCGTAGACATTAACATCATGAACGAAGGTATAATGACATTTTTCGAGCGACCAAACTCAAAGTCAGAAATTTGAAAAGGCGAAAAAAAGAAAAGGGAACAAGGGGGTGGAATATCCTCTGTTATGCTGACCGGTCGGTCGTCATCCTCGTCCTTTGTCCCTCCTCCCTTGGGCCTTCTCGAGGAACGCGCCGGGCGAGCAGGAGAACCTGCAAGCTGGACACACGGAGTTAAAGGCCTCGAAAAAAGGAAGTCCAAAGACTCGGCCGAGCGGGCGCACGCCGGGTTCCGTGGTGGGGAGGGCCGGAGTGTGGCGGCCGAGCCGTTCCGAAAAATCATTCGCGTAATGCACACGTACGCCGCGGCCAGTTTGGGGCCTTCGGCGATTTCTCGGAGCCTTCCGAAAGTCGGGCCTCTTTCCATCTCTCCGTTTTTCTTTTCTTTTTCAGCCCGGACACGAAGAGAGAATACCTGTAACGTTGAGAAATGCGAGTACTCATTCGTCTGATTGTGCCTCACCTGGTCTGATGGCTTCACTTTGAATGGCAAAGAATTCTTGTTACTGATCAGGTTTTCGATCAGCTGTAGGGATATTAATTATTTTTAAGTTTCTTCTTTTACTTGCAAAATTTACTTTACTGCATATAAGTTGATAAGAGTTAATTTCATCCCATAACACAAGTTAGTGTCGCAATTCTTTTAATGAAGAGTCTCAATCCATTAGGAACGTTTATTATTTAAGATAATCAATGAGAAATTGTTTTATACTGCTAGTCAATAACTGACATCCAAAAGGGATCATTGGAAAGTATCGACGGAAGTATCACCGACCGACCCCTTCATTCTCCGAATTCGCATCGGCCACCGTCGTCAGCAGGAGGAAAGCTCGCGTGCGATTTCGCTTTCCAGATCTCGCGTCTCGGTAAATATTTGTGACGGACAAGAATATAAAGGGCTGGCGACAATGACGAGCCCCTTTGTGGGCAGCATCCCTCGGCTCCCTCCGCCGCGAGGAAGAGTTCGCTCTTCCCGGGTCCTCGGCCCTTGGCGCGGATCGTCCAGAGCCCCCGCGACAGATACGATCAGTTTACGTTTCAAATATTTGCGTGCACTCGCCGAGCGGGAGGAAGCGAGTTTTCGGGCATGTGGGATCGGGCCGGGGCTAGCGCCCGCGCTACCTGAGCCATTCTTCGCCTCCTTTTTTCACCGGCGCGTATACACCTATGGCTTTCGGGCCTATTCTTCCTCGCCCCGTGAGCCGCCGCTCTCACTGTTCTCTTCTCGGTCGGGCCGCGCGCTCTCCGCAGGCCCCGGAGGGGAAGGTGGGACTTTTTATCCTTCCCCCCTCGTGCCAGCTCCTCCGTCTCTCTCGCTCCCTCTGTTGTGGCCGCTTTCTCTCTTTCTCTCGCGCGCGCGCGCGTCTGCTCGTAAAGTACGACCGGTCCGGGCGCTCTTTCTCTCTCTGCCTTTTTTTCTCGTATGTTACCTTTAAAGCATGGCACGAACAGCCCTCCGAGTCGCGTGGCACCGTACACCGACGCGCATCCACCACGCTCCCGTGCACCTCGGTGTGCGCCGATCTGGCCTGCATCGCCGTGTGTACACACTTACGCAGGCGGCGCGGGCAACTTCTCTCGGGAGACGGGCGTTTGTGTGCGCGAGCATGGGCACGAACGCCAAAAGAGTTCAATGCTACTAAATCAATTTAAAACAATTTAGCGTCCCGAAGAACAGAAGTGCTTTTCAATGGGTTACTGACTTCTCCCATTGAAGTGGCCTTTTTTTCCTCTCTTCCTTCCTTTCACGGGAGACGTCCGGACAATGGTGCATTGACAAGCTTTTTTTTTGCTCCGCTTTCTTGTCCATTGGAGAACTGCACATTATGCAAATTGTATTAATTTTATGGTTTTTTTAGAATCTTGAATTATCATTTTTACTCTAGCAGCTGTGCTGAAATATTTGGCTTTACAACGACCTCAGAAATTTCGGTGCTTTTTATTTCATAAATAATTATAATTATTTCTATCATAATAACAAATTATGAACTTTTTTATAAAAAGTTCCTTAGGATACATTTGTATAATAAAAATTGTATTATCAATCAGTTCAAGTTCTATATAAACTTGAATTTAAACTCTTCTAAAGATCTTTTTCCTTTAACAATAGATACGTAAGGCTGTTTTGTTAGTCTATCAACTACCTATTATACGTAAAAATTTACATCTTGATATTTAAATAAAGATATCCTTACGGCGAAGTTGGAGAAAAAAGTGAAATTCCGATGCTTTTGTGAAAAAAATTCGATTTCCCGGTACAACCCCCCAAGTATGCGACCGACAGATGGCCACACGGATTAACGAGGCGACGATGACTCCGATCGCCGCGCGGAGATATCGATAATGAATGATTTTCGGGTGAAGGCAAACTGGTTAGACGATTCACCTGTACCGCGGCACTCGCTGCCAAGAGAAACGCGTTTTATCGCTCCTTATCGCCCTTAATATCTTGATCGACTGAGTTTTTTCGGCGCGAGATCCGCCAATCTCGGGAATTTTCGTTTTTCGGAAAAACCAACCGCACCCTACCAGCAGCACGTCTCGATCCGCGTTTTTAATTAAATTTCCTTATCGCTCAAATGGTAATGATTTGATTATCGATCAGGTCTTGTCGATCGACCAATAATTTCTTCTCAAGAGATATACTCTTAAAGTTGTGCGTGTAAACAAGATCGTTATTAGTTATAATTTATAATCTGGTTACTTGACTTTTTCCCGCCGCTTAGATAATAGTCTAACAGCAACAGGTTTCATTTAGCGTAATGTCTGCATTCTTTCCTTCATATTAAT
Organism: Eurytoma adleriae; assembly: GCA_900480045.1. Classification (NCBI taxonomy): domain Eukaryota; kingdom Metazoa; phylum Arthropoda; class Insecta; order Hymenoptera; family Eurytomidae; genus Eurytoma; species Eurytoma adleriae. Next base: position 90,004 of record UXGC01000078.1, read on the forward strand.
TATCGCGGATGAAATAAATCCGCATTTTACTAGCAGATAGCCTCTTTTATCTCTCGAGCACGTTCACATGGTTAAGTTATCGTGAACAAAGTAATTAAGCGTGGTATGTTGCTAAAGCGAAGTTGGCTTCGAAAAAAAAGTGGAGAGGTCGAAGACCAGACGCTCCTGTAACTCAAGTCAGGTCAGGACGGCAGATCGAACTCGTTCGTCAGCGGGGCAATTCGATACGAGTGACACCGGGACGCAAGTCTCAAAATTTCAACAGCCCTGCGCGCGGATCCTCGGCGACGCGGTCCATTTGCAAACTGTCTCCCCACGGGATCCCGGCGAGCCATACTGTCAGCGTAACGGCCGCCGGCTAGGTGTTAATATCCGTGTGCTCGGCGATTACTTGAGTGGTAAACCGGCTAAAATATCGCTCGCCGCGTCGAGGGAGAGCCCTTATTAAGCCGGCGTGTCCCTCGCAAAATGCACTCGTTGCATTCGCCGGGAGCTGACCCCGAGTACTCTTGCACGAATTTAACATGCACTACGAAAGGGGATTTTTTCAATCCTGTTTTAGGTATCTCGCGCGCTTTCGTGCAATACTTATTTGACTGCGCAGGCGTATAAATGCATGAAAGATACGAGATTACGTCAAAGTTATTATAAAATAACATTGACGATATTTAATCTAATCTTAAGTATAATTATACAATTATGTGAGAAAATAAATGTCCATTAACAGAATCTTAATTTACGACTTTAGTAAGGAAATTAGACACTATTTATTTAAAACTTTTTAAATAAAATTAATATTGAATTTAATATTTGTTAATTAATTGGAAAACGTAAATAAAAATAAAAAATGCTACGAGCAGAAAAAAAGAAGTTTATCTGAGAAGATATGTCGAAAGAGCGATATAGATAGGCGAAATTACGATGCAAAAGCCCCGAGAAATAACACGACGCCTGTAATGCGATCATCGGTGTGTAATGCCGAATTAATACCTGGGCGAAATCTGTGTAGATACTATCGGCGGTCCGGCGGAGCGGAGCGAGTGTAACGTAATGTGCAACAAATTCCCTATCGACGAGCCTCGTTTTCTACACGAACTAACGTGGAACACGCCCGTGCCCGATTAGCATATTGCTGGATTGGATGCCTCCGGACGAATCCGCGCGCTCCCCTGTCCACGTAATTTAGGTTAGCCCCGGCTTATCGCTGGATCTTCGGTTTTCGGGCTTCGATACTTCAGAATCTATCTGCGCGAGCCGATGAATCTCTTCTATTTTTTGAAAAAAAAAGAATGAATCTCAATTAATGAGCTCCTTGTATGGTGCAACAAGCATACGGTCTACAGCATACTTGTTTAAATAACAAGTTTCGGATGTTCTTTTAGTTCGATTCGTTTCGATTTTTTTACACACGAAGTTTGCAGCAAGAAATTATAAAATAGAAGCTATGATAAAGCGTTAAATTTGACAAATCTTTTTTTCCGCATAAATTTGCTGTATGCACGACACGCATTAAGACGCGAAAGCACGATATGTGGTAAGTAGCCGCAGAGGCCGGCAGGGCTTAAGGACTCGAGTCCTCGGAGGGCTTTGTGCGCAATTGGGGTGGAAGCCCGGACGGTCCTCGGAAGTTTACGGACTCGGAATACCTCGGCATACGCGATGATCCACGCGGACGCTCATTCGGCATAGGCGTTTGCCTAATTTCCGGCGCCGCGGGGCAAGGCCGCGGGGGTTGCTCGGCTACTCCGCCGGTGGTCATCAGAGTCGTCGTCCGGCCAGGTTATACTACGTCATAACGGTCGAGCGGGCCCGCGTCTCTGAGGATGACGTGGTGCTCCGCGGCTCGGGCTGTCCTTTGATGCATGATATTGCAGAGAGCTCGGTACACGCTTCGGCAAACATGTCACGAGCAAGCCGAAACTGTTAGGATTCATAGTTATCTCGGGCGACTCCGCCCTGCCGACGTCGTTCGCGAACGAGCGGGACCTGACACTGGACACCACCACCACGGCTCTTTAGACAATATATAAGGCTCGAGTCCGGGGCTCTACGCCCTCCCGCCTCCCCCCGGCCCTACACCCCCGCGACGAATGGCTACTAGCAGCGACGCCGCGGCAGCCTCGCTGGCAAATTATCTGTCGAGCAATTATGCGATTGGTCATACTCGGCCGTGTGTGCTCGTGTACGTATCGGGCTCGGACGAGAGTTGGACCGAGAGCACTGGAAACTTATTGGACGTGCAGCATTGCTCATCGCATAGTATATGATACTAATGTCTGCGCTGTCATCGATCTTCCGTGAATTAGACGCCGATTAATCACTTCATTTTTAGTCCAAAATTAATCCGCTCTGTAACCATCAGTAGCTTGTGCCTGCACTTTTTCACTTTTTAAATTGACTGTAAAATTGGGAAACTGAAAGAATAAAGTTCAACTTCTCTGGCGGTACGTTCAGTTTTCATGACATTAATAGCAACTTTAGATGCTCCTCTTGCATTTTTTGTCAGGTAAATGAAGACGCATGATTATATCACAAAACGATAAGACAGAAATTTGATTTATGCGTATGCATAAAGTATCAATGTTTCTCGATTCTCTCGTCGACGTTCTTTTGCTGTCATACCTTCCTCCCTTTCTCTCTGTCCCTCTCTCTCAGTAGGATAACGCAAACGAAGCGCAGCGGAACTGAAAGCCGCAGCCAATCCCCGATCACATAACCCCCATAAATTCGTTCTTGGCGAAGAGCTCGCTCGCGCCTTCCCCCTTGTACGTAAGCTTCGATCGCTCGCATCTTGTATCCGCCAACGTGGCCGACATTAATATGAAACGAAGTCTCGCGATGCCTTCGTGCGGTTCCGTATATCTTTTCCTCTCTCTCTTCCTCTCTCGCGGTTTTTCGACGCGCAGAGCAGCCGGGTATTGTGTATTCAGCGCGCGCAGAAGAGAGAAGGACTGAGCCGAAACAAAACAGCGCCGAGACTCCTTTTGATTTATAGAGACACATCGCCGTTTTATGCCGGCATTAATTTTGTATCAATTCGCCCCGTCGAGCACTCGTGGCCGTGCCGAAAGATTTCCCTGCGCTCGGACTCCGAGAGTCCCGCTTTCTTTGGCCCGGCAGCCCCTAACCGCTTTACTGCCTCTGCCCTTTCTGCGCCTCGAATCCTTTTTGCCCCGCTCGTCGCTTTCTTTCTGCCGCGTGCGCTCCGTGAATTTTTCCAGCAATTTCTGCCCATAACGTGTCTGCGATACGAATTTCTCGACATTAAATTTGTAACTTGTATGTCGAACCGTTTCATTTCGAATGAGCATAAATTTTTCTTTCCTGCACGCGTCCATATGGAACTGCAGAGATTTATGACAAAGTATGATTTTTTAATCTCGACGTCAAATATTTACACATAATAATATGGTTGTAAATTCGAATCGTTTTGAGAGTGAACTATAATTGGGAATTGTATTTTTATGTTGCAGAAAAGCCAAGCTTTCAGTCGCCGTATGGACCAACGATTGATAACGGAATGGTAAGTAAAAACAATTTTATTCATTATTATTTTTTCCTTTCTGTTTTTAATCTCGTAAATGAGGTTGTAAAATAAATTTCGTCCTCCGTTTTATAAAATAAGTGAAAATTGATTTATCGGTTGCATTAAGTAATTGCCATTTCTGCAATATGGTGACATTCACCACAAGTTAATTTGAGAAAATGTTTATCTCTCTCTAACCTCAATCTGACTCTGCTCGCCCGCGTTCTTCTCGCGTGGCCAAGAAAAGTTTTCCCCCCAAGCAATATTTTCGCCGGGGAAGAGGGTCTCATCCTCGCCTTTTCTTAGCTACCCTTCGCAATATGAAAGTTTGCCATTATTTATGTCTCGTTATGTGTATCGTACCAAGTTCTTAAAAATGCTCAACGTCCTGCCAAAATCGCGCATCTTTCTATTCGACTTTTGGGTACACGAAAAAACTTTTTTTTAAAAATTCAATAACAATGCTTGTTCGCTTTAAGTTGAGAACCTGCGGGGAGCTAGGTTTAATATCGCTTATGTCCTCCCTCATCCGCGGCGATAGTATATATAGATAAACAAGAATGTGTGTTGCTTAAATTGTAAGTGCGAGCACGTGTACAACCTCATACTTACAAGCTACTTTATTGTTTTTGTTAAATAAAAAGTCATTTTTTATAACTTTTTTCTCTGAGAAGTCTTATGAAGGTACGAAGGTTATTTATTGTTACATCTTTCGATACAACAATTTATTCTTTGTCGGAGTAACCACAAAATGATCAGTCGCTCGAACTTCGCAAAATAATTATCGAAAATGTAAAAAAAAAAATTAGAAAACCATATTGCACAACGCGAATATTAGAAACTGTAAGGTCGCAAAGAGTAAGTCTTTATTTGCTCACGCGCAATAAATGCGAGGTATTCATTTGGGAAAGGGAGTCGAATGCAAGTGAAGTCTCTGAATTCTCCGGATTTATTTCGGCTTAGTTTATTACTTTCCTTTGAGATATCCTGGCTTCGGAGTATCGAACGGAATTCACCGAAGCGAAAATCTCGATCCCGCGGGGTATTTATAGTGTGAAAGGGTTAGGAAAGGTGGAAGAGCCGCTCGGGAGGAAGGAAGGGGGCGCTCCTTTTGGCATTCGGCCAGGTTCTTCTTGACCAGGCGAGCGAGCCACGAAGAGCGCTACCGCGCGCCTCTACAAATTGGACTGATCGTACATCTATCATCTCGCTGGCTTTTTTTTCCCTGAACGCTTTTACCGAATTGCTGTCAGAGCGGCTTTTATCTATCGGCTGCTGTATGTCTCATCAGGAAATACCATCTTTTCGACTATTTCTAGAACGACTTAAATTTTTTAAATAACACACTTTTTTGTATTTCGTTACATTATTAATTAACGCGAACTTTGTTGGACTTTGCATTATTTGCTTAAAATTCGTAAAGATTCCAGGATAAAAAAAATGTATTGCATATATTAACTGCAAAAAATACAATAGATGTATATTGTGTTTTAAATATAAGTTAAGTAAGTCCTTTTTCTCGCGTAAAATAAAAATTAAATATGCTAAACGACACGCCCCATATGTCTGACCTTAAACCCGCATGTATGAAACGTATATTATCTCATATTTAATAGACTAAATCTTATGAATATTAATTATAATATTCAATAACCTTATCTGTGTTTTTCGACTCATATTTATTTTTATCTTATTTCAATAATAATAAAGAATGATAAGGAAATTAACAAGTTGCCAGACTTTCAGAATTTTACATTTACCTATTTATATTTAATTATTACTTCACATTGCGTCATACAGCTCCTAAAAAATAGTTTTTCTTTTTTTAGAATACTATTTCGCTATATGAATATATACAGAATATATTAGAAGTGTTTGAGGTAAAGGGTGCTCAAAGTATTCGATAGCGTAGTGGTATATCTAATCGTCGATTTGAACGAGTGACCGATAAGATTTATTGATTTTTTTGTCATTGAATTAGAGCCAATGTTATATCCAATCTTCAGAATTAACATAATATTTTTCAGTAGCTAATTTCTCGTAACAGATTGCGCGATGCCAGATAAGAATCTCTGACATTTTTACAACCGGCTTATAATATCTATTTGAACCCCAGTGAAAGTTATTTCATCATCATAACTGCATTTCACAGCAACTCGCGTCGGGCTCGCCCCACGGGAACGAACGTATCGGGCACCCTTTATATCCCTTATCCCCTTTCCCTTCCGCAGGCCTCAATCAATCGTCGGCGTTGGCTGTCGCCGCGTTGACTTAGCGGGTCATCGCGGCGGAATCAATCGAATGAAACGATTTTCCGCGCCACCGATCGACCGATTATACCACTCGACTTTTCCATTGCAGACGTACAACAGCAGCGGCGGCGGCGGCGGCGGTGGGGGCGGCGGTGGCTTCGGCCCGGTAGCCGGAGGCCCCGGAGCCGGGCCCGGCGGCGGGGGCGGCAGCGGGGGTGGAGGCGGAGGCCCCGCGAGCGGCGGCGTCGAGGGCGCGACCTACCCGCCCGACTCGCCGTACTTCCCCTTTGGCAGCAGGGTGCCTCCGCCCCCGGGCGCCGTGAGCGGCAGCGCTACCCCCGGAGCAGCCACGCCGACCGGCAATGGCGCCCGGATGCAGAACTCCACTGCCGGTGAGTGTCACTTTTTTTTGTTTTTGTCTTTGAACGTTTTTGGGAGGTACCTGATAAAGTACTTTCTGGAATTTGTTAAGAATTATTAAACAATAAAAATAATTTGAGTTTGCACTCGAGTAACTTTTGAATTGATACAATCGGTGAAGAAACAAGAGCAATTTAAGGTTTTATAATTGTTAACACCTTCTTTTTTATCATTAACCTGTAATTACGATTTATTTAATAAGATAATCAGATTGTCAGCTTTTTCGATTTTAATTTAATAACTTGTTTTAATAAATTTAATAAGAACTTATGCCATTCAACTAGCTAACCTAATTGTAATGCCTTGAATATAAAATATATAGGTAAGTCATTAAAATAAGCGACTGTGATAAATGGCTTCTTGTAAACGATTTAGATTAAGATCTTAGTAAAAGGCTATTACTGAAAAAGATCAGGAATATTCTGCGCGTGTAGACTGTTTAAGCGTAAATAATTTAAGTGTATAATTTTAATGATTTTTTTAGGTGCAGCCACAACTCCGAAAAGGAAGAAGGATGTAAGTTAATTTTCTCGAACTTATTATATTAAATTTTAAATAGGATAAATAAACATTTATATTTGCATATCGATGTTAAACACGCGTAAAACCTGTTTACTCAACAAGTTTATTATTCAACTATATCGGTTTGGCGAGTTAATGAAATAATAAAAAAAATTCAACAAGTTGACACGAAAATTTTTTTGTAAAGAAAATAATTGACATAATAATTAACGAAACTTCTTGTACGAAATGATGTTAGTGATGAGAGGAAAAATAAAATCAGAAAACCAAACGACTTGTGCATTAACGAGTTGCGGTGCACAAAACATCATTTTGACCACACTGTCAAAAGGCAAACAAAAAAGTGTACGTCGTGTCCAAAGACTGTAAAAAGTATAAATAAGTCACCTCAGTCGTATTTAAACCTCGAGCGCGCACGGTGGACGGGCAAAAGTAATTGCGATTTAAATTATAGCGGACTCGAATTTCCCTGGGCATGTCAGTGACGCTAACCAGCGAGTCGGCGCGCGTCGCTTATTGTGATTATCGTTATTACGACCCCTCGCTCGTCCGTCTGTTTCGACTCGTGATCGGGCGTCCCAACCCTGGGACGGTGTACGCGCGCGCCACGTGTTTTGCGCAATTGCCACGTGCTTTCACCGCACGATAAATAACGGCCGGCAAAAAGCCTCCTCCAAAAGTCGCCCGCTGGACCATAAGCGCGTCCGCTCTCTTTCCCCGCTTGCGAAGTGTTTTCACTTTTGCCCGGATCCCCCCCTTTCTCCGGCTGATTGCGATGCCACGCCGCGTCAAAGTCAACAGAGTCGTGATGTTATTGATCGGCATTAATGCGATTTTTTTCTCTGATCTGTTGAGCAGCAGGGCCTGGAGGCAGCCGACGGAGAGGTCGTCACATCACAACATTGGGTAAGTTCTTTATTTATTTTAATTTACGGCCACTTGAAATGGAGTGTATTTTAGGACTAAATTTATTCTTTTAAACAAATTTTTATTCCGCACATTGTGAATTGAACCTGTAGCTATTAAAATGTTTAAAGGAAAATACGGCAAAAAAGGTTCTTTTTTGCATAAAAAATATTTAAGTTTGATCTAATTTGGGATTGCACAACCCGCTATTAGTTCCGATGAAGTCATCCAAGATTCAGCAGAGATAGGAAGAAGCAGCAGTGATTTAATGCTCAACGTCACGATTTTCATAGAAATGACGACACTTGACGGCACGACACTGCTTGCCAAGAGGAGACATCTTCCTCGCTTTGCTTTCCCATGCGTCTAAATTTTCCCTTCCGCTGCTCGCTCCTTTACACGCGCTCCTAATCCCCTCGCGTCCGGGCTTTTTTGCCCTCAGCAGGTCACGTTTTTTTATTTTTTATGTGTTTACTGGAAGATATTCCTGATATTTTTAACGGTTATTAAGCCCACGGAGGTTTGTTGTCGAGTCAACTTTTTTGACGTTATTAAGTCTACGAGCACGTGAAAAGACAGTTATGTAAATACTGCGTTGAAGTGCATATGCTACCCGTTGACGTATTTTAAAATTAACTTCTTAATATTTTAACACTTTTGACGTTATTAAAAGCTGTTAAGTAACTCACTGGAGAAGAATTTTATTTACTTATAATCATTATAAAATGTGATATTTTATTTGAAAAATTAATGAAATGTAAATTAAAAGCAGTACAAAAATAATTTCATTTCATTTTAATTAAAATCAGATGTTTTTGTTCCACTTTATAGACTCGTCCGTACACCGTGGAATATTACAAGCATATGGAACACGTCAGACGTTTACACCACGACTTTCTTTTCACATTATTGAATAGGATGTACTGAATTTAAAATCATCGCAGTTTCAAAATTTGTTATCGGCCAATCGAAAGTCGAGCAACTCGCTTACGCTTGTTCCGGCAAATGGGCGATTCATCAAAGATAATACGATTTAGATAAAGCTGAATATTGTGTCAAAAGCTGATATGATTTTGATGGCTCGCGAAACAGGTTGATCGGAAGCTTGTCGGGCGCGCGGCCTGCTCGCCGCGGCAAAATCGATGTCGCGGCGTAATTGCACGATTAACTTTGCTGCTTTAGATAGACGTTAACGAGTCCACGGCTGTGCGCACTCGTTCGCGCGCGATTTTGTAATTTAGCAGGGAGTCGCGCGGCAGCGCCTGCGCGTAGAGGCGTCCGCGCACGAGAGCCGCGAAACGGGAAAAGCGGACGTTGCAACGCACTGGCCGCCTTTTGTTCGAAGCCTCGAGTGACGTGGAACAACGAGGGAAAAGTGGGAGGCTGGCTTACGCGGGCGAACTGGCACCGCCAATTACATATCGCGTTACGAATGCCGCTAAAACGCGCGCTTTTTATCGACGGGTCGAGCGCGGAGTTGATCAAATTTCCCACATGCTGATTTCTTTTTCATTTCGTCGCGCTTCGTCCGCAGTGCGATGCGAGCTCGCGCCTCGTAATTACTCATTGTTTTAATGAACAAGTTGCTCATTACCGGCGGTAATTGTTTTATTTAACCGGCGAGTGTGTTTTTAATTGAGTTTCTAATTTATTGACTATTTTAGCAAATCAAATCTATTATCACTCGATTAATTGTTATTTACGAAAATATTCATTTATAAAAACTGCAAAATAAGTCGCAAATAGAACGGAAATAAAAATAATCACAGAAATGTCTTTTTTTATAGCCGGAGGAACAAAGGCACTTTGCTCTCATGATTTCCGTGTTAATATTTAATTTTATCCTCGAGCACGTAAGCGAGCCCCCGGTCGGTAGTAAACTACATCCTCCCTTCAATTCGCTAACGCACTAACCGAAGACATTCCGGGGACGGAGAAAGACAGAGAGGGACAGAAAGAGATATATCGACTAAATTCAAGGACACGGGGGTATTACGGCTCAACTCGTAGACCGGCGTCGATACGAACATCGAACTCCTCGTGTCGAGTGCATTCTCAACTCGCTCTCTTTCCGTCGCTCTCCGCCCCCCTCTCGAAAATGCTGGCGCTCTCCTCGATGCCGGGGCGATAAAGCAGCGGGAAGTTGACTACACCGAAGACACGCTGCCCTTATTTCCCCCCGGCGGTCCGAGCGCCCCCCCCCTCCCCTGCCCCGCGTCCACCCTCTTCGCGCGCTCTCCTTTGTCTTTGGCCCCGGCGCGGCCCCCGGCTAGTTAGGGTGCGCTCGCGCGCGGAAGGGCGCGCAACAACCACTTCGCCCCCACCCCCACTCCCCGCTTGGGCGCAGGTTTTTTTTCCGAGCGACGGAGCGATCGCGTGCGCTCGGACCCCCGGCGCCGACGAATCACGCGCGGGCGGAGTCCGCGATGCGCGCGGTAATTTGACGCGAGTCGCGCGCGCGCGCGCATGGGAATGAGCGCCGGCCGAGTTTTTGGCCGGAAACGACGGTCTCGGGCCGCGGGGGTTCGAAGCAGATGTCGGAGGGTGGTAATGGCCGATCGCCGGATGCGATAATTGAGTCGGCGATTCCCCGACGAACTGCCCCGGAAGATATTCCTCGTTGCGAATTTAGCGCTGGGGTCACAAAAAATACATTAGCTCGCGCCCCCCTTCCTTTACCTTTTTTCCCTTCGGAAATGCTTTCATCTAATTCGATTTATGAAGGAAAAAGATTACCGGCTTACGAAAATTGTAAAAGGGAATCTTTTCATTAGTTTTTTCATTTGCTTTTTCAGTGGGCTGAATGGGTGAAGTCCATTAATTTTGCAATATGACTCGCACTTCTTTATTAAGTTTAAGTATTTTTATCGCTATAACAATGAAAACTTTTAAAAAAGATAAAAATAATTTTTATTTTACGTTGCTAAGTGGTTATCGAAACTGATATAAATATATACAAAAAGCCTATTTACAAAGATCTGTTTACCTTTGATCAAGTAACTTTGCATAGGTAGCCGTAATACACCTCGATTCCTTCCAATTGCCTTCGACTCGGGCGGTAATTCCCCGAGAGCGGCCGTTTCCGTGATTACCGAGTAAACAGACTGGCGGGGGTGGGGCCGCCGTCGATGGGGTCGCGTCGCACCCCCGCCCCGGGGGCCTTCGGGCTTCTCGCGCGCGCGTCGCAACCGCCGGCCGAGCGGGATCGGCGGGAGCTCGCGCGAATTTCCGTGATTACAAAGCAAACAGTCGCGCGGGGGACCGAGAGCCGACCGACAATGCGCGGACACTTCTATCCGACAAATTTGCTCCCCCGCACTTTCGAATAAACAATCGTCCGCCGCCGCGGCAAACACCCACCCCCCGCCGGATTTTCCCGACGCTCACTTCATTATGCCGCTCTCGCGTTTATTATCCCGCGCCGTGATACGCCGCCACTCCTCGCCCCGCTAATGGAGTGAGTCGATGGATTTATTGCGCCGGCTCGATCGCGCGCTTTTTGCGATGCTCCGCGGCCGAAATCTTAATCTATCGTTGTCGAGCCCGGCGAAAAAAGTCTATTATTTAGGCCCGCGGACTCGATTCGCAAGTCACTCTGGAACTAATAGAAGGTGATTAATTATGCCGAACATGCGCGATTTTAATGTTTCAATGGAAGCGATGATTCAGAGCTAAATGATTAATTTACCCTCCGCGCCTCGATCGGCGCACGCTCCGCTAAACATCGACTGTGTTCTCGAAATTTTAACGAAAATCATTTTTTAACGCGTCATGCATTTTGCTCGCCGGATCAACTTTTCCCAGTGTATTCGTATTCCATTAAGGAGATCACCGCCGCTCCCGCTCAATAATTCAGACGCGCCGCCGTAAACAGAGGAAAAGAAAAGACATTTTTGCTCGACGCCCATAACTCCCCGCCGCCAGGTTAATAAATTGATTAGGCGAAGCGCCTCCGCGTAAATTTTCCCTCCTTTCCCGTGTGGCCGCGCAGCCCCGGCGCGATCATCGCCGCTCGCGCAATTTATCCAGTCCGCGGCGAGCGATTACAATTCTATTAGGGCATCGCCGAGGGGCCCATATCGGAGCCTCGCTTCGCTCTCTCTCTCTTCTCGGCCGTCGTCGCCGCCTCTTCTCACGTCCACCGGGTGCCAGGGGCACGCGCCGGCGCCGCTCGCCTCTATTCTTTTCCGCGCTGCGAGTCTCACGCGCCCGGCACCCTCGCGCAAATTCATTGCGCCGCGAGAATCATATAACGTCTCGCGGCGAGTGCATTAGCCGATCTGCCGGCGAGAACTCGATTTGTTAAAAGCCGCTTGATTTACGGCCCGGTCGAAGGCTGCTTTTGTGGGGCTTCGTTTTCTATGGGTGTCTTGTATAATGAAACTAACAATTAGCTGATTCAATTGTTTCATTGTCTTGAGGATGATTTATATTAAGAAATATAACAAACGTAATTACTGCAGTTTTAAATGCGTGTAATTACTTGTTATGATTTCATGTATTTATGTAATATTTGCTTATTTAAAGTAGCCTAAAAAATTATACAATTATAAAACTCCAATTGGAGTATAATGAAAATGCTACTGTGCATGCCGTTAATAAAGAAAAGTTGATTGGCATGCATTACCCAGTGAATGATCGGAGTATGAAGAAAAAGGTTGTTTACGGAAGAAAACGAAAATTGGCAGGTGAAACCATATGGGCTAACGGGACATCGGAGGAGAAAAAAATACTCAAAAGCTTTATAATGATTTTCCCTCCTCGCGCGCAACCTTTGTTTAAGACGTTAACGGTACTGCATATGCGAACGGGTAGATCCAATTACAATCTCAAGTTTCTCCTGTTCAATCGAACTTAGGACTCTCTGTGATTACGGAAGAATTACGCGCGGGTAATTGCCTACAATTTTAGGGGTTTCTTTGAAACTCGAAGGAAAGTCGAGAGAGTAGTGTGGTGGCATGAAAATTTAAGGTGTCCGTTCTAGAGGGTTGCGTCTATCAATTGTCCCAGGACATTCGTTCTAATAATGGGTTTAATGCACCTTAGGGAATTGTAGTGCACACCGGCACTTTTATTAAATTATACTGCTGCAGTCGAGGGTAATTAATGAAGGGCAGTAGGGTGAAACTCTAGGTCTTCTAATATAATATTAATGAAAAACTAAGTTTTACGTTTCATAATATAAATAATAGTGCGGCGCGATTATCTTATTTTTATATTTAATAAACAATTTTTTAATATCTGTTAGTTGTAATTTTGATATTTTTTCTAGTTTATACGAGCTAGCTTGTTAGAGAAATTTCGGGTATGAATTCATTAGTTTACATAGTTTCGTTGATGAAAGTACAACCGCAGGACACAATATTAGTATGAAACGAACAAAAGTTGGCTTATTACAACACTCTCCTCGAGTTTCCCTAGGTACCTCTAAAAATGTTTGGTATTCTCAAATTCTCCTCGTCAAATAATTTCAACTTTAATGAAACAAACTACTCGATAATTTACATTACCCAAAATAGTTCGTAATATACTTCATACCCCACTATGTCAAACATTTTTTTCCAAACGGCCACTGTATTCCGCACAGGGGCATGCATCAGGACCGCTATTTCTCCAACTATCGATACCAGTCAACTACGCGTTTCGAAAAAAAAAATAGTTTTTATTACTCCTCGCCGTAGTGCCCGCCAGAAATAAAAGAGTGTAAAAAGCGAGAAGCGAAAAGGCCGTTTCGTTATAAAAAGCATCGGAATCTGACGCGGCGTCGGGTGCGCGCAGCGTCGTCCCGTCGGTCGGTGCATCGTCACTCGGTCGCATGTGCATGCACGGGGGTCTTTGGTGTGCGCGCAGCTCGCGGAGGGACCATATGGTGTCGCGTGCTGCGGTCGGCAGACCGTGGCGGCGGCCCCACTCTCGCTCCGTTGGTCGCGCGCGCGCGCGCGCCCGAGCAACACGCACGAGCCCCGCGCGCACGCACGCAGCGCGCCACCGCAGCCCCGGACTCGTTTCACGCTAATTCGCGGCCTCCAGGAATTTCCGAAAGAGAGCCGCCCGCGGGCAAAAGTTGCCCGGGCGGATGGACCGCGATCGCGGAGCCGCGGCGCACAATGAGGCGGCACAATGGCCGCGCGCGCGCGCGGAGAGGAACAACCTGCGCTCGCGCCGCTCTCCCTCTTTCTCTCGTTTCGCCATTCTCATCCGCGCGCCTTTTTTCCCGAGGTTCGCGTGAAAGAAGCGCCGCTGCCCCTTCCGCGGCCGGGCCTTTTGTCGGGCCGCGCCGAGCGCCTTTCCTGTTGTGCTGGGCTCCGGCGAGGCCCCTCTGCGGTCGCGGGGCCTCCTTTCTTCGTCGGACGGGCCCCGCTGCTGCTGTGCAAATAGGCGCGAACGGAGGAGGCCGCGGCGGCGCTCGCGAACTAGTTTGCGATACAAAGCCCGGGCCCATCTAAGCGAGCCGGCGAGTAGACGAGCTTGTCGTTAGTCGCAGTCAGGAGCACGCGACTAGGCTGCCCCGCTCGGGCTGACCGCTGCGGTGGGCTAGTTTCGCCCGGGCACTCCTTTCACGCGCCCTGGATCTATGCGCGCTATTCACGAATATCGCTTCCTTACTTACTTTGTACATACGGTTCCTAATAGACTCGTGCTTTCTAGCCAGCTGCTTATGCAAACAATGTCCTCTTCTACAGCAAAGTTTTAGATGGTCAACTGGAATATTTTCTTGAAAAATTGCACTTTTGGAAAAAATGATTTTTTCAACATTATTCCTTTTAAAGGATAAAAGGAAAAATTAAAAGAATCGAGTGAAAAGGGATAGTAAAAAGGGCTTAGCTTTTTAAAATCATAAAGAACGCAAGGTGGCATCAAATAGAGTATTATCTTTCACGATTCCAGCCTTCTTTTCACGAGCTCCTGCGCTCTTTTGTTACATCGAAAAAAATTTGAAGGTGCGCACACGAGATCCACCCCAAAGAACCGTATTATTTATTTAATCGTATTCTTTTCGCATTGGTACGCTAATGAAAGGTACTGTCATAGCCGATCGCCACTCTGAAAAAAGTTCACGTGTAACGTGGTGGACTGTGGACATGAAACTTTACAATGGTGTCAGCAGCGTAATTAGAACCAAAGAATTTTCACTCTTTCGGGTGAATTTTGTCAACTAAAAAGTATACATAACTTTAATAACTTATTCCGATAAACGATTTAGTGAATAAATAGCATTTTTTTGGATCAATTATTTTACTTCAATGTGCACTAGCTATAATAACTAAAGCGTTATACTCAATAATCTGTTTAATCAAATTGTCAACCATTTGAACGTTTACTCACCGCAAATAAAATCAGTAATAATGCTGTGCAATAAAAAGGTATTTTAAAACAAGCGAAAAAATGGTACGAGTAGCTGTTGAGGCGATCCCCGCGTGAATCACTTAATCGGAGTGCCGGCGAAAAGTGCGGGGCGCGGGAGGGTCCTCGTCGTCGTTTGCTTTAGCTCGACGACGACAAATCAATTAGGTCGCTGGGGAATCGCGTGCGAGCGCCCGTACACCTAGAGACGCCACGGCTCACGGCTTCGTTCCGTTGACGGACACCTGTTGCTATCGTTAGTGTACTCGCCGAGCATCGATCGCGCGATCGCCTATGCGCGTCCACTTTTTTCTCCCCCTTCGCTTTGCTTTAGCTCGCACGAGCTTTCGGCCGTTACCTCGGCGCTCGCCGCTGCCCGCTTAACCCTCGATTCGCTCGAAGCTTCAAACCGTATCAGCGATCGCGCGAACTCGTTTTTTCTTGCAGCTTTTTTTAAATATCCTGGACCTTTAACGAATGTAATTGGAATGACGAGTTTATTTGCAAGAAATTATAACGAGTTCAGCGAAAATTTACGATCTCTTGATATTTTGTGCATTAATTATTAATTTAATAATAACCGAATTGTTTTAATTATTTTAACAGAGTAACAGATGCAACGAAAATTACAGTACGTAATTTATACTTTAAATTAATTCAGAATAAAGAGAATGTTCAGTGCAGTAATTTCTTAGTGTTATACTACCGACACCGTGAAAACAATATATGAAAACGTTCTTATTCAATTAAAAATTGCTCCGGAGCGAATTGCGTAATCGATAATTGCAGAGCTAATTCGCATTTACGCGGGCGCAGCAATTCGCACTTTTCCCAGGGGTAAACTCTCTCGCTACGTTGAGTACACAAGAGTCACCGCAGACTGTGTAGACCTAGACCCGAGTGAGTCGTATCCACCCGGTAAAAGACGTGCTCGCGTTGGAGGAGAGAGAGAGAGAGAGATAGTTCGTGCTCGCAATGTGTGCACAGTCCCCGCAACAAACTGCTAGTGCATATAACCTCCTTGGTGTGTGTATATGTCTCCACAACGTTAAATCTATTGTACAGATACTAGGCGTTTATTGATACGAGTTTGGTTTGTTCAATCATTCGTTTCCAATTTTAAGAAATAGTGAAAGTTACAGGTGAATTTACTCATTGTATAAACTCGAAGTTGTAATTTGACAAGTACATTATGATAGTATTATTATTCATAAAACAATAGAGATCTTTGCAAAAAAATTTAGATTTTTTAAAAATTTCTTATCAATTCCATTGAATCAGAAAGGATGAAGCTCTAGCCATCTGAACAATCGTTTGCTTGTATCTTCCATAAACAATTAATTTACACTTGAATCCGGAGCCGCGCGTGAGAAAGCCGCTCCTCGCTGCTGCATCGATAGGATATTAACGCCATAAATTCCGCAGCGCAACTGAGCCTGTAAGAGTTAAATTGGGTCGCCCGACCAGCGCAGAAATGCATCTGCACGCCGGTAATCGGAGCTCGAATAATTGCCCGGAAGCGGCGACAAAAATTCGCCGCGTAATTATGCCCGATCGCGCCCAAATCCCGCTGCACGGCTCGCGCGATAGCCTCTAATTGTGCAACGCGGAAGAATGAAAATTGGATAACCTGCGAAACTCGCCCTTCTTCCCCTCCTCCAATTAAAGCTGCGAGCTCTTCGCGATCGTCGGGGTTGATAAGGTGTCGTTGCAGGTTTGACGACGCGTACCAGAAATTTGCGGACTTACCGGATTTTCGACCAGTCAATTAGTGGGATTCCGTCTAAACTGTCAACAAACTGGACACTACTAACTGGAAACAAAAAATTTTATTTCAGGAAACTTTTGTCATTTTTATTGACGTAAGAGACGTAAAAAAGTAATGCAAATGAGATGTGCAGTTAAAATAAATATATTTTTGCTTCTTAAAGTAAAAATTTAAAAACATTAAAGTACGTACAATTCAAATCTTTTATAACGATTAAAATAAATAAAACACTTTCTTATAACAGTTTGATTTGTAAAAAATGACGAAGCATCCATATTTAATAAGGAACATCGCAAATTTTTCTCAGTAAGTACGGATAAGAGTTTACAAAGTCAGGAAAATTATCCGCTAGTACCACTTCCTTCAAATGATGACTCAAATACTTAATCACATTCCGTTTGAATTTGTCAATGTCAGCACTTTCCAAGAAAATAAGTAAATCCAGCGCGTTTGCGGGGTTTATTCCTTTGAAGAGTTTTGCCTCGCAGAAATTTAGTAGATCATCGGTCATGAATTCGTAATTGTGAGACACCAGCAGAAAATCTTTGGTCATCGAACAATCAATTTCAATTTTGCCAGTGTAGAAATAACGCAATACCACCTTCATGAGCTTGGCACTGATGTCTTTTATCTCAAATTCCCTTTCCGTCGGGAGACTGTCGAACATTTCCAGGAACCTAGCACTTCTCGCGGACAAAATTAATTTATGCGTTTTGAACACCTCGTCACCGACTATGAGGCTGATATCGGTCTGCGCCTGGGTAGCCATAATCCACTCCAAATCGTCCGCCAAATTGGAATATTGCTTGGGATATTCCGTTAGGCTGCTTGAAGAATTGGAAAGGCCCACGTTAGATTTGATTTTGCATCGAAGCGTGAGCTCGCCTTTTGACAAAAGGTGGCGAGACTCGTCCAGTATTTTCTCCAGCTTCACGAATTTGTCAAATCCAAGAGATTTTTTAGAGAATCGGCACACAGGACTTTCGGCAAGGTTGTCAGAGGAATCGTCATCCATTAAAACGCTCACCATAAACTTAGCTATCGCGTCCGAATTTTCGTAGTTCTCATACTGGAGGTGCACTGACACGTAGCCCTTGTAAAGGTCCGACACTCCACCGGGATATAATTTGATGCGCCACTGTTGCTGGTTTTCTGTATTGGAGAAAAGCGGCGAGTATATCGCTTTTCCCGGTGGATACAAGCAGTATTCGAAGTTGCTTATGGTCCAGTCGTATGTTAATTCCTGGACCATCACTTCCGTTCGGCTCCAGTTTTTATCCATTGCGTTTAACGCCTTTTCACTAAAACACTAACAAGAGTATGATCGTTTTTGTGCGCACATCAATTGCGAAAGCTAAATTTACGGATCAATATTGATTTACCAGCTCAATTAGAGAACAAATTATGCGTACACTTCTTACTGGTCTTAGAGTCAAAACAATTCTAATGTAATTGGAACTCGACTTCTATTATTTACTGTTACACTAAATACAGACAAATTTAGTTGAAACGTAATGTAATTTCCTAGAAATTAATTCTGACAAAAGTTTAACGTTTAGTTTACATTTTCACAAAGTAGTACTACTATTTATTTTTAAACAAAACAAGCGAACATTTAAATAAAAAA
Source organism: Eurytoma adleriae (assembly GCA_900480045.1). Lineage (NCBI taxonomy): Eukaryota > Metazoa > Arthropoda > Insecta > Hymenoptera > Eurytomidae > Eurytoma > Eurytoma adleriae. Next base: position 108,369 of record UXGC01000078.1, read on the forward strand.
GAAACAACAAAGAAAAAAGAATATAAAGAAGGTAAAATCGAAGCCCTAATAAGAAAAAACAAGCATCCGCATAAGTGAAACCCTCCAGGCGCTGGGTTATTATTTTCCCGTCGGGCGTATTTACCGAAAACAAAACTAATTTCCGACAAAGTGTAACGCGCTCGCTCATTTACGTCGTGTGTACGCGCGCGGGCGCAACAATGGGCCAGGCGAAGAAAAACAAATGACAGTTGGCGCGGTCGGCTAGAGACCGCAGCGGCGAGAGGCCTCGCTCTCTCACAAAGAGGCAGGCTCGGGGGGAGCGGGGCGCGTTTTTAACGTCGCGAATCGGCCGACAATGGGGGAAACGCGGGCATACGGCCCGTTCCACGGATCATTGAGCCTCTATGCGCCCCGGCGATCCCGGCGCTTAAACCGCGACACAATTAATCTATTACCCCGAAAACCGGCTCGAATTCTCGAGTGCGTCGATTTCCGCTGTGCGCGCGGCAGTCTACGGCCGCAGTCTCCCCCGCGCTCCCCCGAAGGTCACGTGCGCCGCCGCCGTCGCTCGAGAGGGTACTTCGCGATGTTCACGGGGATATTGCTTTCATTGGGGATTAACGACGCCGGCGAAAGGAGAGGAGCCTTCAGCCAATTAACATATGAATCGACGCTAATAAAAAAGCCGGCCCCGGGCTTTATGCGCCGCCAGGTACACGCGCCGCCCGAGTAGTCCGCGGCTTTTCGCCCGATCGGCCATTGTTGTCATTGCTTATTACACCCCCCGCATGACGAGCCCTTTGACCCCCCGGCCCCCGCGCGATTCATTCGTAATTTCTTCATTGTTCGCCCGCGGGCCGCACGATTGATTCGAGCATCGGCTATTATTGCGTTTGTTTTGCGCCGCCTAAGTCGCTCGCGTGCCCGGGCTCTCGAGGGTCTCTGCGCTAATAAAAAGCCCGGCGGAGCTCGTGGGCGTTTGCGGAGCGCTGATTCGCGCCGGAATGCCCGGCGGTCGGACCGCCCGAGTTTCTCGGATTCTTCGCATTCCCCGAGCGTCGCCCGCGGGGCCCGCGGAAGGGTGAAGGAGCCGTTGGGCTGTGCGAGAGGGCGGATAAACGTTGGCCCCGAGGGGCGGTTAGCGGATTTTTTTCCTCCGCTCGCCCGCTGTAATCTTTTTCGAGAGGAGCTCATTGTGCGCGCCGAAAAGTTTTAATGCATCTGCCTTGGCGATCGAACGCTAAGAGCCTAAGTGCTGTTGTGTGTAAATTTGATGGGAGATGCCGGGGTGACGAGCATTCCAGTTGCCATTTTAGAGCGAGCCCTGCCTATAATGCGCAGAACAAACAGCAATTTCACGGTAGCTTCACAAAAGTACAACTTTAAGTTCTCGATGTCGTTAATCGATCAAGAAATTTTGTTCATCTATTTCAAAATTTAAAGTACATCTATTTTGTTCTAAAAATCACAGAGTATAACAAATCTTACTTTTTCAGTATCATTAGATGACGCAATTCGCGTATGTCGCATATGAAATAACAGTTCTAAGAAGAATTTACTATAAAAAGTCCGGGGCACATTAGCGGCCGGGCCGAAAAAAGGCTACTCTGAATCACAAACGACGCTAATAAAATAACAACTTGAGTTTCGCACGCGTGCGCGCAGCCGCGCTCTTGCGCGTGATTCACGCGGTCTTATGTAAATCCACCGGTATAGCGAATCGTCGCCCTGGTCCGTCAGCGCGTGTTGATCCTGCGCCTAAAACCCGCCGCGTGTATAATCGACACTCGAGGACCTTATGCTTTTCCCAGAAAAATCCCCGCGCCCGGCTTAAAAAGTGTGTCGGTGGGCGCGCACGTGGCGCTGTGTGCACTTTGTATTTATTCTCCGTAAGCTCGCTGCAAACGTGGGGAATTACGAGTTGTGCAATCGTTTTTATCCGCCACCAGCGCGCTAAATGCGATAAACGATCGCCTGCTAGTTATTGTACTTGTGAATTAAGTCTTTATTTTTTTCGTATCGAAAAATTAAGTTGGTTATTTAGTGGGGTATCAATTTTATTTTATAGTCAACACTCTCAATGCAAGGAAAATCGTTGATGGTAGTGTACTTAGTGAAAGCGCAGTTTTCTCTTGCTCTCAATAATTTACTAGATTTGATAACTACAAATTATTGTTATACGAGCTGTTTTGCAGGCTTTTCATATTGGCGTATATAATTGCTGCTATTATATCTAGATACTTATGTAGAGAGTAATGCGGATAATATTATAATTGAGGTTCTGGAAATCCTCTAATTAATTAGGTTCTTATCATAATCAGGCAAATAATTAATAGTATTGTAATGTTCCTAAATGCAACAAAAATCTAAAAAACTGCTATTTAATAATAAATATTTAAATTTTATGTGTAATCTTCAACAACCAATGAAAGAAATTCGCGAATCAATAATATCATGAAAATAAGTATCGACACTCAAAGACTTGCTTTGGCATTTTGTAGAAAGGTGTCATGACGACTTTACGCGTCATTCCGATTATGTATACAGCATCCTTTCGGCATTTGAATGAAATAACATTCGCGCATCCGGGAAATTCCCACTCGGCGTAGGCCAACTCCCCGCAAACATTCGAAATTTCAAAACACTCGCAGGGCGCCGCAGCGCTTGGCGCACTTAGAATTACAAACTCCGGGAGCATGAAACACGGGCTCTCGCGCACACGGGGACCCTGGCGCAGTCGTATATTAACGCCGTGGCGAATCGCGCGCGGCGCGTACCTGACACTCGAGCGTGCAAGCGCTCGGGGGCGGCCCGATCGCGAGATATATTCGAGGAGAGGGATTTCGGGATATTAATCGGCGTATATACCCCCGGCGGCCGCGCATCCTCGACGAGATGTTACCGATGCGTGCCCCTGCGTGCAACCCCCCCCCTCCTCCCCCGTCCCCCCGTGCGCGGCCAGCGAGGGGTCGCGGCAAAGGGGTGCCTGGCGTCGATGCGCCGGACTACATCGAGCAACGAAGTGTGCTTCATTTGTGGCGTAGCGGCCTGTGAAATTTCGGATCTCACTTTTATCCCTTATATCGATTAACGGGACCACCGACGAGGGGGGTGGGAGAAGGACGCGCGGCGATCGACCCTCGCCCGAGCGAGTCTCCCTCCTTTTCTGGCCTTCTTTCCGACTCCCTTCCGCCGGCGAGTCGCCTCCTCGCTCGCTGGCTGGAGCAAACGGGGCGTATCGAGGAAATTCGAGCGGTCGAAATCTGTCAGGGGCAGGAATTTTAAGTGAAAAATTATGCGTTGCGCGCGCTCCCGCTCGGTAGTTAAGGAGCTTGCCGCGGGAATATGTTGCGACGCATCCTTCCGTAATTCCCGCTTTCCGACTTACAGCGTGTACGGCCCTTTAAATTGCACTGGGACGCCGACGGCACGATGTTTGCATAATCGACGAATAACAAATTACCTGTGGGCCACCTTTTTATTTAGATACTGCGCCGATTTCGTGCATCACTGGTTTTAAAGTATCGTGTCATAAGGATGATTTGCATACCGCGGTTTTTAAGAGGGTAATTCGCTATATTTTGTTTAGAAATTTAATGAGACAAATGAATATTTTTGTCCTAAAATTTAAGCTATAACAATTTCCTTAATGTAATTTGCCAAAAAAATGTATATTATTGGTTAAATAGTACTTTACTTCACTAATTAAAGTTCGTAAAAAAAAATTTATATATATATTTATTTAATCTTACGCATGCATTTAACATTTTATTTACTTACATTCTTAAATCTTTTCCTGCTTGAAAACCTCGCTCATTGCAAATTATAACTTTACCAATGATATCGTCAAAAATAAGTCACGTTATGTAATAAGAGCACAGAGACCGTTGGACCGGACAGGTTTCATTATTGCACTGTTTTACGTCAATCACGAGCCGTGACAAGCCCGTCATCGAGTAACAAAACAAAGCAAATGTAGATCGAAAAAAGAAAATCGATGATCGAGCCATCCCGTGGACAATTAACGCTCCCCTCGATCGCCCAATCCCGCTGCCATATAGCCTTGCAAGCAGGCGGAGCTGTCCGTAAAAAATAAAAAATAAATCCGGGCGTTTTAAAAAAGTAATGGAGTCCGGGCGAGGCGCGCGACCGAATAGTCAATCAAGATTTCCATCAAGCGGCCGGGCTGAGATGTCGCGGGCACGAGCGGCGATACGAGCCGCGAAATGGCCGGGAGTGCAGCGCGCGAGGTTATCCCCGCGGGGCCGCGCGGGAGGACGATTACGCGCTGCGGAGGGCCGATGAAGTCGTCGGGCTGCGGAACTCATCGGGAAACCGCGCGCGAGCGTGTGCAAACGGCCCCCAAAAGCAAACATCCCTTATACGCGCCGAGGGCTTACATTATCTATTTCAGTGTGTACTTAAGGGATGCTGCGCCGCGCGGCTCACTTCTCCCTCTCTGTCTCTCTCTCCTCTCGGCTCTTTGCAGCGCGGCGCTGGGGGTCGCTTTAGCTGCTCTTTGTTGATTTACCCCTCTTTTCTTTTTTTTTCGACGTTTTTTTCAAGCTTTAAATCTATTGGACTCGTTGCCAATTTCCCCCGATTTGCTGTCACTCAATCAAGGCTATTGTTTAGCATGTTCGAGTAACGAATTTCGTAAGTCTTATCTCACACTTTATTTTCGAGATAGTATCTTTTAATACCGACTTTTCTGTGGAGCTTATAGAATAAATAAAATCTTTATGTGTATTACGTATTTTAAGTGTAAATACAAATTTTTTCTAAAAAATATTATGGTATTGATAAATGTAAACAGTTAAAATTAATAAGTATAAGAATGTTTGCAAATAATTAAGTGCAAATCAATAGCTAGGAAATTTTTACAAATCGTTTATAGAAAGCTTAATTGCAAACGCTTATTTATTCGTCCCTTCGAAATTTAATTTCGCCACGCAAACCGTACAGAATCTCCCTCGAAGGCCCATTATTTTGCGACGGCAATTTCAAACGAAGCCTGATTAAGGGATTTCTCGCATGGCGAGCATCTAATTCTTTCCTTTTAATGTAAAATAAACAAAGTTTATCGCGCTCGTATCCTGCGCGTACAAAGGAAGGGGTTACGCAGGGGCTGCGAGTGCTTTGATGCTTGATACATATCCGACAGACGAATCGAGAAACTCGCGCGACGTTTAAGCCGCGCCCGATTTCACCCGACAAAGCGCCTCATCCGTGAGCACTCCTCCCGCGATATTAATTTCCCGAGTCCTGATACTCTCCAAAAGCCGAAAATCGGCGGACCTGGCGCCAGTGGTGTGGGAGGCGACGGCGGAAAGGCGATCCTTTAAACGCGCCGCCCGACGGAGCGATTAGAATTTTATTATCGCCGTCTGGGTGGAGAAGAAGTCGGCTAGCGGCCGGGGAGGAGGGGAGCAATGCAGCGGATGGCATATGGTCCCATTTAAGCAGAACAGTTTTCGAGGATTTCCCAGCGATTTCGGTGCCGGTCCCCGGGATGAAAGGAGCCGCCGACGCTCTCGAGTTTACTTGACTTCGCCCCTCCCTCCCACCGACCCTCTTCAAGCGGCGAAATCACCCTGACTCTCGCGACCTCACTCGCTCTCTCTTGCTCTTTTTACTTCTCCTCCGACGCGCTTTTTTTTACCTCCCTGTATATTTTCTCCCGCTCGCTTTAAAAATCCATTTGCCGAGTTTCGCGAGTCAACCCTTCTCCCCCGTGTTTAGATCTTTTTCCGCTTCGTCCTCCGCGCGCTCAATAAATTATTCAGTTCCAGCTCTCTTTTCTCCGGGATTCGCCGGGACGGCGGGAACAAAAAGACGGGCCGACGCGGCTCTCGATCCCCGGCAACTTTCCGGGCCAAGCGAGGAAAATTCGCTCGTGAAAATTAAAGGGAGAGGAGGACTGGGCAGGGGGGAGGCAGCGCGCGACGCTTGAACGGCGTGACTGGTAGTTCTACGGGCGGGGAGGCCGCACAGCGCGGGACCGGTTCATTGTAACCCTTGGATTATTTTCGAAAGCCGCGTCCATTAAACGGACTCGAAAAAAAAGACGGCCGTTCCGGGAAGAGTCGCGGGATCGCGCTCGAATTGTTTCTTTAGCGGCGCGGCCCGCACCTAAACTTCCTCGTGCCGCGCGCGCGCAGTCAATTTTTACGCGCTTCTCGAGAACACGGGAGTTTATTCCGTGCTCGAGGCTCACGGTCGAGATATTTTCATTGCCAGATTCTTTGAAAGCCTTGGATGTATTGGAGATGAAAGACTTGCATAATATTTTTTAACTTTATGGCTAATTCAAAATGCACAGTAAGCTCTACTTTAATTTAATTTTTTTATCAGATTTACGATTACGAAATTTATAGAAAATTATCCTAGTTAAAATTCGCCTGATGAAATGAAGAGAACTAAACGATTTGCATTAATAATTTTTTTAAATAAATTTTTTTAATTAGAAAATTATGTATAGTATCAAGCTAAGATAATAAATACTGGAAATAAAGAAAAAGTACTCGAAGCGATAAAAAAGATTAAAAAGTCTAATTGCTCCGATCGCAGTAATTTGTTACCACGTTTGACTCAACAAAGCAAATGGAGCTCTAATTAACTAAGCAGCCGGTAAGTTACGCGAGACTCCCACGGCGAGCAGGCAACGGAATAGTTAACCAGCCGTTAAATATTTAGCGTTTATCTGCAAATTACTGCATCGCAGTTGCGCCGAAGCGCGTCGCGCGCAAACTTCTTTTCTCTCGCTCCACGGCGCCTCCCCCGCGCAGCCCGCCGCGTAACCTTTCCCCTCCGAGCCCATCCCGCCATCTCGCTCGCCCTCCCGGCAGCTATAGGTATACCGTGTACCGAGTACATAGGGTAGGTAGACTAAGCGGCGGAGCTCGGGTACTAAATCTCACCCCAAAGCATCCCCCAGCGCGCGCGCGCGCGAGGGAGACAGCGCGAGCCGGCGCCCCGTCTCGCTCGCTCACGGCGCTTTGCAGCGGCGTAACTACGTGCGGATTTCCGCGGCTTTCGCCCCCCTACGCCACCCCCTGCCACCCCCCGGTTGGCTCGGCGCGCGCGCGCGTTCGGCACTCTACTCGAGCCGCGCTGCGGCGCTTCGCTCCAGCACCATCGGCGTCCCCCTCGACGACGACCGGAGGCTTTTCGAAATTAGCTTAGCCTAACACTCGAGCGACGCTTGACGAGACGTGCAAACAGTTTGCCTCTCGCCCAAGGGGTGCGCGACGCGGATACCCATCGCAAGCAACCGCTCCCTCTTTCTCTCTTCTCTCGCTTTTCACTCTCCTCTCGTTCGCTCGGCTCTTCTTCTCTCTCGCTTTTTTTTTGCTGCCTTCTAATTCGTGTCAGTTATGCGGCGTGATTATACACGATAGATAAATTAAGCGATCCCGCTTTAAAGGGGAGAAATCCATTATTTAAACTCATCCAATTTGGATCTTTGAGCTTTTCCGAGTGAGAGGAGGCGCTTTAGCTACTGGACGTTTCAACGTTAACAAGTGTTCTTAAAGCTTTTAAGCATCGGGGGGCTTTAATTGTTAATTAACCCTTTTTTATATAAATTGCAGTTCTGCTACAATTCACCATTTTTTGAAACTAGTAATTTAATGATTTCTAATCTACTTTGACCTATAATTAATATAAACCTATAAAAATATTCATGCTGAAATAATCCTAAAAATTTCAATGATATTTTTTTCTTAGTAAAACGTCGTAAATAATATTTCTTTTCCTCTAGAGAATTATTAGTATTTCACATGACCTAACGCTATTAGTAAGTAAAAACCGAACGTTAGCCATCAAAGCGGAACGAATAAAAGGTTCGGCAAAAAAATTTCGATTCCCGAACTGCGAAATCGCGTCTGAATAAACATGAAGAAAGCAATAATCGAAAACACAAGTAATAACACCCTAGGAGAATTTTTCGATTAGCGGTCATAGAAAAAGTCTCAATTAATCTCGAGGTACACCTTCCACCGCGCGCGCGAGCTTACGGCGATAGTACCCGGTATAATTAAGCGGCTCACAAAAGGTGCGTTTTCACGTCCCTCGGACACGTAACGCCGGCATCTCCCCGGCAAATTAATCATCGATTTTTCGACGTTTAGACCACCTCCGGTACACGCGCTCGCGGCCCTCGGCGCGTTCGATTATTACCTGCGGGGGGAGATCGTCTTCCCCGCGGCGTACAAATGACGCATACGCACGCGATTGGCCGGAGTTGCGAAAGCGGCGTGCGGCACGCAGCATCCCGCTACACCTACCATTTGATTGAGAAATTCTTAATTACCGAGACGGCCCGATCGTTCTTGCCGGCGGAGCGGGAAACGATTGTGTTATCCGCCTTTAGGGGTTGGCCCTCCGCACTAGTTATGGACGCGAGGCGTTTCTCTCTCGATTACGGGCTCGATTGTGCGATGTTATACGCTTTTGTTATACGAAACGCTCTTTGGATTGAAAGATTCCAGCGTAATTTAATAATGTTTAATGGGCACTTCATTATCTTTCTATTGTTTCGAATTAAATTCATTATTTGTGGATTAAATGGAGCACTGCCATATTAAGCGCTGAACATTAATACTGCCTCTATTAATAATGGGGCTTGATGGAAAATTAAAAATACTATTTATTTGAACGACTCCTAAAAATAGAATATATTGACGAAGCGAACATTTTTTCACATGTAATAAATTTAAATGAAGTTTACTTAATATTTAATAAACATTCGACGTGTTACATAGGAAAATTCGAATCGCCCCACCCAGTGCTGCTTATCCTTCACGCGGCGTCGAAATTCGCGCGAGCAACGGGTCCAACACGGATAGTCCGGCTATCGGGATCGCGCGACAGTCCGAAAATTGGTAGATAATAGGCGAGCGCGAATCCGGTTGGAGGGGGGCGAAAAAAGCTCCGGCGCGTTTCGCAGACGGCCCGGTGGCTGACCGCTCCTCGATTAGTCCCCGCCATTGAGGTGCATTTGAAAGCCGCCAGTTAGCGCGCGGCCGCGCGCGCGCTCGCTTGGATTGTGACGCTTACTGCGCCAAATATAGATCGTCGGGCAACGAATCCCGGAGAGGCTCTCTCGCGCCTCCCTCCCCCGCGCCGCCGTCGCTTCTCTCCTCTCCTCGCTCGCTGCATCAGAAGCACCGGCTAACTGCATCGACAAACGCGCTTTGTGTACCCGCGGCACACAGAGCGCAAGCGAGCGGTAGCTCTCGGCAAACGAGCGAGCGCGCCGCAAGAGCGCGGCGAGAGAGGAGCCGCGTATACATATCGAACCGTATCGAAGCCTGAGCCTGAAATGGAAGGCGAAAGGAGGGCTCCGTATTTGGAAGATGCATCTTGCCTCCTGCACACTCGCGCGCGACTTGCTTGTTTGTATTCTATACACACTTCGCGGGCTTCTCGCTTTTTCTTTTTTTTTTTCTCAACGCGAGATGTTTCTTGCGCGTCCCGCGTCAATGCCGCCACGCGGAGCGGAGGAAGAAAAATTGCGCGCTCATTATCCTCGCCGGCACGGAATTCAATTAGCTTTTATATGCGCGGTGGCGAGTGCGCCGGTATATCGTGCGATTCTTAAATTGGTATTAATTGCCCGGCGCAGCGCTCCGGGCTTTTATTGTTTGTCGATCGAAAAATGATCGCTCCGCTGACCTCAAATCAAGGCTGATATTGAATGTCGAAAATTATGCTGGCACCTGCCGCTTCTCGCGTCCTCATGATTATTTATGGCGATCGAGCGACGACACTTTTTAATTTATACCGCTAATTCCTTTTATTTTCTTTTTTTTTTAATTACGGTTGTACTCTACCCGACGTAACGTCGATTAACGCTGTTTTCTCGGCTGCCTTTGGAAATTGAATAAACGCGTAAAAAAATCATTTCACTTTCGAGTGGAGCAATTAATATCGTGACGGGAGAAGTGCGAGTGAGTAAAAAAAGGGCGCGGAAGAAACAAAGCATCTCGAAGGTAGCTGGAAGGACGCCTCCCCAATTCGAAATCCTGCCAGTCATATTCACATCCGGAAAACAATTAGTCCGAAGAAATTGAATCCCCTATCTCTCTCCGTTTCCCCCGGCTCCTCTCTCGCAGGCCCTTTTTTTCCCCGGCGCTCGCGCGAGGAAGCGCGCGCGCGGCAGATCGAATGAAAACAGGAGGCGCGCGCGAGCGAGACGGAGAGGAGCGAGGCTTACGTGAGATCGGCGGGGCAGATTAAGTGTTCCCAGGGCTAAAGTCTCTCTTCTCCGCCATCGCTCTCTCTCTCGCTCGCTCGCTCTCGCGTTTTCCCTTTCGATTTAGTTACGCCGGCGGAGTGGCCCGCCGTTTTCTCCCTCCTCGCCACCGCCGCCGCTCCCTGCAGTTAATGTGTTCCAGGGTAGAAACCGACCTCTTCCCCCCGTCGACCTCCATCCTTGTCTCTTCGGCTGTCTCTCTTTCTCTTGCGCGGCGCGACCCCGACGCTCGGGTCCAACGATCCGCGCCACCTAGAGAAGGTCTTGGGCTCGCCGTCTCTTCCCCCCCTGCGGGTCGGGGCTCTCTCGCTGCTTCCCTCGCGTGCTTTTCTCTTTGTCTTAGAAATTAGAAGCGGATTACCGAATTCCGCTAAATCTAGAACGCAGATATTGACTGTTTTACTTTTGTCGCATCCTACGGCTCTTTATCGCTCGAATAATACCGAGGAGTTTACGAGCGTTTACATCCTTCTGTTATTTCAATGCGAATTATTAGCCTTTAACTTGGCTGCTTGGGATTTAGTTATTACGCTACCATAAAATACTTATTTAATGATATTTCCTTTTCCAGACTGTTTAGCACGGCTATAAAATAATAATTGCAATTTTCCATTTTACTTCGTAATAATTGCGGAAACGTACGCGCGATCGACCGTGTGCGTAAAAAAAGCTTCGAAGCCCGCATACAAAAAATTTTAAAAAAATTGTTCAAAGAAAATATTTGAAAAGTTTTAATCAACGATCATAAAATCGATAAATCACATTAAATGCCGCGAATAATGAAAGAGTAAGGCGAGCATTAGAATAAAACTTTTTCTCAGCGCGTTATAAATGAAAATTGCATCTTGCTTACGAGCCGGCCGGATCCAGAAGCAAAAGCGAGCCGAAGCGGCAGCAGACGGTCCAAAGGCCTCTCTCTCGGTATAGACGCAAAGCGAGTTTTTTTGCGAGTCCGCGGGTGCGCTCACTCGTATAAAGCTCGCTCGTCTCGGTGCGCGCGCGGCGTCAAAACGCGCGGCGGGCCCCCTTTTTTATTGGATCGGCGGAGGCGCCGCCCGCAGCCGCCGCGTTTACGCATTTTTCCTCGCGGCCTCGCTCACCGCGACAAAGGAAACGCGACGCCCAGGGTCAACGACTCGAGGCGCGTTAACCGCGGCTTTTCTGCCCAGCCACCGCCGCCGCGGCTCTCGATTCCTCTTTCGCGCGCGCGCGCCTCCTTCTTTTCGCTCGCCGCCCGTGTACACGTGTTTCGTGTACGTGTAACATCCGCGTCTCTCTCCCTTTTGCCGGCCGCCGCGTTAGGAGGTACCTGCTCGCGCGCTTCTTTCGACGCCGAGTCTACTCCTCTTCTTCTTCGCCGGAGTTTACACAGTTGGTCGAGCGAGGTTACCTAATTATCCGTGAGTTAGTCCAATGACGAAACGACTCGAGCATCGTTATTCTACTTCTTTTTCCTTCGCTTTTTTTTTCTTCGCTCGCTTTGCAACGTTGCCGTATCGTTAACTTTTTTTTCGAGTCAGTACACAAAATTTTTATCTAATATTAAATGTTAATTACCAAAACGTGTATTAAAACAATATGAGTAATGTGTCTTATTTTTTTTTAATAAAGTTCATTATATTTTAATTGAAAAGTTAAAAACATCATTAATAACGTGAAATTATAAAGGTCTTTCTAAAAAATCTTGAAAAATGATATATACGGTGAATAATTAATGCTATTAAAAAATTAATGGAAAAATTAGAAAAATGTTCCGTCGAGTCTAATGCGGAGAGCAGGGTACAAAGGAAAAAAAGTGGCATGCAAAGGCGCATCGCGTATCATTCTCGCTTCTTTTCATCGGCTCCCCGTCGGCGAGCGCGACCGATAGGCCAACACTTCTCGGCCGCGTCGAGTGTTTGCTCGGCGCATATACACACTCGCGCTATAAGACGCGGCGGTTAGCGCACCTCTTCGGCGTGAATATATAAGAAGAAGCGCGATTATCGGCATCGCGCTCATCGCCGAGAGCGCATTCCGCGCCGGGAATCGGGTCAGCGCGACGCGCGACGCGTGGCGCCGCTTCCTCTCCCTCTTTCTTGTCTTCTTTATGCCTCCGCTCAAGGATTTTCCCCGATTCTATTTTTGGTCGCCTCCTCCGTCGATCTCCCCCCGATGAATGCCCCTGACAGTCCGCATTAGTCTCTGCTAGACCAGAAAATCGCCTACTTTTTTTGGATGAAATTTTCAGCATTACGTGGGATCTCCTCGACTGCGGGTTTTACTCTTATATTTGCGTCATAAGACGGAATAAATTAACCTGTGTCCTTAATATTTCTTTTTTATGAAGTTAACTTTTGGCGTATAAAGAATATCAAAATAATAATCATAAATTAAGCATACACCTACATCATTAAAAGATTACTTAATCTTTTTCAAAAAGATCCTTCAGTTTACAAACGGTTTCCGTGAACATTTCACCCGCATATTTAAATGTACATTATCAACGAACGATTTGTACAGTCATTCATCTAGAAGCAATTCGAAAGGAATGAAACATGAATCTTCAAGCCTTTATCGGTCGGAAAAATGTCGAGCCCCATTGTCCGCGGCGGGCCCCGCGACGAACTGCCAACATGCGTCCCGCCATTCAGGGGCCTGGGACCTTGCCCCCGGGAGACGCGCATCAATCATCTCTGGCCGCTGGCTGGACGGTGCAGCGTCGAAAGAGCGGAAAATCAGTGGACGCGTCGCCGGGGAGTTTTGGTTTTCTCGCTCATTGACCGCCGCCGCGGGTCGGAGGGACAAAGCCGAGCGGTCGATCGATCTTGAGGCCTCGCCTATGCACCCCGGGACCAAGGGAAGCTCCCTTTTGATATCGCGCGCGGCTTTGCGCTTCGAAGATTCGCAATGGCCGCGCTCGTATGCTAATGCACCCGGCTCCCAGCTATTGACCCGTTATTGTTTGACCTATACACCCATGCAAGTTGTATGAGTGATCTTTCATTGTTTTTGGATTGGAATTTTCGATTTTTTCTTTTGCTCTATTAGTATGCGCATAACTTCGTTTATTATCCTTTTTTTGTTAACAAATTTTATTTATGATTTATTTTTCTTGGTACAATGATTCGTGAGAAAATTTTAATTCAAAATTTAAAATTACAATTTAAAAAAAAAATTCTGGCAAGATATTACTGCATAATTTACAGAATTATTAAAATTTTTAAAACGTACTGCATACATACATTATTTTCGTTAAAAGAATCGCCAAAAATGCGGGTAAAAAAAATAAATTTTACCGCGCGGCATTTTTCGGCATGTCAATTTAATCCTCGGCGTATATCCGAACATTAAAGAACACTCCAATCTCGTCGCCTGCGACGACGCAAAAAGGGGGGCGCGCGCAAATATCGGCAGCTCTAAAAAAAAAGTGAATCATCTCTCAAGCCTTCCGCTCCTCTCAATATTCGTGCGAACGGGCGTGAACGCCGCGGAGACAATCCGTTCGCTTCCTCCTTTCCGGGCGTACATAAAGCGAAAAGGCGCGTATAGCGGTACCTCTTTGTCGAGAAATTCGGGGCACCGCGATTTTTCCTCGGGGGAGAAGCGAACACATGCTCGGGAGGAGACAGAGAGAGAGAGAGAGCCGCAGGCCCCCGAAGGAGTCGCAAGTGCACGCGGGGAGGAAGGTGCAGGGGTCGCGCAGGTAGGAGAGGCGTGCGGGGACCTCGCGTGCTGGTGGCCCCATTGTCCGGGGTCCCTGGTTGCTTCCTCGCTTGCGGTGCGTCGCCCCCGGGCCCGATCCTCCGCGGGGTTTTAATTATTTAACTGCGCGGCACCAGCGCCTCGCCGCCCACCTTATACCTACGGTCATCTTCCAGGGCGGCCGACGGTTTATCTTTGCGCATCTCCGGCGAGATTCGCCGGGAGGCTTAATGACCGGGACGCTAAGATCGCACGACGATTTCCAGTCGTAAATTCATCGCGGAAGAACCTTCCGGGCGAATCATTTGTCCTCTCGCAGTGCGCAGTAAATTTTCGGCTCCAGAGGCTGCGCTAACGACAGGTTTTCGACTTCTGCCGATTCTCTGCGAGGTTACACAATTTGTCGGCGACACGTTCGCTAGGCCTGCGTTCGTTATTTATTGCACGCCGCTTCGGTACAATTGAGAGACGTGCCGATCTAATAACTGCGGTATCACGTAGTTTAAACTATAAATTTCACACTTTGCAAATCTGCGTGTTAAATGGAATGTGTAGGTATAGGCTTTTACAAAGCGAACTGATAAATTATTTTAAAACAAGTTCTATAGGTATGTAAGTTTAATCTGAAATTCAAATGAAAAAATAAGCATTTTAATTACGCAGTCAATTTTGATAAATTAGTCTCTCTGAAAAGCTAAAATTTTGTTAAGAAAAGACCAGAAGATTTAATGAAATCGAGCATCATGAATATTTTGAAAAAACTAAAATTAAAATTTTAAATAGCAAGCGATATCGATATCAGTAGCTCGCATTACTGTGGCTTCTTATCTCAACTGACTTATATTGACTTTATACCACCGAAAGAGAAGAAAGACTACTTAAAGGGACATACGATGTAGCTCTCGTAAGACATACTTCATTTTCGTTTCGTTTTCGTTAAAACGCATGCAAACTCACTCGAAGCTCAAAGAAAACTTCACTGTATTATATCGCGATTTTTCAAGAGGAGGAGGGGGGTTCTACCGCGAAAATGCACGAATAGATCCAAGCGCGGCGATTCTTTGATTAATCCGGCCTCGCTTCTAGAAATGACGGGCGAAAAAGGAGAGGCGGTGCGAGGCGAGAAAGGAGAGCAAGAGAGAAAGAGAGAGGTAAAGGGCCGGTAATAACCCCATTAAAGTCATACTTCGCTACTAGCCCGGCCGCAAACATCCTCCGACGGTTAAGTTAATTTAGCTTTAAGTAAACACCAGTTAAACTTTTAATCGCAGTCGATCGCCTAGCCGTTTCCGGCGCTCCGCCTTTACATTACACACACGCGCGCGCGCGAGCGAGCGGGTGCTCGAGAGGCCGGGCTAGCGATGTACCCGGCTTAAGCTCGGCCGCGCGTTTACGAGACGATTAATCGTTTAACGTCTCGGGCCGATTTTCAAGTTTCGACGTAATCTCGCACCCGCGCGCTTTATTTAACGTCCCGACCGTCTATATCTGTGCCTTCACTTTGCCCTCCCCGCGCTTCTGTATAACCTTAAATAAAACTTTATCCTGGACCCAATTATTCATCGACGTTCTTTTAGCAGCTCCATTTTGAATTTCGTAAGAAAACGGTTTTTTCATCGAATAAGAACTTACGTCTTTCATCATTATTGCGCTCTGCAGAACTGTTTTAACGTTCAAACTGCAAGTCGGTACGTAGCGAGGGAAAAAAGTGCAAATAAATTGAAGTAATGGCTACGAGTTGCGGGACTGGAATCTAATTTATCATCGCGCTAAAAAAGGGCCGGTGGGTTTTTCTGCGCGTCGGAATAATGTACTTTTTTCGAGTCGGAAGCGCGAGCTTTTTGCCCGGCGCATCCAGACTCCGCGCGGTGGGGCAGCTCCACTTGAAAAACTGGAACTCGCGCCGCTCGCCAAGTGGGTTAGATTGGGTTAGGTTAGGTAATTATAAACCCTCGGCAAGTCGTGTGGATACGACACTAAAATTACTCTCCAACTTCCGAGTATAGCCGATGCATCGCAAAGCAAGCGCAAGACGCAATGTTTGCACTGCCATTCTACGTCTATTTTTGAGTGGCTGAGATGCCCGCGCAATTAAGCGATGCACCGACACAAATTAATAAATGTTATACTCCCGCTTGTTGCGCTGATGCACTCTTTGAGGTATTAATAAATTCCTGACGAAAATTGCCCGATGATTTATTGGCTGGCACAACGTTGCTTTATGTTGCTCTTTTCCGTAATAAATACAATCATTAATCTGCAATTATGTGCATTTAAATACTGCGTAATTTTTTTGATACTATGAATTCAGATTTCTTATAGGGAAATGGAGCAAGGAGTCGATATTTAATTAAAAAATCCATAAATTTTATTATAAAATAAAATAATGGGTAGGCAGTATTAATGTGATTGATGAATTTATCTTACGCAACAATTTTCAAATAATTTAAAAAACAATATGATGCGATTTGAAATGAAATTTTATCGATAATTTCCCTTTCAGAATATTTCAATTTATGTGTCTAACGTACAGCCAGCTATGCATGTGCTCCTTAGCAATCAATTATATCCCGCACGATCGAAAATTCTAATTTCCTCGTTCACAGCATCGGGTCAATGGAATCAAAGGGTTAATAAATATGCATATCAGTGGTGCCGAGAGCTCCGTCGTTCGTAAACACATCGGGGGCGCGCATCCGGGCACTCCAGCGCGCGCACACACCAACCTCGCGCTCAAACGTAATTTCATCGGATTTCGCGGCTCGGTCACTCGGCAAAGTGCGTTTCTCTCTCGTCCGAACATTAGACGGCTCCTCAGGGGGGGGAGCCGAGCCGCCCGCGGCCATAATCCATACTTCGATCCAACAAAGAGCGCCCGCTCGCGTATATCCGCGCGAGGCGTTAATGCCACAAAGAACGCGGGTAAGTGCATAGCACGAGTGTCGCAGTCATCACCATCGGCTAATGAGGTCGCGCAAGCGCGCGAACGACGGCAAGGGCGCGGGTCCCTCGGGAAGTTATACCTGCAGCGAGGCGCGGACCCATTGTCCCCGCGATTTTCGCCCCGGGTTTCCGCTCCGTTTTTACTCAGATTGGCGCGGTCGGTGCGTTTGAGGGACCGCCGGGGATGCGTCGGCGGAACGGGGTGAGCGAGATGGGAAGATCTTGTCTCTTGTCATGTAGCCGGGAACACCTTGAGTCGCTTCCGTGTCCAATTGGGCCGAGGACCGTCTCTTGCTCTGATGAATTTATTGAATGCCGCCGTCGCGCTTTCAAGTGTAACGGAGACCGATGCCTCGAGTGCTGCCTTTCGAGGACCCACAAGGACCATTGCTCTTTGGACCTCTTTACATTTTTCTTACTTCTCTGTGTTTTCCGATTCTGAGAAAGAGTGGCTTTAGTAGCTTAAAGAGTAGCTTAAAGTTACTTAAACCCTCTAACATATGTCATTATTAAATATACGTTGTACACGTCAATGTAATTTTCTAATTATAATTTTTTCTTTATGTTTCAGGTAAGTTGAACAGAAATTACAATTTAATTTTTTTGGTGAGTAAAAACTTGTTCATAGATTTTCTTATCTGGTCATATTTTATCAACTTCGATTTGATCTTGAAAAAATACATATGAAACTACAAACTTAAATGCTATTTGCTCTTTATTAAATCATGTTAGCTCCACGCGTATTGCGATACAAAACGTGTTTAGCAATGTTTTTCACACCTATGATAATTCAGTTAATCAAGAAACAACTACCTTTTACATAATAGGATGAAAATACCCAGAATGCTAGAATCGTTCACTCGCGCAGATTTCGATAAGATTACGATTCACAACCGTTGCTCGAGCGATATCACAAATAATCAGCTCGCGGCTCTGCAAAATTGCCTCTTACGTAACCCGCAACAAAGCCGATATCAAAATACTCGACCCTGCGATAGCTGGTCTACATATTCCAACGTCACCAAGCGAACAAACAAAAAAGCTCTCGTCGCGTGCCCCCTTGTCCCCGAAGCTTCTCAGGAAAGCGCGTATTCGCGCGAGCGCACGCAAAGGGCTACCGGCTGGCTTCCTTCCGCTGCTGCTCTCTTTCCGCCTCGAGCGAATTACGAGCGAGCGAAAGACGCGCCGCTCGGTTTTCGACTCAACAAGTGGACCGATGTTTTCCGCACGCACAGTAGCCGCGCGCGCAAAGTGTGCGTACATACCCCGCGCAGCGGCTCTTTCTCCACTCGCGCGCAGTCCGAAAGGCGCCCCCCCCCCCTCGCGAAACAGGGGTTGCTACGACAAGTTTCGCAGAGTCCGGAGGGGGGCGGGTGTGTGCGCGCGGGGAAAGGGACGCGCGCACCTCCGAAACGGCCTACGAGGGAGCGAGAGCCGCGGTGGCCCCGGGAACAAAGAGCGAGCGAGACGGATCGTTGCGGGACCGAGTAGAGCGAGCGCCGCGGATATAGGTATTGGCTTCGGCCGCCGAGGCGAGAGAGGCGAGACGGAAACAAATCGGCCGGTGGACCGACGGGGAGGAATGATTGAGCGAGAGGCGGCGAAAAGAAGCGGGGAAAATGACGAGGATGCCTCGGAAGGAGTCCGACTTATCGCGCGCTACAGCTGACACTTCTCGCCGGGGATGCCCGAATTATATTGGCTCGGCGACGCGTCGATATCGGCCTTTAATTTTTCGCCGGAAGCCGCGCGAATACCGCCGATACGGGCTCGAATGGCTTCCAGCGGGCGAGCGGCCCGCTGCGTCATTATCGGTAAACCGGCTGAAATACGGCTGGCCATTTAATGGCCCTCGTTTAAGCGATAATCATGCTGACTTCGCGGCCGATTCGGCGCCGGGGGGTGGCAGGGGGCAAAGGTCGGCCGCGAGCGCCGGAGGAGCGCGGGAGAAAAATCGTAGGTACACGGCGAGAGCTCGCGGAAGAAAGGGGGAAACGGGAGCGCGGAAGGGAGCCGCCGCGAACGGTATACTCGCTCCGGAGGCGGCGAAACGCGCTCGCTCGCTTTCCGCGCGTCTGTCTCCGTCTCGCTCGGCGCGAGTGTCGGGCGAGCTGGCAAAAAGGGAGTTTCTCGGGGGGCGCGAGGAGAGCCGCTGGCTGTGGCTTGGCGAAAGTGGGAGCCTCGGCGCGCGCACGGAGAGACGGAGAGCGGCCGGCGCGCGAGCGGGAGCGAGCGAGAGAGAGAGAGAGAGGCGGCGAGCGGAGGCGCGGGAGTGGGGAGGGGCGCAGCGCTCCCCTCGTCGCGGAGCGTCAGTCGCGTCGCGTTCATCCGACGAGCCAGGGGTTCGTGTGCCGCGCTGCCGTCGCTCGCGAAGCTCTTTTTCGCACTCCGCGAATCTGCCCCGTGCACCTCTTTTCCACGCTCGGGTTCGTCGACATTTTGGAGCAGCCCAGGCGGCTGGCACAGCCGAGGAGCCGAGAGAGGAGGGGGAGAGAGCGCGAGTGGTGCTGCCGGCGAGCGGAGCGGAAGCCCTTCCGACAAAGAGAGAAGCCGCCCGGGAGTTTGTTCCGCGTCGCGGTGCCCGAGGTCCCCGCCGCGAGTGAGGAGGACGGAGGTGCGGTGTGGGCAGTGCTTTTCACGCCCCGGGGGCGGCCCACGTGCCGGCGAGCGACGAGCTCGTGAGGCCCGCGCGGCGACACGGTGCGCAGTGCCGAAGCGAGGCTGACCGCGGCGCTGGAAGAGTGGCTCGTCCCAGGCGCGATAAGATGACGGGAGGCGCGGCCGCAGGCGCCGGCGTGCCGATGATTTGATACACGCGCAGGCCGGCTCGCCGACGCTCCTCGGCGACAGCGTCGTCGTCCCCAGCAGCTCGCGACAGGGCCAGCCGCACAGCCGAGAGGGGGGGAGACCAGCACGGTGAGCTGCTGCTCGAGGCGCCGAGTGGACGATGCAACCGGGCACGATAATGCGCGACGTCGACAACAGCGAGAAGCTCCTGATCAACAACAACAATCTCAACAACAACGGCTCACCCGCGGCCGAAATCATGTTCCAGATGGAGGACGAGGGCCTCACGCAGATCGGCCATGCTTTCCAATCGGCTTATCACTCGATTGTAGGCGGCCATCCTCAGGTAATACTCGTCTGCCATTGTGCACCACGCATTCATTTACTCTTACTTTCGATGAGCCAAGAGACGCGAAAGCTCCGGCCGGTTGTTTTGTACCGCGGAATTTCGTACCTCTTGGTGTTGATGTTGATGACTGAGAAAGTGAGGTTAGGTTTGGTCAGCTCCAACACTTGCAACGTTTCTCACTTGCAGCTGACGCCACAATAGCGGTCAGCTAGCTCCTAGTGAACCATGTATACTATTTAATACCACTACCATTACTTAACTTAGTAGTGAATTAACTTTTTGTGTCTACGAAGTTCATTATCGAGCAACGTATCTCAATTGATTTTTGTACAGTTAATACGTTCTTTTACGACATCAAACTGTTGATGGCTTGTAATTGATAACATTGAAGATTCGTTTACAAAATATTAATTCTGTTTACACTTGAATTTCATCATAGCTTTTAATGATATTTTATGCGATGTATTGATTATTAATTTAAAATGATAACTAATTGCTTTATTCTATGAATAATTTACTTACAATTTTTCTCCATATACGCTTATCTAAAAAATTTAGCGAGTCATCTTTCATATTGGAAAAATATGCTCCAATAATTCGAAAAATATTACCGGGGCATCAAGCTATACTCTTTATATCAATTTATTCATCATGATTGAATTTTCTCCAATATGATTTTTATGGACAATTTGCTGTTGTACTTGTCAACTGTTATATAAGCTATTTTATTTATCAGCATGCCGTTAAAACGACGTATTCAATCAATTTGCGAAGTAAATTTTGATTAACTTATTCGATCGCAAATTTCACTGCCGTCTATATTGAATTTGGTATGCCGACAAGAGGGGCAAAATAAAGTTAAAATTCACTCGACCTCCCGAGCTGAAAAATTTAACCTCCGTTAAAGAAAATCTCGAATAACTAGAATTTGCGGTAAACAAAAATGAGAATCAAAAGAATCATCACCATATGTTTGCAATCAAATTCTCGAAATAAAAATCATTGAAAATGGCACACGCGAGGTTTCCGGCGCGGTGAGCGAAGCCGCTTTGGCCCCTTTGTTGTCTCGCCGAGGCCGTGGAGCCGAGCGCGTGCCCCGTTTTCCTCGCATCCCCCGGGAGTTCCTTGGGTATTTTCGAGAGGTGAGATCCGATGAAAAATTGAATTGTCTCGCAGATAACGGCCGAGCGGCGGCCAGGCGGGCAAGTTCGATATATTAGACGATCACGCAAGCGTGAATCGGTTTGATGGAAATACGCCCGAGATAAGGATTATTAAATTACGCCGAGTATGATTCACGCCTTTTTCTGAGCCTCGCTGAACACACAAATAGCACGTGTAAAGAATTAACAAACGATCGACAATTTGATGCTAAATAACAAAATATAAAAAATACCTTCTTTCTTTAATCGAGTTTACGAATTATGCTTCTCGAGCGATAGAAGATTTTGTTACTGGATGAGGAGGCCGGTCGGAGCCTCCAGTTTTTTCGCCACATCTGCGCGGCGCTTAAGGAATGAATGAAGCGCGACGAACAAGAGGCCGTCACGAGAGAGGAAAAAAAGAGTGTTTTCAATGCTTATGAAATGCCACCTATAATTTATTTCGGATAACAAGCACGAGCGGAGGCACCGATCGCTCGGCGCAGTAGTCCCCGGCAACTAGCAGCCTATAGTATCGCTTTCCATTGTCTGCCCGCCTGAAATATCGAGCGTAGGCTAGGCCGAGCGCTCGCTCTCCGCATTCATCTTAGTTGTGCGTTTGTTACGTAAAGGTCGCTAAAAGCGTTTAGCGGGTCGAATGGAGAGCTTTCGCGCAAATAGCTCTCTCATAATCGATAATCCTATCCTCTAGCGTCCAGGGCGGACGGGAAGGGGGGACCGCCGTCTGGAAGTGAAGCCCGTGGAAGGGAGAATTTGCATATTTTATGTTTAGAGATTTATCAGTGGACCGTTTCTATGGGGAGTGACAGGACTTTTTTTTCTGCCTTGGATAAGATGCGTGCGCGATCTAGAGGTGGTACGGCTCGCGACACGCTTCGATGCAGAAACAAATGATGCAAACGAACGGCCGGCGACTTTAAACCAAACGCTAAAAGAAAGGCGATGGGATGCTAATGGCTTCATTTATTTCGATATTTTTACCGGGATCTGGTTATTAAATAACTGATTGTAAATATACGTCGAGATTAGTTTTAATTTATTACAGTTGGTACACAAAAATACCTTAATCTCGCGAATATTTAACAGGATATCATTATGCCGCTTGTCAGTCGAACAGAATTTAATCGATAAATAATGAAACTATAAATAAAACGTCTGGGTTGCGCAAATCGGAATGTTGATTGAAAGGAATTCCTATTATAATTTTATTGATTTTTTTATTCAATTGTATCGCTGGTGAATGTATATATTAAAGACATTTTTACAAAATATTATTTACTCTATTACAAAAAGGAATAAAATAAGAATACAAATAAATCCCGAAAAAATGATTGGAATAATTGAAATTAAACAGATGCCTCGCATTAAGTTACAATTATCGCCTCCTTTGATAACGATGTCATTGAAGCATAAAAAAAGGAGAGTTAAAGTCATCTCCGTCAGACTGTAAAGCAATGCTTTTGGAATAAGTTCCAAAATTATAATATTTGAAACTAAAAAAGCTACGATTTCCTCGTTGCTTCTGAAAGAGAAAGAACGAAATAATCACGGAATTCATAAAAGCCAATAAAAACGTGTACGTCATAAACCGAGCTCATTTACTACTATGACGTCACAGCCAACTTTGGATTCGACGAGATGGTCCTTCTTTCTTCTCGCAATTTTTCTGACCACCCGCGGAAAAGCCCGTGGAATGTCGTAGTTGAAGAATGTCTCCGGCATTTATCGCCGCGGCGGTCAGTCGAGTCGAGAGATGGAGCCGGTCCGATACCCAGCCCAAACAGTGCTCGATCGTTTTGACGTATGGGTCAAATTAGCGCGCTAGATCCGATAAAGATAAGGAATCGAAAAAAAGCCGTAGGTTCCTTTTTATCTCCGCCGAGTCGCCTGCGACGCCGGTTACGTGCCCGATGTGTTTAAACGTATTAATGAGACGTGTTTTAGCCGTAACAGTTGGAGGTGTTAGATGATCGCTCGAGTGTAAATATAGGCGACGGTGCACGCGCGGGTTATGCAACGAACGCTGAAAAAATATTAGGTGTAATTATCATCTGTACGAGATTGTACAGCGTCAGGTTTATTTAGTATTTACAACGAATTTATTTGACGTTAATTTGAGCGCGATAAGTTTCGTGTACTTCGGAGCAGGACCAAGTTCGATTGCGATATTGTCCAGATTTTTATTTCGCCTTGGGAATTTAATCGCGGAGGGAGGTGGGGTCGAATAAAACTAATGATAACTTCCCCGGTTTGAAAGTTGTGCGCTATCTAAAGCTTCCCCGGGTGATGATCCACGAGCGAGGAAATGAAATTTCATATGATGAAATTCAATTCAGCCTCTTGACAATGCAAATGCATTTCACTTTTACGGCTTTAGCATTACCTTATCCCCCACCGCCGGCTAAATTCTATAAGCGTAATTCTCGCGGAAATTCGCGGCGTCCTCGGCTCCGGGCTGGCTGTACTTTTCCTTGAAAGTTTTAGCGCTCACCTTCCCTCTCTTGCCTTTTTCCGGCTAAAAAATAAAGGAAGAAAGGACGAAAAAAATGTCGGATTAGACTTTATAATGTAAAAGAGACTGTATATAGGTAGTTTATTTAAATCCGCGGCACTAGTGACTCATCATCTTGGCATTGTTTCGTTAAATGGAATTTCTATCTAATTTAAATGCGACTTAGCTAGAAATAATACGATTATGCGTTAGCTTATTCTGTTTGTTAATCTCCTTTGCTCACCATTGTTAGCCATATAGAGCGAGCGAGACCGGGAGAAAGATCTGTTGCATCCGTTCTCTCTCGCCGTCTCTCTTCCCTTTCGCTCGCGCTCCTCTCGCGCTCCTCTCGTGCTTCGCGCCCTTTTGCGACTTACTGTACATTATTTCAGTACAGTCCACCTTCTCTCCAGATCCTACCCTCATTTACGGATCGGATTCAACGCATACTAATTTGCGAGATTTACTTTAGCTTTTCATACCTCTTAAAGCCTGTTTAGTTCGTTCAAATTAACAAAATTTAAAATATATCATTTTTAAACTACTAGGTAAAAGCACTTTTTTTTGTAAATGTCGTTCGTTTTTCAAGTAGATAAATCATAAAGAGCGGAGCGAGCGGCTTCACACGAGTAGTTTATATTGAGATCCCACTGGGTGCTACTACCACCGGTCAAACTTTTGCGTGTTAATTCCGGCTGAAACGGTTGCGCCTCGGTACAGTCTCCTTTGAAAAGCAAGTTTGCTCATTATCGTAATTCACTACTTTTGCCGTGAAAAGTACGCGAACAGTCTGCGCGATCTGGGAAATTTAAATGATCGTAGAACCAAGCACTTTCGCAGTCCCAAAGTAAGCAGGCACGCAAACTACACGCTTGTCTATTAAATCGGTCTCCTGCAGTATAAACGCGGCTAGATAAAGACGCGAAATTGCGACTTAAAATTTTCTCAAAAACGCTTTTCCTAAAACTTTCGTTGCAAGCGGAGCAGAGCTCCTCGAGTTTGTGTTTCGCACAGCCATTAGGAATTATAATTGCTGGGATATCTCTTGGTAATTGACCCGAGTTGCCATTAATCTCGGGGTGATCTACGCAAATTGAGATGTTCCTAATTGATATCTGAAGTGGCCAATAGTCCAATATTCCCGGAGCGATTTCTCGCGCACTCGAGCCGTTTTTCGCCATTCATAAATTACTGGATGCATCGCAGCCGGCAGCATTTATCACCGCGGCAAAGCTCTACTTCGCGTAGGCCAGTGCGAGAAATTCGCCGACGCGAGGAGAAGAAAACGAAGGGGGCAGCTCCCTCCGACGAAACAATGCGACAAAAAAGAGATTGAATAACCTTATAATTTCGCGAAATTTATCACATCCTCCACGCGGCGCGACCTAATACGACGAATCGCGCAGGCCCGCTCAGAAAGCCTCGAGAAAAACATTGGGAGAGGGAAGGAAGCGCGCAAAAAAGAGAGAAGAACGACGTTCCCCGGAGGAGCAAGACGTTTTTTTTATGCCGGAGCGCGACAGGCAAAAATAAACGAGTGCGCTCCTCCCTCCTCCCGAGCAAATAAGCGCGCGCGCGCGTCGTAGGAAGACTGCGATGAAGAAGAATAAGCAAAAAGAGAGAGACGAGGAGACGAGGGATATAGGAAAAAGGAGGAAGAGGAGGGAAAAAAAAGCGCGGCAGCCTCCGCGCGAGGTACCGCTATTTCTCGCTCGCGAGCCTCCGCCGGTCGGGTAGCGCGCCCCGCTTTTTAGGGGCGAGCGTACGCACGCGCCCGGAGCCTCGCATAAATTACGCGGCGCGCCGAGGACTTTTTCGTTGCGCCGCGCCGAGTTTTCAAGGTCCGCACCGAGGGAACGAGCCCGTTGGAGGGAGTCGATGCTCTCCCTCCGTCCCTCCTCCTCTTCCTTCTCCCTCGGTTCGCTCGCCTCCTCGCTCTCGGCCCCGTCCCCGGCGCGCTCCGCGAGCGCCTCGCATAACTCGCCGACGTCCGTCTAACGGTTCGCGCGAGAAGATAGTAAGAGTGAGAAAGTGGAGTATTTATCGGAGGCGGACGCGCGCCGATCGGAGCGTCGCGTGCGAGCCAGCGCTAAACACCGGAAAATCGTTGAATAAGGCGCCGCCGTAAGAAGCGCGGCCGCGCGCGCGCTCCTTTAAGGGGCACTAAAAGAGGAATACCTAGTGTGAGCAAGCGAGCGCCGTGGAAAGTCCGCGCAAAGCAATTAAAATACTGGAGAATAATTGTGCGCTCGTGAGCTAGAATGCCGCGCGATGCGATGCACTGTTATAGCGTTAAATATATAAGGACTGAGTTGTCGCTCCGTGCTGAATGTAAAAAACTTAGCATCGCGCAACTATGTGCATCTTAAATTATTATTTACCAAATTAAATTAATTTTAAAAACAAACTCTAAAAAATTGTCAAATGTGTAACAAACTTCTTCGAAAAAATTTATCGGTATTTTGAAATGGAGCAGGTTACTTTATTCGTAATCAACTGTTTTACAACGTTATCTCGAACCGGCTAATCGATTCACCGTAGTCCCTCAATTTTTTCTCCTGACCGCGAAAGATGCGCATTATAGTGGGCATCATTAGCGCGATGTACCCGGCGCGTTCGTGATTAAGTCCGCGTCGCGGCCCCCACGGGGCTCGGCGCCCGCGAACGCATTGTATAGTTAAAAGTCACGAGGCGGTGCGCTCCGGTCGCAATATATAGCGCCGCCGCTCGCGCACTGGATTTCCTGGGCGCGAGAAGATCGACAGCTGTCGGCCATTATTTGATGAATTGCCGGTGCTCGCGCGCTGAGGCTCGTTTCGAGACGCCGTAATTCGTGTCGAACTCTGCTCCCGCTACCGCCGGAGTAATTCCGGGTATCGTTAAACTCGCGCTCACGACTGCCGTAAATAATTGACGAAACCGTGTCTTTGTGCGCGAAAGCTTTATTAGCCCTTTATTAGGCCAGTGCGCTTTACGATTCGCCGCGGAGGTGGCGTTGAACGACGCGGAATCGGGATCGACATTTTTTTTACTTATCTCTGCGATGATCGCTAGCGCGGAGTTTTAATTTTTTGATCATTTAAAAATGTAAGAAGAAGGAAAAATGTGAAGGTTTTAATTTTTTTTCAGATTTTTACATTTTACGTCAAGCCTGAATTCTTAATTTGTAGAATAGATATAATTAGGTGAAAATTTATATAATTATTATTAAAATTATTTTAAAATTATTTTAAAATTATTTTGTTCAGCGATTTCTGCTTTCTCACAAAGAGCTTTGTATTTAAAAATCTTATTAATACTTAATATCCTTTCCGATAACGATATCACTACAGAATTCACGACTTTGCGATATTGAGCGTTTAAAGTAGCGAAAGCGACATAAACTGATAAGCCTAATCATTAGAAGTCAATAATATAATCGATAATTTGAGTGTTACCTTGTATTTTTTAAAAAGCCTAAATTGAGTTTCATATGTTAAAATATGCAGAACATCGCTGTGTATTATTATATTAACTTCGCTATCTATATTATGAAAAGTAGATTCAGAGCTTTACAAAACTAGTTACAGAAATTAATTATTATTTCGTATATACGTTGAAACTATTCCACACTAGAATAACATTTTAATTAAGAAAAATTATGAACAACCGACGTGAAGCGATAAATTCCGCAAAGTCTTGAATCACCGCATTATGCGAAAACTTTTAGCGCCGCGTCGCCTTCCCGAAAAAAAAGGCTCAAGTGCCTCGCTTCAAAGTAACTTGCTTGCGTTTGTTGTTCTACGGATATAACTCCCAAGAGCGCCGGCGAAACTTTTGGAAAATCGGCGCAATGCTACTTCCTTTCCCGCATTTGCGGGAGTTTCTTCCTTAAAAAAGAAAAGAAAAGAAACCACGACGCGGCGGAATAAGCAAAAAGGAAGAATACGTGAAAGAACTCCGCAAGGAGCCTCGAGTCGAGAAAAAGTCGAGCGTCAAAAATTAGCTTCCACCCTGCTCGCGCGTCTATGCTCCTGGCCTGTACGAATACCCCCTTCCCCCTTTCTGCGAAGGGGTTGCGTGGGTTAGATCGGCTATCGCCGGCGCTCCCCGTTTTTTAATCGCGAGGGCAGCGGGGCGCGATGGTGCCGAGTCGCTCTTTGGAAAGCGCGTCTGGTGGTTGGAGGCCTCGGCAAGGGCGGCTATTTCCGGTGCCCTCATCTCGCATCCGGTTGGCCGCCCTGTCCGGTCGCACTTCTCTCCGCCTCTCTCCGTCTCCCTCGCTCGCTCGCTCGCGTGCCCGCTCTCCTTTATGCACGTCGTTCTTTGACTCTTTTGTTTTCTTTTTTATTTCCATCCTTCGCCCTCCCCGCCAGCCAAGCATCGCGTCGTTATGAGGGCTACTGTTGCTCCTCTCGGCTCTCTCTGCTTCTTTTTTTGTCGGCCCTCCCCCGTCCCTCTCGTCCCTCGGCGGCGGCGAACGAAAAATTAAAGTCACGGATATCGAATACGCGCCCTTTGTTCCTCCGCTGGATTAGCTCTGGATTTCTCGTTTCGGCCCGTTTTTTGCGTCTAGCCGACGGCCGGAAATACGTGATCGAGGGTCCTTGTCTGATTTACATTCTCCACGATCCATATGAGCTCTTAATTAACCGGGCCTTATTGCTTCCAGTCTCCATTTTTGCTGTGAAAGAAAGAAATGTTAATCGCGTACACCTTGAACGGTAAAAAGTGTGCAGTAAATAATTAATTTCGTCAACTGGTTCATTATTTAAGCAACGAAAGAAATTAGTGTATTTACTTGTAGGCAGCAAAAATGTACATGGCAAAATACTGTTGATTAAATTATTAACAAAAGCAATTAAACGTGTTAAACGCGATTACGAAGTGTCGAAATTATCGCCGTTAATCCGCGTGCGAATTAATAATGAAATATCGTGTTGATGCAGACATCGGAGTAGATAAAATCAATTTTCCGATGCACGGTGAAATCTGGCAATCAACGTTTACAATTGAACCTGTCGATAATAAAGCGCCTTATCGTCCATTTTCGCGGCAATGAAACTGGAATTAACCTTCAAATGCATTGTCAAGCTTCCAAAGCTTCGTAGCCTTCCCAATTGCGAACTTTACGCGTATTGTTACGATTTCCACGTCTAAACTTGCAATCAGATTAATTTAAGTTGTTCAATATCTATTAATTTCATTTTCTCTACAACATTTTTTCACAGTGTTACGTTTAAAATTTAAAATTCTCAAAAGAAAGATTTGAACTTAAAACGCATTTAAATCGCTCTAACAAATTATTGTGTAATCTTGTTTCTCCCAGGCTGTGCTCATATACGCATGTGTCCACTTCTTGCAAGGATCATTTATTCTTCGCCCCGAGTAGCTTCTCAATGAAAAACAAAATTTTTAAAAAAAGGTAAATCTATACCGCTAATGGAAATGTCGTCCAGATGAAATAAATTTTTTTTCTTAAATTAATTTATACGTTCGACATGAAATGTGGAGCGCACATTAATTAGTTCATTATTCGCCGATGTGCGCGGGCGCCCGGCGAGAAATGACGAGGTAAAAAAAGGCGTGCATTTTCATCGAAATTCGGCGGATAATTTATTATCGAAAACGAAGCGAGGGATCGTTTGTTGCAAGAAAATAATAGAGCGGAGAGTCCGTATTTCATGTCGGGCGCTATTTTAATGCTCGCTAACAATGTACATAAATTACGGCACCGTTCGTTTCAATAATTGAGGAGCAGGCCGGTTGAGAGTCACTGTCATCGCTCGAAAGCCGGGTTAAAAGCGCCAATGAATAGAATTGATATAAATGGGACGGCGACCCGATGCCTCCTCCTCTAGTCTTGAGCCGATTGTTTTTCAGCGCCGTCGATTCGCGTTCGACAAATACACTTTTCGTTTCGAGCTTATTATTTGACCCGGCGCCTTTATTGATCCCCCCTCTAATTCGTACTTGCACTTTGCTTTATCGGCTCGTTCAATTAGCGCTCGGATACGTTGGGTAAACAAATGATTGTAAAACATGGGACACCCACAGAGATTCTTCGAGTAGGTCTTACTCACCTAAGTATTATTTAGTCCTCCTGCAAATCCGCAATATTGGATTGTACATCAGTATCTTACTGAAGATTTCCCCAAAAAAATTTTTCATAATTTTCATTAATTTGGATTGGATAAACTCTCATTGTTACTGACGACTTTTAATAAATATTATTACAATAATTTATGAAAATGTTTTTCAAACTGCTAATAGAAAAGAAAAACAACGAAAGCGTGTGCGTTGTTTTTCCTCGGTCGGTGAAAACGTGCGAGCAGGCTCCGGATGGGCGGAACATTACCGTCGTCGGCGTAAAGTCACGGGCTCACCCTGCGCACCGGAGGGGTCGAGTCTCCGGGGCGTAGTCGCGGCGGCGGTCCGGGGGCTGCGGCGGGATTAGCATTAGTGACCGTGCCCCCGCGTGCATGCACGTACATATATATACGGCGCGGCGTATGATCGGCGGGGCGTCGCGCGGAGGTGACATGGCAGGTACTTGTTTCCCGGGTATACGCGCGGCGCAGATGCGCCTGGCAAGGGACATTAACGGCCGCACGCACGTATGCGCAAGCACGCCCGGACCGACCTTGACTTACTTATATTCGCGTCGCCGCCGCCGCCACCGCCGCCGGCGCGACGTTTTAATCGCGGGGAGAACCAGCGCGCCGGCTGGCTCCAGACTTTTCGCTTTCGCGACGCACCTCCGCTACGGCCTGCTTTCATCGTCTCCACGGTCATTTCACCTTTTTACGCACTACCTACTTTACGGGCTCTTTTAATAACATTTATACGCACCTTTAATGGAACATTTTACCGTTCGAAGAAAATTTAATTTTTATCATCCTTTTGCACGTTGAATTATTACCTATAAGAGAAACAAGAAAATTTAAATTCATTGGGTACTGGTGTCAATCGCATTAATCCAACGAGCGGTTTAATCCTTCGAAATTCGCTAAAAATGCAAAAGAAAAATAGGTAAAGCAATAAACAAAGGAAAGGAACATATCCAATATGCATGGGTGCCATTAAACAGTCAAGCGACAAACGAGCACCGCATACAGAGGCGCGTCCATAACTGGAGAGGGAGGAGGGGGTGCAGGGGGGAGAGAGCCATAACGCAATACTTGCCTCTGTGCAAGCAGCCGCGGCCTGCGAGTCCGAGCACTAATAGCCGAATCCCAGGAGCCGACACACGTCGCCGTCTCTCGTCGGATATACCCAAAGCTTGTAACCATTATCCTCGAGCGTGTTTGCACGGATAGCCGTGCGTGTACGTTATGTCGATACGCGAGGCCCGTCGTCCGTGTGCGCGCGGCGGTGCGCGTGTCTCCGCGAGGCAGCGGCCGCAGCCCAATCCGCGCCCAATCTCGGCCATTAACACGCGAGCGCCCCGGTACTTATTGGCCTTATCGGCCCTGGACCTCTCGATAATTCGCCTGCCCCACGCGCGTCTTCGCCGTGTTCATCGACCTCGACGCTCATTCTTGCGACTCCTACGTGACCCCTCGCCTACACGACGAGTATGTACTCCCCGGCTATAGATTTTCTATGTACTACCGTGACGGATTAACAGAAATATCAGACCTTTTTTACTAATTATTTTGCGCGTGTTTTCTCAAGATTTGTACGTGAGAGGCTGTCAAAAGGGTTGCACTGCTCTCAACTCATTGTAGTAGTAATTCAAAAATAACACGTCGAGTGGGCAAAGGCTTTTCCATAAGATGATCACGCTTATGGTTTAATTACCCTTTCATCTCGGATCTAGGAGCACAATGCAGCGATCAGGCCGGGGGAAAGAAAACAAAGGAGCGTAGCTCGGCGATTCGGGAATGCAGTGGTGCGCGAAAGTACCGGGGAGAGAAAGAAGGAGGGGGCGAGTCCTCGAGCCTCGCGCAAGGTGTTAAAAAAAAATGCGAGAAGCAGGTTGGCCCGGACGGTCGCCGCGCGCAAATAGATCGGGCGCATATAACCCCCTTCCGTCTCCGCCTCTCCTCGCTCCCTTTTATCCTCGAAAATGCAGAGAGAGAACCGGTCCGCACGTAGCTCTCGCGCACGCAAGCCGATTCTCCTTTTTCTCCCTCTCTCAAAATAAAGAGATAAAGCGCGCGGATTACGCAACCGACGGACTCTCTCTCTCTCTCTCCCTCGTCTCCAAACAAAGATTCCGCGCAATAATTTGCATAAGGCTGCGCTCGCCGCGCGGAGAGACGGACCCCCGTAATGGAGCGACGCTGGGCGTCGACCGGCTGCGACGAATAGTGCACTCGCTTTCGCTCCTCGACCCCGTCGGCTCGATACTCCGATATAGTCCATTACGCCCGGAATGCCCCTACAGGGCAGCGCGGCGTTACGCAAAACTTGAGCCGCGCGCGCGCTCGCCTATATACCGAAAGGAGCGCTCGCGCCCATTATACGCCGCGCTCAATGAAATTTCCGCGCGCGGGGCTTTCGCAAGCGGGATACGCGTTTTTACATTTTCGTTCGCGGGGCCGAAAAATCGACGCACGGCGTAACGCTTCATCGACTGCTACGAGCTGGGTGTCGCGCGCCGAGGGAAAAAACGGAGTCGCCCGCCGGCGGTATTTTACGTTTCCTTTGACACGCGCCGCCGTTAACTTTATTGAATTATCCTTTATCGCCGGGCAATTAATTAAAACCAGATACGCAACTTGCATCCGGCGACGTGCGTTGAGTCAGGACTAGATAATATTCCACTGGGCTTTATCGCGGTGAGCGAAGAAAAATGAGGTACCAGTGGGAAATAGTTGTGCGTCCTCTTACTTTGAAGTCGTATCTTAAAAGCGCTTGTTTATACGGCTTGAGGAGTTTACCGCTTTATTAGAACGATTCTTTTCCCGCGTCTCGTAAAAATGATGCGAATTTACGAGCAGCGATCCCGGGTTATGTTATTCTATTTCGTCGTTACATAAATTGTACATCGTGCGCTCTGAGGAAATACAGGTTTCGCGCGTGGAATTTTGATTTTACGACTTTTTACTCGAAGGTTTATTAATTGTAAGTGTTCATTTGCCAAGGTATTTCCTCACTCGAAAACTATTAAATTTATACTCGATGTTTACAATGTATAATAGCCCATGAAGTTCTTCCATTCGCATAATAAAACAAATAAAACTTGGACTATGTACCGCCTAAGTAATGTATTGCGCAACCATTAGATCGCGCCACGTGATGAAACTTATTCCTTATATACGACTCACAAAATTTTCATTTTACACACGAAGTAAAAACATGAGATTACCTCGTAGGCAGCACTCGACTGCGTAGAATCTGCAAAGATTTACTATAACATAAACAAAGAAAACAAACGAATAATAAATATCTAAGCAGCTTTCTTTTCTTTTTGTTTCAGGTGAGTAAAAGCGACCATTATCGCAGACATACGATCTCGGGACCGGCAAGAATTAAGCGCGGCCGCAGCGAGTAATTGGGTAACGTAGAAGCGTAAAAAGCTCCTTTTTAAAGACCCTCGCTCCATAAACCCAGTGGTCAGCTGTAAGAAAAATTCTCTCTTTCTCCGTGAGCCACCGAGGGCAGAGGAAGCGAGCCGGGGGGAGGTAGTGTCGGATTCGTCTCGTTTTTCGCCCCGGCCCCGCGCGCACGCGCCGGAGGAGGCGAAGCCCCATGAATCTTCGGAGGAATTTTCTCGCTCGACCGATATCCGCTCTCTCTTATTTTCCGGGTAAGCGTCCGGGGCCATATGGCGCGCCCGGGACACGGGGGAGAGGAGAGGGGGGAGGGTCGGCGAGCGAGCGAGCCCATTCTAATCTGAGGCTGCGCCGACGCTCTCCACTTTATCGTTCGTGTTCGACGGGCCGCCGGGGCCCTTTTGGTCCCGCGGCCGCCGCCTCCCTCGTAAACAGCCTGCGAGATAGTGTCGCCGTTCTATTTTTATTGGGGGAGAGGCCGATCCATCGGCGCGCGCCCCGGGGGAGGGAGGGGATCACGCGCGCCGGGAAACTCACGGGGACTTATCGTGCCGCTGCGTGTCGCGCGACACCCAGAGCGGCTCTGCTTAGTCTCCCCGAGCCCCCGCATCGAGAGGACCTTGCTCTCGCCTACTCGAGTTTTAATTCCTCTTCGCTTTATTCCTCGGAAGCTGGATCTTTTTGAGCACGGAAAGTTCGTGCGCTACTTGATAAAAGGGCGTACAATCGGGGCGACAGATTTTTCAGTTGAAAACGCGGAAGGGTTAATTTCAGGAATGCCCGGCTCTAAAGCGCCGCGGCGGGTGAAAAATAGCGCAGTTCCAAAAGTTCCATCGAAAGTAAATGCGGCGATAAATCAAGGGCAATTTTTATTCCTCTCGGTGTAAAAGTTTGGAGAAAACTTCGGGACAAACTGAAAACGAGCGCATAATAATGTCGCGAGAGCCTCACCCGACGTGCCGCGCCGCGCGGATTCCGCTCCCGGCGAAACTTGCGCGAAACTCGCGGCGGGAGGGACACCGCCCGACGATTTACGAGCGACTAACAAACGAAACGAGCAGCGCCGCGCTGCCCTATGAATTGCGACGTCTCGCTGCGCCTTTAAAGTTACGGCTCAACTTCTCCAAGTGTATCGATGCTATCTCCAATAAATGATTACGCATCTTCGAATTCCTAGATACCTATTCGCTTCAAATTGTATTCGTTAATGCCGCGCTCGGAACTGCGCGTCGAGCGAAAACAGCGGAATGAATTGCGAGGAGCCGCGTTTATTAATCGCCATCGTCTTGTAAATCCGTCGAATCGAGCGGCCGAGGCACCGTTCGCGAATAAATATCCCCGGGGAATTCACCGTAATGCAATTTCGCTCGCGCGAGTCGAATCGGTCAAAGCACGCGACGAATATTTCTCTCCGTAAAAGATTTAACGCGCAAAGCGAGACGGAAGTCCCCTTTGGCAGCATCGCGCCGTAGCATCTCCGCGAGGCAGCCCGATCGAATTGGGTCAGCGCCGAGTTATTCGCGAGCGAGCGCGCGAGAACAGAGGAGACCTCGGGCGGAAGGAAGGAAGACGCCTGTTTCTCCGAATGCGCATTGACGAATTAACATCTTTCGACCGAAATCCCGATTTCAATTGCGGTAAGATCGTAATAAAAGTACGTTAAATCAAGGGTATTTACCTACTCATCGAAGATAATGGTTATGGAAGTTGCTGTTCCACTGGGGGCCGGTCTAATTATACGCGCGCCGGCGCGCGGAGTGAAAACCGCCCAGATCGCCATTGTCAAAACGCTTGTCGTTGCCGTGCACGCGCGCACCCGCGAGACACTGCTTTACATTGCCAATTCAATGGGTTTTCTTTAAATTCAACGGCCCATTGTTGCCGGCTGTTTTCCTCTCCCGCTGACATCGTAAGCTCGTTTCGCGAATTGATAAATTGAACGGCAATCCGCATATCTGACCGCGATTCTCCATAAATTTAGATCGCCCACTGTTCTCGCTCACGCGCAAATCATATAACGTAATCGAACGTTTCCTTCGCGAGCCGTTAATTAAACCGATGACTTCGCTCTTGCCGCGCACTCGCGCAAATCACTGGAGCCTACATTGTACGCACGCTTATTACTCCTCGCTGCAATTAAGGTTTCAATTTTAATCGGGACAGGCGATAAAAAGCTCGCGGAGCTATCAATTAAACGCCGCGCGGATTTTTGCGAGCAGCTCGCGAGGCGCGAGAGGTCAAACTGGCTCCCCGTCAGGAGGTCGTGTCTTCCCCTGGCAAATACTTTATTAACAGTTTTTCCGCGGCGAGGCTCGCGCGAGCGCACCTCCGCGAAATCGATATTGTAGCCGCGCGCGTCGAAAGTCTATAATTTGCGTTTTAGCACCTTTCCCGCCGAGTTATGTTACCGTCTCATTAAAGACGGCACATATTTCCTCAATTAAAATTTCGCCCATGAATATTCCCTCGTAAATTCATTTACCCAGCCTCTTGAGTCGCCACGACGACGGAGCCGCGCGCGTCCGTGCATTAGCGAGTCGAGCGCGTTTAGCCGAAAGAAAAGATTATGTAGAGGTGGGGGGAAAAGGGGTAAGGGAAAGGAGAGGAGAGGAATTTAATTGCAAGACGCGCGTGTACCGTTACAGCCGCGCATAAAACTGCTGTCCGCGCAATTTATGCCGCTATCGACGTAACTCACTTCGACGTTTCCAAACGATTCTTATCGTGCGATAATCGTTAGCAGAGACCGCGATCGCGTACTTTTTTCCCCTATATACCGGCCGTATTATTGTCTCCGCTTGTATCTCTCCCCTCTCTTAGTTCGTCCTGCTCGCCGCTTATTTATGCGTTATCATCGGCGTACGCGCGCGTCTCTCGGATCGCCGGGAGAAACGGCCGCTAACGTCGCCATTGTTTCGTCCTTTAATTGAGCGTCTCGCCGGCATGTGCAAGAGGATCATCTCTATCAGGCTCGCGTGCGTTTGTTTACTAACGGATGGCCATGGCCTGGTACCCGTTGTAATCCAAATGTTTCTATTTACGAGCGAGCAATGATTTCTCTAAGCTTCTAATGTGCGAATACGTTACTTTGTACCCGATTATTCGGAACTTAAATAACTCGGACTGTGTTCATTATTTTACAAGATTACGTAAGGTAAATTGTTTAATCTTTCAATTTAGTGCGTTGCTAGACGAGATCATAAAAAGGATTACATACTCTCTCGAATGGTATCGATGTACCTATAAAATAGCATTACGGAGCAGTACATAAGACTCATAATTGATCACTTTCTTTCATAACGAACAACTCGAATTAAGATTTTCATAAATTCACAATAAAATCGGTGCTTTTTCCGCGCACCACCTGAAGTACTCCTGGTCGATCGGAATAACAATAAAGCGAGAGCAGCCAATTGACACAGTGGCGCACATTTGAATGTAAACAGAAAAAAGCTGTCGCGAGCAGCGCTCGGATGCACCTGTCGACCAGAGTTTCCCGGGGCACGCAAGTTTAGTGTCGGGTTGCGAGCGCGAGCGCCCAAAGCGGGTTATCTCGACTGCTCGACCAGCGCCTGCGGCGGCGGCGGTGGTGGTTTCGATTTCCCCAGGCAGATTTCGTGCAGCTCCGTGCCTACCACCAGATCGTAGATCCGCGCGCGGCTCTATAACCCTTGCGCCGTTTCTCCCCTCGCCGTTAGGTAAGGGAGCGTCGCTCATGGTAATTGCGGAGTTTCGCAATTTTTAAGTGCACGTGTTTCGCCGAACTAATTCTCGGGGTGGAATTATTGCCGCGTATGAGTCATTACAGTATTATAGTTTTCAATAAGTTATTTAAAGGAACAAAGTGATACTTTTATCGTCGATGAATTGTACGGATAAAATGTTAATACGTGCTGTTGAATCAAAAGCTACGCACTTTTTAATTGTTTGGCGCATGAAAGAGTGACAAAGAGAGTCAATGAAAATATTTGTGCAACTGCAGTGTGAACACTAATCACAAAGCATTTATGACTTAAGGTACTTAAAAAATTTAAGTGCGCGAACGAAACTAGTTCTTCCATTCCGTTTGTAGACCATTTACCAAAAAAGAAAAATAAAAAATAATTGCAATACAGTCGTATTAAAGATAATAATTTAAATTTTTATACACTTTTGAAGTTATTCCAAAAAAGTTAAATTATTTAACTGTCTTGCAGCTTAAGATAAGGATCACCAATAACCTCAAGAGATTAAATTAAATAAGTTTTAATCCACCTCATCGTCACCTCTTTATATTTCAATCATTTCGAATTTCGTCTTATAAGCACGATAAAAAAATTCGGGCGACGTATAATCATGGAAGTTTTTCTCTTTTTTTTCGTAATTCCCCGCGAGCGCGGAGAAACTGTCCTTGTTTCTTGTCATTTACGCTCGACGCGCGAGGGATTTCGCCTTTTAAATATCCGGCCGAAACAAGCGTACTCCCGTTTCTTTGCACAGGTGTCGGGGAATAAACTCGGCGGCCCTAGTCGATTCGACAATCAGATACGATCACCGCGCGCTGTCAGTGTGTCAGTGGCGATCTTTTCATCGGCCCCACTGCGAAGCCGGGCGAGGCGGATTCGTGCTCCTTTATTTTAATACCTCGCGATGCGTTTCCTCGGCATTACAAGCCCGCTGCTCGGGCTGTCCGTGCAACGAGGCTCTTTTTTTATCGTCGCATTGGCGTTTCGAAAAGTGAGGGGGGAGGAGGCGAGAAAAGACGACAACGCCTCTTTGGACTTATCGGTGGCTACAGCGCGCTCCGAAACCCTTATCAGCGCTTATGTTAATAAGTATCGAATTCAGGCTATTTTTGTATTTGACTTTTTTGATAATGTCGAAGTCATTGCGATTGTTCGGCGCGATATTGTGAAGAAACTTGTATCTTGGTATTTGATTGACGTCAATAATAAAGATTTTTTTATGCTAGACAATCGAGTTTATCGACCATGTGACTAATATGAGACTATTCTGTTACATCACTTTTGCTGTTATTGTAACTTAAAATGTTATCTTTACTTTTCTAATTCATTTAAAATTAGGCATATAAAATACAATATTATAATTTGTAAGCCATAAAGTACAATTTACAATAGAATGAGTAAATAAGAAATACTATAATGGAGGTAGCTAATAATTTACAGCATTGAGAATTTCGAACGAGTCCGGAAAACAGTCGATTATCTCACGAGTCCCTAAAAAAAATAGGCGGTCGAGGAAGACGAATCGACGGGATCCTCTCGGCGCATAATCCTCGCGCGGGAGCACGCTCACGGCGACGTTACTGCCGCTGCGTGCGTAAAACAATGAGATTAGCGGCGGTCCTCCGCCTCGCGCTTATAATCTGGCGGACCTGTGCCTGCTCTCGAGGGCCGCGCACCGGCAGCCCATTGTTTCGAGCCCCGGCCGACTGCGGGTGCCGGAGGGCGCGAGCTGCCTCCGTCTCTCTTTCTCTCTCTTTCCTTCTATACC
Source organism: Eurytoma adleriae (assembly GCA_900480045.1). Taxonomy (NCBI): domain Eukaryota; kingdom Metazoa; phylum Arthropoda; class Insecta; order Hymenoptera; family Eurytomidae; genus Eurytoma; species Eurytoma adleriae. The sequence continues at coordinate 147,001 of UXGC01000078.1, forward strand.
TGTCCGTCCACCGCCGCAGGCCCTCGCCCGTGTTTTCTCAGGGGAGCCTCGAATCTTTCGCCGATTTCGTCAGATACCGCCGGATTTCGTGGGACCTCGAGTGCCGCTCGGATTTTCGAGCCGAGGAGAACGTTGATGATGATTAGGGTACTGTAAAATGCCTTGTTTATTTTCTGCTTCGTGATATTTTCTTTTTTTTTTGTCAATTTGCAAAAATCGAGTGAATTCCGGTGTTTCTTATGACGCGTTACTTTGCACGTCGTTAAAGATACAGCATATCTGAAGGTGAGAATCGCAGCCGAATATTTAATTAACGCCTTCGTTACCTCGTGCGATTTCAAAACACCTTGCTTTTCCTTTGAATGTTAAGTACATCGAAATTTACAATCACTAAATGTCTCCTTAAGATTCGTTTCTGAACACTTTTGGGCGAAAATTATTGCATTCTTGTCGTTATGTTAGCGGTAACAGCTGACTGTAAAAGTAAAATCTTGTTTCATTAATGAAAAGCTACCTTTTTTATTACTTCGTCGATAACTTAATTAAATTTTTTTTCAATTACGATCATAAAATGCAAATGGTCGAGAAAAACACTCTCGTAAACAAGTCGCCCATACAATTCAATCCAATATTATAAATAATACAGTAACAAGGAAGCAAAAATCACTAACACATTTAATTCAAATTTCACTGAATTAATGGTTTGCACGACACTTTGCAAAATTAATAAATTTAGCAACAAGGCGATGTACAAATACGCTTTATAAAAAATCGTATGAGCGCGTTAAAATAACAGAAGACTTGGACGAAGTTATTCCGGCTATCTTCTTTGTCCGTCTTTCGCGGCGACGATATCTCAAGAAAGTTTTACTCGATACCGGGCAATTTCGAGCGTGCGCACGGCAGCGCGATAAAAATTTATCATCGGCATCAAACAGAAAAACTCCATAACGCGCCGGCCAGGTGCACGATAACTCTTACCACGAATTCCTCGGCATAATTTTAACGAGGAAATTCTCCGGGCCGGTCGCTCGCCACAAAGAAAAATCGCCACCGCCCATCGTATCCACCAGCAGAGAGCGACTCTCACCTCCTAAAACAGCGCGCGATCGCCGAAAAAAAAAGACTGGAAAAGGCTTCAAAAGTGCTCCTTAGCCTGAAAAATAAAAAAAAAGCACTTCGGATATTATCCCGTCTCGGTGGGAGCGCGGCGTGCGTGCCGGGGAGTTCCGTTGCGCTCGTCGAGGAAACGACCTGTCAACGCACGCACACGAGCGCGCGCGGGCGTGTGTGCGCGCGCGCGCGAGAGCCGAGCAGCTGTCCGCCAGGTGCGTGGTCCAGGGACCAATCGGCGCCTCGCGCCGACCGAGGGGTTCTCAATCCGCGCCCGGGCCCCTCTGCGCGCGCGTATATATCGTGCCGGGCCACCTTCCTCCTCTCCCCCCGCGCCGATTTTACCTGCCCCGACGGGGGAGAGCGACGGTCAAGAACCTGCCAGCCCTTTGTGCTGGCCCCGGCGCTGTGCGCGTAAAAGCGCGCGAGTACGTGTGCGTGCGGTGCGCACACCCTTCGCCTCGAAAAATCGATTCGCCCTCGATTTTTCTCCGCGTCTCCGCCGGGCCTTCGCGAGCAGCCCCGAGCTGGAAATTTAAAAGGTGGGAGGGCACCGGGGCTGATGAGAAGCGCAAGCAAGATCGATGGGGCCTTTCTCGGCCGCTGGACCGGCCCGCCGATGCTGTGGGAGCTTGGAAAACTGACGAGAATATCGTGTTTGAACTGACCGATAGGCGCCCGCCCAAATATTACCTTTTCCACAGTCTGCGATCTATTTTTCCTTAATTCCTGCTAGTCTGAATTTATTGTACGTTTGCTCAGCCAGCATTGTAGCTTTACGTCTTGTAAATGTTTCTAAAGAGATTAATTTTTGTTAATGGGCCAATAACTTTGGTAGAGGCGTGTACCGCCATAAAGATTTCACGATATTTCATCAGACTTCCTTGTAAATTTTAGTACTGAACACAATAAATACAATAGTTTATGGGTTAATCCTTGCGTCAGACGTACACTTATTGCGCTTATTAAGTTATAATCATACTTGAGAAATCAAATCAATTTTACAAGTCTAGTCTTCCGATATAAGTGGCTCTCGATCGATAATTTCTGTTGCCTCACTCGCGCTGCGGAGTAAAAAAAACTGCGAAAAATCGGGCGATTGCGGTAAAGATGCTCGCACCGACGTCGAAAGAGAAAGTAGCTGCAGGAGAACGGAGCAGCGCGCACAATGAGCGCCCGGGGGAGGCGCGCGCTCCAAAAGTTCCAATGAATCAGCAGATGCGACGGTGGCGAGGTGTCCCGGAAAAGCTGCGCTTATCTGAGATCTTTGAGCGCGCCCTGCTATGTTCCTCGCCGGCGGTACATGCTCGTCGCCTATTAACATACTGTAAAACGCGGCTCTGCCTTCGATATATTCTCTTCTCTTTTTATCACTTACTGAGAGAATGCAGAAGTTGTTTGTTACTTTTTTATATTTTACTTTTGCTGATAAATTGTTATTTCTTGTCCTTATATGCAATATTAATTGAAAATCGATCTTCTTAATTCGATTAAATTTTTGTTTTGACTACTTTGTGGATTGATCGATTGAAAATTGAATTGGATCAACGATTCGCAGAAATTCAACGTGCGTCACTGCCGACTTTTCCTCAAAGATTTAGTGATGGATATTAATATACACCGTGCGGTTTCCATCTACTAAAAAAAATTTTCTCTGCGCTCTTTTCCCTTCGATAAATAAACATTCGCTCTCTTTCACCGGTAGCGAAAAAAATAGCTTTCCTTTTACCTCCCTGAATTAATTTAGCCCAGCTTATTTATTATCTCTCCCGCGGGAGTAATGGACGAATTATAATGCACTCGCTGCAAATTTAAACCGATTGTGTCCCGGTAAAGAGAAAGACTGTGGCGTAATAGAAGTAGACCCTTAAGTAAGAGAGCATACAAGCTTCCGAGTGTAAAGATCGAGTGCGCTCGGCTCAGTTTGTTTTCACCGACCGCGCCACCCAATGCGCGAGCCCAAATGTATACGGGATAGATTCTCACGTTATTTTTTCTACCCTCGCACGATGAAATGCAATAAATGCGTCGCGACTATTGTTGAACCCGATACACTTATCTGATGGCAAAATTACAATAGTGCCTTACACACGAGAAAGTAGCTCGCTAATATTTTTCTGTTATACATTTCGAAATATTCTCTTTAAAAATTATATAAAACGAGCATTTAATCGTCTTTTATAACAGTTAAAGCGACTAAAAGTATTGATAACGCCTCTTCGGCTCTCATTTCCTCAACACGTGATGTTATCAGTCAGGTACTTATCATACAAATGACAACACGTTACAAAGACTAGACAACACAATGCCTCGAAGCGGTTATACTCTCTAAAAGGATTCTCTGAATTCTCGAGAAAAAAAGGTAGACTACTTACGAGCGTCGCGAGCGATTGCACAATAAAACACTAATAATTCATTCGATAAAAAGACGGCGCAGCGCCGAGTCCGTTACATAAAGCCGGAATCCTAATCCGGCGGGGCAATAAAAGTCATCGGCGTGCACGTTTTAAAAGTGCGCTCTATCGACGTAACGCCGAAAACGCAGGCAGCCCCGCGCGCATACAATGACTCGCTTAATAAACATAAATAAATCGGAAGCAATTTATTTATCGGCGTCGAGCGCCAGGGGGAGAGAGACAAAGCCGGGCGCGCGCTTTCTACGGGCCGGCTTTTTTCGCGCGGCTCGCTCCTTTTAACAATCGCGCGACGAACCGCGAGAATGAAGGAATATCGCGGAGGAGGAATTTCCTAAAAGGCATGCGGCGGCGCGCGGCGAGCGGGACTTTCGAATTGGCCGCGACGTCGCGCGCGACGTTACAATGGCGCGGCCGGCGTGGAATAAGGGCGCGTCGCGCGCTCGCGCGACTCCTCGTGCCGAGGCGATAACCGTTTAGGGAGAGCGTCGGCTCCTTTGTCACGCCCACGCGCGGCCTAGCCGCCACGGCGATTATGCGATTATACCACCGGAGGGGGATTACAATGGCCCGGCCGGCCGCTCGGCCTTTTCCAAGCGGACGGAAACGCGCGACTTGGCCGGTTCACTAGCTTTTGCTTTTCTACGCCGGCCGACGTTGCGTTTGTTATACGCCGAAAGAATCCGCGTGAATTAAATTTCTGCGCATTTTTACGCGAATATCAGCTTGTTGGTTACAATTGGTTTGATCGAAGAGAGTTTAGAATAAAAATGTCGTATTAGTGCATTTACAGTTACGTCCGCGCCTATTGTTCCCGCGCTACCTATGCAGCCCGCCATAATAGAAACGATCCGATCCAACTAACGACAATTACACTACTCTGCGATAAACTAATTTTAATTAAACTAGCCAAGTACACAATTTGCAGAAAGGAGCGCGCATTGTCTCTCGGGTAATAGACTGGCCCAAAACGGGACGTCCACGCCTGGAAACCGCCGGAAACTCGAGTATAAAACGATTTTTCCGGCGATGTAGCACGTGTAGACAGCTCCGGAGCGAAAGGTACAAATTTTTGGACGCGCGCCTCTCAAGGCGGAACGGGAAAGCATACACGGAGACACGTCCGGCGCACGTGTGTACGTCGAGGTAATTAGCGAGTCTCGCTTGCATCTTGTTATTGCGCCCTGCCGCCGCGCGTTTCCCGCGAAGGATATATTCGCTACGCCAATGGGTTCATTAGCTCCGGCCCACCGTCTTATGCGTTCATTTTCCACAATGCTTTTTCAATTAGTGCGCTCCACGAAATTTATACTAGCGCGTGAACGCGGGAGTGAGGAACCGTTTAAATGGTGCAGGTTTAATTTGGTCTGTTTACTTAACTCGATGCTTTTGCGCGGTTTAAACTTTTTTTATTTTCTTGCGAGTAAAACCGTTTTCTGTACAATGAACGTTGTGCCGAAGATTTAAAAATAAATCTTGAAGAGTAATGTTAAACTACGACCTCCGGTGATGTTTTAACGATGTCGATGGATTAGCACATCATCATTGCGTTATGATTTATATTGCCTTATTTTCATCTCCACATCGTTATTTCTGCCTTATTAAAGAATATTCCAACATTTTACACAGCGCATTTAAGGAAACTAAAAAACAGTGTGACTCAACAGACGATTAAACGATGAAATTTTATTCTCTAGAAAGACGTTTCCATTTGAATGAAAAAACATCGGGAAAAAAGTCTCATCAGTAATAAGAAGCCGAGAGAAAAGGATCGCAGAAAGTAATGAACATAACGGAAATAATGCGGCCTCGAGCGAGACGTGCGCGTGCACGGCACAAACAGCAGTAACTCGGAGCGGGTTCGCGAACGTCATCGCCGGCGACAAACGAATCGGTCCCTGCGCCGCTCGCGTCATTCGGAGCACCGAGTCGTAGATCAATTCCGACGTCGACGGCGGATCTTCGCGGCGGCAATTAGAGCCGCGTTCAAATTGCCCCGCGCGAAGCATCGACCTCCTTCGGGTAGCGCGCCGATGAATTATTGAAGCCCACAACGAATGCGGGATAAAATCCGTAATTTCTGCGCGATTAATCCGCCGCGGCTTCGTCGCGAGTCCCGCGGATTTACGGGGCTGGAGCCCGCAGCGGTGCCGTCGGTCTATTTTAATCGCTTTTTAAACCTCCGGCCGCTTTAATTGACGAGCAAATCGTCGGTTCCCTTTTTTCCTTTCCTTCTCTTCGCCGGGGAATGAATAAGTCGGCAGGAACGCGTGTAACGTCAGTGATTCATCGATCCAAACAGCGCCTCGAATGGAATTTAATTGGCCTGTAATATGAATACTTCGCTGCAATATTGAACGAATTCTAAGCTACTTTTGAATAAATTGAGTAATCAACTGCGATAATTTACCCATTTAAGTACGATAATCGTGTAGAAATAAAAAGTTTTGTTTTTTAAGTAGTTACCTGTACTTACGTTTAATATTATTTTATAGACTATTAAAATTTAAATTATTCTTTGAAATTTAAATAAAATTTATTACACAAACATTTCGATTGCAATAAACGTCGTGCATTCTTCCTGAATATTCAAACATTATTTGCAACTATGAAAATAAATTACAAGTAAACGATGTACAATAAAAATAAAACATCTCTCTGTAAATTAATGATATATTAACAAAAATGAAATTTATTTTGTTTCAGGTGAGTAAAACAATCCGCAGCGTACGACAAGAGCACGTAGGTAAAGTAAGTACAATGCCCCGTGATCCCATTAATCGGCAAACAGCGGAATAATTTCGCGGCACGTCGCTATAGGCTCGCCCGGAGCCGAAGTAAGAGGAGAGGCCGGGAGGATGAGGAGGCGGCGGGCGGAGCGAGGATTCAGCCCGACTGGCGAAATGCCATTTCCTGGGCCGGCACTGCATAATTGGTTGTCAGTCAGGGAGTCACTTCTGGAAAGGCGCCCCCGCGAGTATCCCTTCGGGGACGTGCGGGAGCCGCCCGGCAGCCCCGGCGAGCTCCTCCAAAGCGTCTCGAAAGGTAGACCGATCAGGCACCGAGGCTCCTCGCGCCGGCAAAAAACGTCGAGTGCACGCGCGCGCGCACGCGACCCTCATTACGTCAAGGTGTTTTTTATTATGTCGCTCAGGGGCTAAGCCCCGGTTATCTCTCTCCCTTAGCCCCGGCTCGATCCGTGATCGATCGCCGTGCCCCCGTGATTTATGTGCGCTCTCATCCGCACTTTTTTTCAACATCGTACCTCAGCGGAATTTTAAAATCCTCTGGTGCGATAATTAGAAAACAGTTTAGGTTGATTTTTCTCTTACGCAAAATGAAGTCTAATTGCGCAATAAACAAACTGCGCATCATCGCGAGATGCGCCGCATCACAATTTGTGGCGTACGTAATAGCCGGGGCAATCGCGATCTGAACTTCCCGTCGCGTCCGATAGGTCCGCGCGGCGAAGAAGGGCACCTCAATCGCGTCGCAGCGACAGCGAGTCTCCGGTTCGCGAAAAGTGCGAGAGGGAGAAAGAGAGAACGACGAGCGATAAGCGGAAGCGCGCGAATGGACCGATAACCTCGAGGCGCGGCGCGACGACGATAGCCGCGTTTTCCGCGCGGCGATAGTCGCGCGCGTCGCACCGTCTGCCTCGAGCGCGCCTATCGCGCGCAGGAAAAGGCCTACCGTTTCTCGCGGCTTTGCGAGATTAGAGCATCGCGCCGGCCCGTAATAATGCGCCCTCGTGGCCCCGAGTCGACCGCCGCCTCTCCATCAACGTCGATTATTCGCCGTCTCAAAGTTCGTCGTGCGATTTACCCGACAAGCTTTGGCTTTGTGCTAAGCCTCGTTGTTTATTGTTCTTTGCTTATCGGTTGCCTGCCGTGAAAAATTTCAATTTTTTCAAAGTCGCGTAATGCAATAAATTTCGGATTCGTACGCGCGGTCAAACAGTTGGAGCTGACTACATAAACGCGGTAGTTTGAAAGCGCGTATTTAAAATAAATATTTCACCTGCTAAAAAAGTATAACGGGGAAAAAATGGGCTCGGTAAAAAAAGTTATAACCGTGCGTTTGATTTTTCGAGCAGCGATGCTCGTATATCACGAATATAATCGGTAATTAAGAAATAAAAGGGCAAAAAGTAAATACATGTCGACGCGAGCATTCGAAGCGCAAATTTCTCTGGGGCCGCGTGTAAAAGGGCAAACAGACTGCGCACCTCGTGCAAATATTTCGTCGCCATGAAATCGCCTTACACAAAAGCATATTTTCGACCAATCGGGAAAAAGGTGGAAAATGGAGCGGCCGGGGGTGAGAGCGAAAATCGGAAATACTGCTGGCCGCCCGCGAGCGAGTCATTTGACCGTAAAAATTCTGGCTCATCGCTGTCGATAATTTATTTATACATCTATAAGCTTTTTAAACGAAAATTTGCCTGCAGAAGGCACTTCACGGGACTATAAAGAACGAAATATGGAAAGCGCTGTTAATGCTAAAAGAGAACGTCGGAATCATTATTGTAAATTTATTTTACCCCGAAAAGTGCAAAATTTTATTCGATGCTTATATTTTTTTCTGATTAATTTCCACCCAGTTGCTTTGAAACTCGATATTGTTATTTTGTACACAATATTAAATTGTTTTTTTACTGCACGTGTCAATGCAATATTTCCGAAAGTTAATATTTTTATTAAACCGTAAATTCGCATTTATTTTTGCAAATCCTTAATTACGTTACGGCAACGGGCGCGAACGCTCAGGATATTATGAACAAGAGAGATGTTATTCGAATGAATGCCGAGCCGAATGAAAATTTGAAAATACGAAAAAGGCAATAAAGCGCGATGACGGGCAGACTGGAAAAGAGAACGAGAAGAATCGAGCGTTCGATAACGCAACGGTGACCTTCCGCGCTGTACATACGCGAGCGAGCGCGCGAAAAACCGTTGGCTGGCATTCTCCCCCTGTAATTGAAATTTCATCGGGGCGAATATATGATTACCCCTTTTCGATTTACGGTGTAATATCGACAAATTCACCAGTCCCTTTGTACTTCGTTATTTGAGTCGGATTTATACCACTCTTTTTTTCTCTCTTTTTTTTTAATGCGCGAGATATTTCTTCGTGGCTCGTAAATTTCTCCACTTTTATTGCACTTTTTATTTATTCTGCGTGCGGAATATTTTGCAATGAGAAAAGCCACGCTCGCGGCTTGAATAATTGACAGCGCGTGAGTGCGAGAGTCAATAGAAAATGGATGATAAATAAGATTTTTTTTTCGACGCTCGCGGAAAGGGCGATAAAAATTCTATTCTCGTTTGAATAATGAAAATTATTATTTCAATTATAACGGCAGTTTCTGACGTTTTATTAACTTTTTGATTTATACAGTTTTTAATAAATACGCAATATTTATTTACTTTTTAGAGCACGCAAGAAGCGTGCGATCCATAAGCAGTTTCATTTTTCCTCTAGAATTTAACCAAAACTTTGTTGATGATTTTCATGCAAAGTAACGAAATAACGAAAAGTTCATTTGAAAAACATCCGGCGGAAGAGCAAAGTCAAAAGTGAGCAAAATTAAAGGTGCGATTGATTAAACCGTCGGGGCTCGGGCGGCCGTTCCGCACTCGTAATTTCGTAACTTCGTTAAAACTCGCGGGCACGCGCGCCAGCGCAGGGTCGTCCGCCCTATCCCGCTCTTCCAGCCTTTAGCGCTATAACGTGTACATGTGTCCGGTCGGTTTCCTCGGCCTCTCCGCTCTCGTCGCCCGTTAAAACCAGTCGCGTGCTCCTCGGGCAGCGCGCGAGCGAGAGAGAAAGAGGTAGAGAGGGAGCGAGAGGGTCGCTCGTTTTTTCCTTCCTTTTGGCCCCCCGCTACATTTTTTCGCGCGCGAGCCCAAACGCATGTAAATCCCCCCTCGGCGGGATCGCTTTATTTGCCGCGCGAGTAAACCCGGCAGCTTCTGCCCGCGCGATTTACATATTCCGGAGTGCGTTTGACCGGTAATAATGTCGCTCGCACACGCGGAACGCAGCCAACTCTTTCTCCGCTATTTTTTTTTTTTTTTTATTCCGATCGGAAAAGCGCGGCGGCCGCTTGTATAAATAACGCGATGTTACGTGGAGCTGGCTGTTCTTTATTACGCGCGATATTCGAAAAAAATCATCGTTATTTTTCCGAGGCTCTCTCCTTTGCCCCCGCGCGCGCGCGGCTCCTGCACCAGCCATTCGTCGGATCCTACGGGCGATCGAAAGGGTCGGACAATAAAGTCGAGTGCTCCGCCGCAATTTTTTCTGCTTTTTTTGGCCGCACTTCGCTTTTCGAATACCCCCCTCGCCGCGTTCGCCCCTCGTTCCTGATTCGCTTTGCCGCGCGATGTGCGTCCGGGCGTGAAGTTTTAATTTCAAAATCGATAACGAAATGTAGCGTACCCCTCGGCGCTTATAACTCACCTGCTTTCTCGGAGTCTGCGTAAAGCGCGGCGTAAATTTTAATTAGTTATTGTGCGCTCGCATTCGCGGAACAATGGGGAGTCTTGTTTTGTTTATCAGATAGCGCGAACCTTAATGGGCTACAAGATGCTGATAAATCCTTCAAACCGTAACCAGCGCGGTGATTAATGCGAGCCTCGATCTGACTCTTAATATCTCTGTTATGCGCAACTAGGACGCTGTATGATTTTATTGGCGTTTTATTTATTCGCAATTCAATAGCGCACTCTTGTTTTGTTAAATCCTTCTAACAATTGCTCTACATTCTCTCTTACATATTCATTGAGCACTTTATTTACGGAACTCAAATTCTCCTATACGTATTTCATTGAATTAATTCTCTTGCAAAATGTGCCTCATAACCGGTCAACAAATGGATACAATGCTAAATTTAAAGTGAAATTTCATAGAGCAATGCAACATTTTTATAAGCTGATCTATACTATCGTAGATTCATTTGGCTCGCACTCTATCATACGTTCGCCGGCGATGTTTGTTATGGTAGTCGCGCCCCGTGCGACGATAATGAGGTGACGTTACGAGGGCCGGTCCGCGCACCGACGCCGGCTAATGCGAATTAATTGGGTCGCGCGGATAAGGGATTTTTAAAGCGGCACGCGTGTTTTTCCGCGCGATCCGCCGGGCGCGATAGAGCGCGCCGCGCAAATTAACCGGCCGCTGAAAATAGCGTAAACAGCAGCGCCCGCCCCGTAGTGAATCAGCCCGGCGAGCGCGAGCTCACACTTTGTCTCGTTTCGTTTATAATTCGCGGGGCGCACCGTGTGTATTATGCTTCGAGGGCTTTGTTTGCGCGAGATTTTCGCGAGGTGTCCGATACGCATCGCTCGATAGCCTTCGGGTGACTGACCGCTTTTCCCCCGGCGCGCTTCATTTTCCTTGCAAATTAGCCATTTCGAAAACTGTAATTGCTCCGTGGTCGCGCGGCTTTTAACTTAAGCCTCTCTTAATTAGCTTATTTATGAGACGCGTTTTATATTTTTTGAAAATTTACTAGGGCCTCGGAGGTAGCGTTTAGCGTTTTCTTTTGTAAAAAAAGCGGGCTGACTTAAGTGAGAGAGATTAAATTCTAAAATTTCAGCAATCTGAATCTCTTAAGCCGTCCGAGCGAGGCTGGTTTGTGTAGACACGAAGGTGAGTCGGAATAAGCGAGGCGGAAGAATAGAGTGTCTGGTACTTATAGTTAAATATTTAAGTAACATCGCATTCTACTTCCGAAAAGTAAGGAGAGAAGCCGAGATCGGCGAGAGTGGGGGTGGGAGAGGCCCGGGCAGAAAAAGGACGGCGCGTCGGCTCTTTCGGATCGGCGAGCGGCCGCTTAATGTAGGCATCCTCTCCTCATCCGCGCGATATATCTCCTTTCGAGGCTGGGAGTCAGAGCGGGAGAGGGAGGGAGACGCGAGAAAACTGGCCGGAAGTCGGTCTCCCTCCCCCCGGCGGCATCCTCTCTTCCTCTCCCTCTGTCTCCCGCAAAGGATCCCGCGCGAGCGAGCCTTCAAGGTTTTATTGGAGCCTGTCGACGCGCGAGTCCTTAAGTACCTTCCTGTGTCGGTTGAAATTCCCGACTTTGCGCAGAACCTTCGGCTACTTAAATCCGCTCTCCTCTCCTTTCTTTCTCCTCCTGCACTTCTTCTTTTTTTCCTTCCCCGGTCTCCTTTTTTTTACTTCCCTTTGCGCCGCCGAGAAAGGAAGAGTCGTCTTCCTTTTCGCCGAGTCGTGATATAAAAGTAAATTTCGAGGGAGTTTTCATGACTGCTTTTTACGACGTGTAGAATCTTACGCTTTTACTGTTACGAAAATTCGCATAATGTGAAAAAACGACGAGCATTGCAATTCTCGGTTATCTTATTCAAAGAAAAGCCATTCGCACGCAGTATATAATGCAACTTGCTTTTTACGACGATCACTAAATCAAATTACTATTTTTTTGTCGAATGTAAAAAAAAAAATTTGCTAACAAAATTTGAACCCTTAACTTTCACGACCTACAAGGGTAAAATAACAAGTCGACGGGTGTTCACACAGACACGTGCGCACACCTAGATACGTAACTCTCCGTGCGCCGAGAGCATAGTACTAGAGGGCCGGCTGTGTATCGCGGGTTATGGGTCCATATCGCCGCTCGACCCCGACGTGCGTATATGCACAGTGCACGCTAGCGAGGCCGGCCGATTTATTGCGTTTTTGCGAGGGGAAAAAGAGGAGCAATATCGCGAGACCGTAATTGAATATCTGAAAATGTCAGGAGGCACATAAGTCAGTGTGCGTATGCGCGGCTCCCGCGTGGACGTGAGCGTGACGTATCGGCCACGACGACCAATCCGCCAGCTACACTTAACCCATTAACGTTGACCAGCGCCAAATCGATTTCGATAACCTTACTTTCTTCATTTCGTCTCGATATACATTTCAGCTTATCATTTTTCATCGACATGCTAGCTTCTTTTATTTTTTTTTTAAATATTACTAATTTAAAAATATTACTTTCTATAATCTAATAAAGGAAACCAATGAATAAGGGAACATCCTTTCATTTTGATGGTTTCTCAACAAGCCAGAGTAACTTGACTGTTTCCTCGATTTTTTCTTATCCACGAGCGAATGATGAGCGCAGTGAAGGGCCAATTCCATTGCAGCTCGCCGCGGCGTAGGAGTAGAAATAAGGAGTATCTCGCCCCGATGCCGGGTCAAAGATGGCGGTCAACTAGGCGGAAGATATTTATCTGGCGCTTACACGCGTCCCGGGCTCTCTCGTAAATTCACGCATCGCTGAATTTTTACGTTCACCGCGACGCAAGCTCTCTCGCTGGCGTCTCTTCATAAATACATTATTTTTCGTATTTTATGAGCCGCAAAACTCGATCTCCGCAATATTGACTTTAACTCGCGCGAAAATCGTCTAGATGAATACCAGATAGAGAAAAGCACATTGCGTCTCCGATAAAACAAGCGGGGGCTCGTTTCCTTCTTGCCACTGCTCTGTACGATATTTCACGCTTCGTTTATTTTAACCGGGCGATAACAATCACTTAAGCACACAGTTTTTCTTTCTTTATAAAAAATTGAAGATAAAGAATGCTTTTATAGCGCCGGCAGTCATTTAACGAAAAAAATTTACTCTTTACTTTATCGCGCATTTAATAAAATGTATAACAATTTACATTTTTCACGCTTGTTAATTACTCTTTCAACTCATGCGTCAAAGCTGTTTGTTCATTCGAGAGGAGCGCGGAGATTCATTGCACGCTAATGCGATAATTACCGGGAGGGAAAAACCTCACCTTTTGTTATTCGAGTCGCGTAATTTTGTCCACGGGCCGCTCGACACGATCGCAACGGCGGATAAAAAAATGGAAATTAAGCGTTTGCGTAGCCGCTGGAAAAACACGGGCGAAACAAGGGGGCTCCCGGGCGCGGGCGATCGAAAATAAAAGAACGCGGAAGAGGAAGGACAGGAGCGAAAGAAAATAGCGCGCGCGCGCCGCTGGAGTTTTACTCGGAAACAGGGTAATTTTCATCCCCTCGGAATAATCTCTCTCCCGTCCGACTCGCTACGGGGGTGTTATTTTCGGGCATCGGTTTTCGCGCAAAGCCCCGCATCCCACACACTCTCTCCTCTGCAGGAGCAACACTTTTATTCTCCCATTTTCTCCGGGCTTCCACCTCTTTCTCCCCTTTGTCCGCTCTCATTATTTTCCCTCTCTCTCTCCTTCTCTCTCGACAGTCAGTCTCGCTCGCATTATTCTCTCGCTCCTGTGCGCCCCCACTGCCCCGGCGTCGAGCTTACGGGCCTATCTAAATCCGCCCCGACGCGTATAATTCTATCGTCCGATCAAATAATTGAAACGCTTTAATGCTTAGATGACGCGAGAGCTTGGGCGCGCTCTTTTTCTTCCACCCTTCGCGGAGAGCGAGACCCTCCATCATCAATCCCCCGCGAACGATTCTTAAGGTTTCAATCCTGCGACCCGAAATGACCGACTCGCCGCCCGACCGTAAGCGCTTTTACCCCCTTCGACGATCCCCCCCCCCCTTCCTCCTCTACCGGTATAAAGGATCGCCCCTGTTTTCCCCACCCCTCGACGGGAGAGCCCGTTTTCTTTTCATCCCGGAAATTTGTAGCTACAAACGTGACTTTTAATTTTCCTGCGCCTCTCGGACAATCTCGCGCCGCCGCCGCTCACCCGACTCTCCCCGGGCTGGCCATTTATTTTTTTTTCTCTCCGCGCGATTCAATTTGTAGCGCTGCGAGGTAATTAATCAAAGATCTTCGGGTAATTTATCGCGATCGCACTCTCTCTCTTTCTCTCGAGCCTCGCATCATTTGCTTGTAATTTCCCGCTTTATTCGAGAAAGCCGCGCGCCTTTCTCCTCCCCGGCCCCGTCAACCAGATCCATTTGACAAGTTCATTTCTATTTTTACCGGTGACTCTCGAGAAAAATGAATGCACAAAGTCTTTGTTACGGCGGGCATTGTTCGCGTCGCGCGCTAAAAGTGCTCTAAATTCGCGGAACTCGAATGAATCGAGAAGAAAATTTATCCGCCTGTAATTCAAAATTTTCCCCCGAACGATCGTTAAACTAAGAGGACGCGCTTTTCAACAAAACCGGACAGTTACATCTACCGAGCGGCTATATTTAGCGAAGATCTCGAGAGGCTCGCGGCTCAAAAGCTACCGCTTCCTCGAAGCGTTTGTTCTTCCTTCGCTTTATTCCCGCAGCCAAGCGCCGGAGCGCTCTGTACACACGGAGTCTGCGCGAAATCGGCGGCTCGGCCTCACAAAGCTCGCCGCGCGGCGACTCTTTTTTACCGCGACCTAATGGACGCTCGGGCGCATCCGCTGAATTCTGCAGGTCCGCGCGACGCAGGGGGAGGCAGGAGGCCGCCGGGGCGAAAGGTAAATAGAGAAACGGAGAATAAGGGGGTAGGAGAGCGAGAAAATGAATGAGCGAGCGAGCGAGCGGGCGCGGAGGGTCGAAACGGCGCGCGGTAGTTGAGGCATTATAGCGCGGCTACAAATCATAAGGCAAACCCTCGGCGCGCCGAGCGCGGAAGGGTCGCTTGACACCGGGACGTTACACACTCGCGCATACGCGCCGGAGCTGGCGGTAGCCGCCGCACCCCCGAATACGTCCAAATCTCTCTCTCTCTCTCTCTCCTCCACCCCGGGCCTCGCGCTGTACACGCTGCGCGCGCCGCACGGGCCGCGCGCGTGTGGTTTGCGCACGGAGCGAGCAGACACACTCCCGGGGGCGAAACTCGCGCCGCGGCGAAACTGCGCGCTAACCCTATAACAATGCTCGAGTTTCTCGGAATTTATTTACATACTTAACTTTAGGCTTTATTGTCGGCAATACGTTTTCGGTATTAACGTTTTTACGGGCGGCCGCGCGCGCCTCTCCCGCGCGGATGGCTCAGCTTTTGGCTCCTTCGCTCGCTCGCCGGCCGCGGGCTTTAAACGATACGATCCGCCCAAATTTTTCCTCGTAAAACGCGGTATTGCGATTCGCGTGTCGCTCCGCTGCCTTTTTTTTACCCCGAAAGTAGCCTTGGGGTGTCGCTATCTCCCCCGAGATTTACGATAGCCGTAATCGTTAGAGACGCTGTTTCCGATTAGACGAGATCGGAAGTATGCTTTTATTGAATGAGATGGATCGCGCGCGACCCTCGTCCCCCGTTTTCTCTCTCTCCGCCGGAGATTCGATTCAATTCCGAGCCGCGCGAGGCCGTTGTTTATTTTTCGCGATATTGAATATTACACGCAGTTGCGCGACATTGAAATGCCGCAATAAATAATGCAAAGTCGACGATTAAGAATCGAGCGCTCGCCGTTTATCAAATTTATCGCGGCCTCGCAATAAGACGCCAGGAAGTCGTGCATCTGACTTTTTTTCGCGAATAAAGGCGAGCGGCAAAATCTTATCACCGGCGGTGTCGAGAGGTTCAATTAAAATGCCGCTCGTGGATTACTCTAGAAGCGGCCAATATCGCGGTCGATCGCATTGTTAATCGCGGATTCCGATACAAACAAACGAGCGGAGCCACCGTGAATCCGCGAATATAACCGTGACGATCGCGCGTATCCTGGAGTCATCGATCGGCCGCGCGAGCTCCTCGCCGGCCTCGCCTCGGCTATTCGAAGAATCGGCTTATCTGGCCGGCCGCGGCAATCGCCGCGAGTAGTCGACGGGCGATTCGTCGCCCGCGCGTATACCCCTATCGATCGGATCTCGATGGGCGTCGCGCCACTGACGCGCGCGGATTATCGCCTCGTGAAATAATTGCCGTCGTAACGCGCGCACGGGGGAGCGCGGGGGGAGACGGGGCTCGGCCCCCTTCCTATACGGTATACGCACTCGTCGTAATTCCGCTTGCGCTTGCTCCTTTTTCCGCGCGCGCCTCTCCAGGCGTTATTCGGCACTCGCGACCGTAAAACCGACGCCAGCATCAACACACCGAGACGAATTTATGGCGGCGACGCACAGCGACGTACACCGACGGGGGGAGGCTGAAGATACGATCGTATAACGCGGCCGGACGGAGAAGCCGCCTCTCCGAAAATATACCCGAGCGAGCGGATTCGAGGCCGCGCCGGAAAAAAAATTCCCTAATCGTTGCTTTGCCGAAGGTTCCTGTTTATTTGCGGATGCTTTTAATGAGGCTCGAGATTGGCAGGCGTTTTTCGTGAAAATTCTTTTTGATGTCTTTCAATGCCACGTCGTAATCTGATTATAGATATAAACTCCCGGGGAAATTAACTGCAGATCCCAAAAAAGAAGAAATTCGTTTGTATCGTAAAATCTAGTAGATCAGCGAAAAAAAATCTTCTCACAATCCTTCGTTTGTAAGATCAACCATTCATCTCGTGCAAAAGAAACCTTCTAGGAGTTATTTAGTTAACAGAGAAAAAATGTCTAAGCAGACAGTGATTTACGCGAGGGGATTAAAAAAGTGGACGATGAGTCGAGGGTCTACAGTGCCCGGCACTGGGGCTTGGTAAATTTTAATTGGATGCGTATAAATCTCGATAATTTAATTTAAAAGAGGCTTAAATACTCCCGGTAATTTATATTTGAGATTACGAAGGGACCGCGTGAAAATTACCTCCTCCACCCGCGCTCGGGAGTTTCTAAGTTAACGCGAGAGAAAGAGATTCTATCTCGCCCGTGTCCGGGTAATTCTGCATCTGTGTGCGCAGTGCACTTCAGCGCAAGAAAAAAACCGTTTTTCTCTCCTGACGAAACATCAAAACGACGAACAATCGAGGTAGCTAATTTAAACTTGGTGAAAAGAAGCGCTGGAAAGAGAGAAACGAGCTACAAAGCCGATGAGCCGTCGCTACTGTGCGTAACCTCGTACGTTCCACGGTGCGGAGACCGCACTGTAATTTGATAGATATTAAACAGTGTCTCTCGTATTTCTCGTTTCGTTTCCAATGTTACTTTTTTCGCTCTTATTCATACGCGTTTGGAAGTGTATTTGAATAACAAATCTGTATCACTTTTAAAAGATCCGAAGACTTACCTTTAGGCACGGCGAAACATTGTGGACGTAACAAAATATTGCGGAATATCCGTCGTTAAAGAATTCAATCAAAAGTTCAATTTGAAAACCGTTTCTGAAAGGGTCAATATACCGTAACGATTTTTCTCGAAAAGCAGTTTTTTCCCGATCAAATTGCTCGAACGGAAAAGAAAAAGAGAAAAACGAGCGCGAACCAACGAAGCGATAAAGAAGCGGGGATGGGAAGCCACGGGCCATCGAGAGCCACCGCTGGATTTGGAGGATCGCGCAGCGCTAGTCTCATCGAGAGTGTACTCGTGAAAAAGCGACGCCACCCTACTTGCTGCAAGCGAGTTATTAAATTTTTAACGTATCGAACTAGAGGCGCAGCGATTTGGCCTCTTTTCCGAAGTGTTACGGGATTCAAGTGAGACTAGTAAATTGACCGATGTGCAGGTTAAAAAGAAATTTCAAAAAGTTGATCTTTGGGTAAAAATCACATAAAAAGTCTATTGTGATCGAGCAAAAATTATATCTTAGAAATGTTAAATCAATTAAGCGATAACAATTATACGGTAATTAATTGACCACTGTTTTATCACTCAATCTTGTGAAATACAAAACAATCAGTGATAAAGATAAAACGTGATTAATGATTAATGAATTCTTTAAATACAAAACAAAATGTACGATTGAACATTGTAAGAAGCTTTGTTTCCAGTGTAAATCACGCAGCTTCAGTACAAGAAAAAGTTATTTAATTAGCGGTTCGATAAAATCGCCGAGTTATGGGCATTTACAAAAGTCCTTAAGTTACGGATAATTTGTGTGCAAATGAATAAAGTTGAGCAATAGAGTAAATGGACGAAGCCGCGTGAAGTCTGGAACAACGGAAGTCGGCCCCGCTCTTACGGCGGCGTAAAAGGGAGCGTTTTCGCGCTTTGATTGCACATCAAAGAGAAAAATGGACGGAGCGGGCAAGAGAAATGGTTTGTCTCGGGGAGGCGCGCGGGGAGGGTGAGCCGAGCGGGCGCCCGAAAGCCAGGCAGAGAGAGGGAGAGAGCGCCGGGGCAGGCTGCGTGTTGTCTGTCGTGATAAATTTATGAATCGCCCCCAATTACAATGAGCGAGCAGGCACTTTCCCTCCGCCGCCGCTAAATCGAATAATGCCCCGGCGGATTCTTTGCGGAAACGATACCGCCGCGAGGGAGAGGCGATATAATCGCTCTGATAAACAGCAGTTGGCGGCATCGTTGCCTCGCGATTATGTCCATTGTGTGAGTGAGAGCCGGCCGGCGAGCTTTAAACTTTTATCAACTCCCCGCGCTCGCGCTGCATTATTGCCGAGACGAGCTTTTATTTCGCGCCCGCGCGCTCGCCCGTGCGCTCTATTGATTTTCCACTTTGTTATGTGTCAAGAGGATTAAAAAAGCCCGCTGAAGGACGATCGGATTGTGATTTATTTCGAAATTCATGCGCTTAATAACCGATAGCCTCTCCGATATTAATCATCAAATAAAAATCGCTACTTCGTTTATTACCGCGTTTAATTAAATTTTACGCCCGGCCACTATTTTACAAACGATTTATAAATAACCGTTACTTATTTTTTTTATTTTCTTTTTTTTAATACAATCTCCTTCAACTTGGACTGAACGTATAAATTAAGTCAAAGCCTCAAGTTTTATTGCACGGAAGCGAGCGAACACCTTCGAATCGAGAGCGAAGTTCGTCAAATTTATGACGCAAAGCGAGTCGTTGTATTTCCGCATTTCTCGCTCCATTTTCGCGAGATCGCGAGAATGACTAAGTCGGCGTATCGCGCGGCTGGACGAATAAGGCAAAAGTACGCGCGACGCCGTCACCAAGATAATCGTACTCCGTCGATAATAACCTCGGGCTCCCGATGGCATATAAATAGAGCCCAGTCGAGTCAGCGTCGGCAGGACTCGATTGTTTATCGCGGAGATGCGCGCCGACTTGGCCCTTTGGCTTACACGCTGATGACTTAGAGAGTGACGTAACCCGGCGACAATGTCTCGCGTCACCCGAAACCAAGTCAAGTGCCTAATAACGAGAATGCAGCCTCAACATCGGCTGAATCTTCGCGTCGCGACACCGTAAGTCAATACAGCGGGCTGCGGGTTAGAAGATACCCCCTTGTCTGCTTGCTTATACCCCCCTTCCCCTCCGCCACTGGTCTTCCTCCCCCGCAGGAGCACTTATTTATTGTAGTGACTTGGCGAGATAGCGAGTGTCTTTTCTTTCAACTGTCATCGTGAGCTCGTGAGAGGATAATTATAAAACTGCAAACAAGCAATTACGTTATGTATCGCGTATCAAGTGTTTATAGTATAGAGGCGGCTATTGTCGAATAATGGGCGTATCGCTTATTCGAGAAGCTATTAAGGCTTACAGCTTATCGGAATCTTCGCGCCCATCAATCAGGAATAATGTATCAAATAGCAGCAGTCTCATTTTTGTTTCTTAAAAATTGGGTCAATCCTTATCTAATACTAAACAAAGTTTCTTCCTTTTCGCTAATGTCATGCTTATTTTGCATGTTCTAAAATTGCCAAATTTCAAGGGTACGTTGTGTATATTAATAATTTGAGAATTTAATTGTAAGTAAATGTTTATAAAAATATATTTCCACGGTGAGGTTGATTAATTTTTAATCTTCTGATATTTACATTTTTAAGTGTAGATGGCGTTTTACTCAACTTCGGTATAGGGATCGGGTCAATCTACTGTACCGACGCTCTACCTGGGAAAATTAGAGAAAGTGCAAAATTCCTTTGTGGTGGCTAGGAGGTGCATTAGCCCACTGGTTAGCCGGCTGGACTTTGAGGCTAAAGATCCCGGGTTCGAATCCGACCTTCGGCAAAATTTCACTTTCATTAAATTGCAAGATTTTATCATTGCGATATTAATTGAAATAAATTATAATGATGAATTGCGTAGGGGTCCTGAAATCAACCGTTTATGTGGGTTGACTGCTGCAGTATCTGTGGTGACTTTGTCCGAGACGAATCATCAAGTGCTGCAGTTGGATCAAACGCTAATCTGAATAATTTACAATAAATTTTTTTTTTCTTTTTAAAATTGTAATTGCAAACGAGTGTAATTTAATTTGAAACTAATTAATATGCTCAGTAAATTACCGCACAAAATTTCAAACAATAAAAACTTTAAATTTAAGGCCACCGTTCATCATCATTCTACGACACCCCCCGGCTCCTTGCCATTGGTCACTTTAGCTCTTGGACGAGTTTTCGTCAAAACTTGGTGGAAAGAAAGTCGCTGGGCGGATTCGATGACGTTTTCACGCGAAACGCTAAGTTTGAGCTCCAATTTAATTAAATCCGGGCGGCGGCGCGTCACCGGTCGCGGTGTAGCTTCAAGTTTTCAAGATTTATAGCGGCGGGTGGGAGCTCGCGTCGACAGAGACGCGCTTCGATATTAGCGGCTTTATTGAAATGCGGCCCCGCCGGGCTTTGCCAGTCCGAAAACTGAATCGATATTTCGGCCTTGGCTGCGTAAGTATATTTCGGCTCAAAATTTGCGTAGGAATTTTCGGGAAAATTAAAGCACCACCTCAACTAACATTGACATATGCAACTTCTTGATAAGCGTTTGTAATGGACTGTAGGTTCAAATGATTTATTATGTATATAGGATATTCATGCAATTAATATCTTGTAACTTCCTGCCAGTTCTCCTCTAATGCCAAAGGCAACTAATATCAAACTTCTGTCCGAGGCGTAAACTGACGAATCCAACAGGAAATCAATTGGGCCAATTAAAAGTCCGCGCAGCTCTGTACGCAGTCGGTATTTCCGATTCGCCGTGCATAAACGCACTTAGTCCGTCGAATTTTCCAAAAAGCCGGCTACGTGTAAACACGTCGGAAGAAATTTAATTGACGTCTCGCGGAGGCGCGCTTGTTTATCCGCGACCGCGCCGCCTATACCCTCTCGCTCGCGCGCGAAGCGTAAACAGCCGGCAAAAAAGCCGCTCTATTTCGAGAGGGAGCATCGAGACAGAGAGAGACGCGGCCGAGCTCGCGGGAAAAAGAGGATCGCCGCGGCTGATTTAGTGCCGCGAGCCGCGGTTACTCAGGTAGACGTCCGCGAGCCGCGGTGCGCGCGATGAAAGATGCATTCGCTGAGTTCGCGCGACGACGACGAAAATGGAACTGTCGCGCCCGCTTCGGGAAAACTTGGCTGCGTGCGCGTGCCGATGACAAGCGCCGAGTGGACGCGCGTATATCGTTATTACGGCGCAACGTCAAAAGTCCCGCGACGTCTCTCTCCCGGT
Organism: Eurytoma adleriae; assembly: GCA_900480045.1. Classification (NCBI taxonomy): domain Eukaryota; kingdom Metazoa; phylum Arthropoda; class Insecta; order Hymenoptera; family Eurytomidae; genus Eurytoma; species Eurytoma adleriae. The sequence goes on from UXGC01000078.1 coordinate 168,874, forward strand.
CATCTTGTCGCACGGCGATCCCCTTGTCTCAGGTTTATCGAATCTTCTACGTGGAAGCTCAGAAAATCAGTTTTAGCAACTTCATTTATATCTTCGAATCATTCTTGATTTTCGAATAGATTATTTTCATCGGATTACTAAAAAGTACACTTTTAATAATAATCAATTATGAATAAAGTGAGTGTAAGTTGATAAAATAATACCTTTGAAAATGAATTAACAAAAAGCTGTTCAATAAATCAATGTGACATTTATAAGTTAAAAAAAGTCTGAAATAAATGTAGACATTTAAAAGGAACGTTCATGAAATATAAAAGCCTTGGGGAGAATTCGAGGAAGGTAGTCGGCAAAAAACGTTCGATAAGGCGCTGAGTCTCACGAGATCGTCGGTCATGCTCCGTCCGCGCATAGAAACTATAAAGTCATAAAGTTCCGACGGCGCGTATTTAGCGTCTTCAAGGAGTCCCACACCGCAACAATGTCCCCAGTGTTCGCCGTCTCCGGCGGCGATCTCCCCCTCCCGCGGCCCTGGGGACGCCCTTGCGCGTCCCTCGCGAGATTCTGCGGTCGTCGAAGGCAATTCTCGCGCTCTGGAAATAATGGGAGCCGCGGCCGGGATTTGACGCACGCGCGTGAGAAAAAATGCCTCTTTCTTCGCTTTTAAGGAATCGAACGCCGGCATTTCAAGGAAATCAAATCTAAGAAGAAGATTGAACGCTCGCGCTGGCCTCGAGGCGAGCGCGCGCGCGAAAGGAAAATCCGTTTTTTTCCCCGCGCCGAGCTACGTGCACCGTGTCGCGCGCGAGGACGGGCTCCTCGCTGATTTTCTTTTTTCTCATTCTGCCGTCGACGCGCGGACGCGCGTAATTTATCGCTCTTAATAAAATAAATAAGCCGCGCCGCCGTTGCGAAATTTATAGTAAATAATCATTTATCGCCCGTCGTCTTTTCTACACTCGAACAAATGAGCTGCCGCGCTCGCGAGAGGAAAATTCTCGGTGATGAAATTTCCTTGGCGCGCGCTGGCATTCTTTTGTTGTTCCGATCGACTTCCTTTTAAGCGGCGAATGATGCATTCCCCCCTTTTTTTATTTTAAAATAAACAAGATTAACTGCGTCGCCTCGTCGAATAATTAGCTGTCAAGACAGTTGGAACGAGAACTCGCGCGTGATACTCACAGTTCCCTTGAAAATTGGGCAAGAATAATTTACAGTCACGATTCCATAGAATTTTCATCGAGCCATTCAATCCCCTCGTCCGAGAGCGTTATCTGTCTATCAGGCAGCGAGCATCGGTCCACGCGATGCTTTCTCGACTGGCTGGCTCTCGATATAACTCGGCTCGCGCGCAATCGCTCTTTCTCCCGCTCGCCGGACCGCCTCTCCACCTCTCGCTCACCAATATCCAGATTTATTGTAAACAATGTGCACGGCGACGTATGTTCCGCATTAGGCGTGCCGACCGTTATTATTTCGTTATTAACTGATTACAGTGGCATACCGGCGAGGGAGAAACAAATGGGTATTTATCGATTGCGAACTTGCGCGCAGCAAATATTTCCAATGTATTCGATGGTGCTCGACGAATTGAGATTACGATTTAAAATTGTGACAAAATAGAGTACCATGAGATGCAGTTTATCTCTTTTAAATTTGATAATGGCAAGAAAAATAAAGAAAAATTACTTTTAAAAGTCTTTTTATTATAAATTATCAAGATAATAAAAATTCCGATTGCAAATAATAGAAATTGCTAAGGATTAAAAAAAATTGAAGAATCCAGTGTAAGAATTTGAAAAAGAGCAAAGTATGTAACTAGTGCAACGAGAGGCCGAAGTTGCACGCGGCGCGAGATTTCAACTTGTAATTCCCCGCGGGTCTCGCGCGATGCGTTCGCCGCGACACCGTAACGCGTGCCGCTCCGCTGATTTACGGCGTCGATATTTATCGGCGAAATAATTCACTGTGAGGAGGGGGGAGGGAAGAGAGCGCGGTGATAAACTGTGTCGGCCGTTCCTCTCGCTTCTATCTTTCTTACACGCGTGTGTCGAGGTGTTCGCGGAAAAAAGGAGGGGGCAAAGCGGCGATCCCAGCGGAATGTCGAGTTGCACTGACTGGCCGAGGTTCGACCAGAAAAAAAATGAGTTCGACGATTGTCGGTAGGTTTGTTATGACTATGTGGATCGATTCGGATTTCGATGAAACAAGAAATCATAGTAACTTTTTATGAAGGTCTGAGATAGTGAAAGTCACAAAGTGGCTTCAAAAATTTAACGAAAATTTTAGAAATGTCAATTACTTTAAATTCTGGTGCTCCATTAATAAACACAAATAAGCGATCGAAAACTATTTTCACTTAAAAAAAGACGGTTTCAAAATAAAGGACGTACATGTAATTTCCTGATTTCAGTGATATAAAAAACGAATGGTAAAACAGTAGTAGCAAAAGCGTAGTAAACAGGGTGGCTCCAGGCCTGGCATAATGCCGGCGCGAGTTCGCGTCCCCTCGTTACCCCGCGCTCGCTCTCCGCCGCGGGAATAATTCGTCGGGCGCGCGAAAAGAAAGCCGGGCGGCGGGGGTGCCCGGAGAATGCGCGCCTTCCGCGAACAAATGGGCCGCGCTCGGCGCTTTGTGGAAAAGACCGGTGATAAAAGTGTCAAACGGGAGGCACAATGAGCCCCGCGCGGAGGTACTCGCGTGCGCGCGCGCGAGATTACGCGCCCGCGCCGCCGCGAGACAAAGGCGCGCGACGCGCATGACGCACCGAGCCCCGGAGAGGGACTTTTGTCCGAGCCGCCCCCCGCGTTTTTCGCGCGCCTCCCCCTCTCGCCTTTTTTCCGAGATACATCTCCCGTTATGCGCGAGCTTTATTTTCTCTTTCGCGCCTCGGCGCGCGCCGCCTGCATATGTCGCGCTAAATGGCTTTGCATCGGGCGTCCGCTGTTTTATGCGGGGAGCGCGCGATTTAAGCGACTGTTCGCGATTACTCCTCCGGCGCGTCGGGGGTGTGAGATTTACTAGACTTTGTAATTAACGGAAAAGACGGTATCGCGGAGGTGCTTTGGTGTACTAATGATTCTTCGGTGAGATTTTCAGGTGGATACATACAGTCTTGAAAAGTCTTCCATTCATTTCTCTCAAAAAAGTTATCAGATTGCTAAATTTATAGCTCTTTCAAGTCGCATTCGAGATAGCCCAACACATTATATAGAAAACGCGTACGGCAATAAAGCAATTTGTCGAAAGATAATTTTATTACGTAAATATCCCATTATATATGCGCTCACACGAAAAATCTCAATTCTTTACTCTTGTGTACAACGCATTTCGATAGCAGTACCTTTTATGCACGCACGTTGTATAAGCGAATCTCAAATAATATATTACATTAAATAAATCCGAAACAGCCAAGCCTCCGCTAATCCGAACTATAACATTTATGTTCCAGGTGAGTACCAGGAACGCTAGCAGCTCGATCTCATCACTAGTGGGGCTCTCGATCTCCAACGAGGTAAACGCTCGATCGACCGAATCTTCTAAGCGACCGAACAAACGCGTTCCCACAAAGGCTCGTCGACAAAAAAAAAATCGGAGCGCGAAAAACAATCGCGTCTCGGCAAAAAAAAGGCGAAGGCGCGCGCGGAGCCGTTGGGGCTTTCTCATTAGGCCGCGATTCGCCGGTGCCCGATAAAACGCATCGGCCCGTCCAGTTATGTAAGCGCGATTGTTTTCGCGGCGGCGAAACGGCCCCCGGCCGCCGCGGCAGCATTCCCCGGGTACACTTTTTACCCGGTGCACCGCGTAGGCAGTGACTAATACCCCGAGCGGTTCGCCTCTAATTCATTCGACTTTCTAACACCGCGCGCGCCAAGTTCTACGGGCCGCGGAGACCTTATTACCGGCCTTATCTTGGCCTTGCGGCGCGCGCGCGCCCCGCTGAAAAGCGCGGGGCGCAAATGAACCGGTTAATGGTCGGGCGACGATTTGTGAATTATGACCGATCGACCGCTGCTCGATAAGTTTCAGGAGCGAGCGAGTTTGCTGTTTTTTTCACTTTACTGCATTTTTTTTTCTCTTCCGACTTTTGCGCGGAGCGACGGAAAAAAAAACAGAGCGAGTTTTGCGGCAACTTGCCGGCAAAAGGCAGCCATTGTTACCTAACTTTTAATTTTGCCGCGCATTTGCATGACAAAAAGCCGTAAATGCGCGGCAATTCTTTCGCTCGGCCATTTAGGCGACAGTGAACAACTTTCACATCGCCTTAAACGCGCCATTACGAAAGGAAATAATTGAATTTACAACTTTCTTTATACCCCGAGCGAGCGCGTTTTGCCTTTAATCAACCAATAAATAAATACGCGCGGTAACGGCGCGTCGTGCCAATTACTCGCGTCAAGTTCGACTCGCGGGCGTCGCGAACCCGAATACGCAATTAAAACGCGCGGCGATCTCACGGTCGTCCCATCGGCATATAGGGTACTGTTACCTCGATGCATTTGAAACTTATAGCGTGCGCTCCTCGTTCCACTTCTCGTGCGGCGGGCCGCGCGCTCGCGAAACCCTGCGTTTTTCCCGCGCGCGATTCCGCGGGGGATACCCACGGGCGCGCGCGCGCGTCTCGTCTCGATGTCATCTCCGCCGTGTCGTCGCCGGGACAGCAGAACACGGCCCGGCGTTGTATTATGAATTCGCCTCCTTTTTCTCTCGCTCGCGCGGTCGCGCCTCTTCCTCCGCCAGCGTCGACCTATCTCTCCCTCTCTCTTTCTTGTCGCGTTTTTTTTCTAGCCCCGCGCGCGTATTCCATTAATCCACGTCCTCGTGCTCGCCGGAGTCGCGATCCTTACAAGTCCATTCCATTTACAATTTTGGGTCCTTCGCCGGGGGAATAAATCGCCGCGCAGCCTCTCGTTTCCTTCTTCGAGGACGCGTTTTTTTTCTGTTCCTTCCTCTTGTTTCTAAGGCTGCTTTTCTTCCTTTGACTCGCGTCACGGCGGAGCAGCGCCTGTGTTCACCCCGACTCCGTGACAAAGACGTCGGGATCGAGAGTCGGGCGGCCGTGGAGGAGATAGCGAGAATTCGATTTAAGTCGAGCTTGTCCGCCTTCTTTTTTTACCGTTCGATTCCACGGCGCAGTTATGTATTGCGCGGCAGCAACTTTATTGCTTCAAAATTTAAAGTAGGTAATGGCGCTGTAAAAAATAAGTGTTGCGTTTGTAATAACTTTGGTATACAGTGTACACGGCGAATGAAGCAAGCGCACTCAAATTTGTCAGCTCGACCATTGAACTTCTGCGCGTCTGTTTTTCCGCTCCTATACTTGCCTCGGTACTTGCTAAAAGGCTCACACCGAAAATAAACTCATCACCGGACCATCAAGCTATTTTCACTGCAGCCTCATTCTCTTTGTTTTTGTCCGAACTCGCGGTAATTGCAACAAAAAAGCATTCCCTTTACAATCATAAAAGCAAACATTTTCATTGAAGTACGTATAACTCTTCCAAGAACAAAAAATCCTATTACAAACTTTCATCGCGGGATTAATCATACATCCCACTCAAGGAAGTTTCGCTCGCGAACTTAAAAATTTAAGGTAAACTGCTCCTAAAGCGCGTGAAATATAAAACAGTTACGGCGCATGCAGCGGCGATCGAAGCGAAGGAGAAAAGCCGTCTGCTGCCTCCACCCCGCGAAGCCGAGAAAAGTCGATCTCCCTTCATCCTCGTAATGGATTTTCCCTCTGTCTCGGTGCCCCCCGTTCCTCATATGAAGCGCGTTATACCCATCCCCGCTCGCAGGAAAGGAGCACGAACGTCGAGGTTAGGATTCTCGGTAGGCTCGCTCGCTCTCTCGGCGTATCGATGCATCGGCTCTTTGTTCTGTCCCCCATCGGGAGCGCGCGCGAGCGAGCGAGTGCCCGCAGTGGTGTTTGTGCGCGCTCGCGCGCCTCTCATACCACGGGGCACTTTGTCGAGGCGCGGCGGCAGGCAGTCTGGCCAGTTTGCTCGCTCGCTCTCTCCTCGGCAGCGCGCCGAGGGTCTCCTTCTGATCTCCCCCCCGTAACCCCTTTACCTCGCGCGTTTCCTTTCCTCGCGAGCCGCCCCCACCCCGCTCCGCATTGTGCGTCGCGCGCGTAGGTGTGCGTGTACCTAGCGGCGCACGCACGCCGGCGTAGCTGCTGCTGCACCTTCAAACGAGATCGCCTTAGGAGCGAGCGCACGCAGGCGACACGAGCACCTTGAAACGGACATGCCTCTGATTTTCCTTTCTGATTCCCATTCTGTCTCTCTCCTATACATATCTCCTTGGGACTTATCCGCAGCGCGAACTCACGGTTCGCCTGCATTCCGTTTGCTTTTCGACGAAACCCTTCGACTCCCTGCATCTAGTAGTCTCCGAACAAGAGCAAGGCCTGTGCATCGCAGCTCCCCCGCGAGCCCTTATCGCCGCCGATAGGACGATCGTCGACTACGTGGAAATCAGGGCGAGCAGTTTGCGGATCCGAAAGAGTCCCGAGGCAGCGCGCGAGGTTCGCCGAACGCCGCCGGCCGCGCTTGGTATTCCGCGCGGCCTCTCCCCCTTCGACGCGGCCGACGGCAGCGGCAGCCTGCGCGTCGCCGAGGAGCGCGACTCGCCTACGCGCTCGGTGCAGCACGCATCCTTCGGCCGATCGATGCCCCGCGCCGCCGACGATTTCACGGCGGGCTCCCTTTTTTTCGCTCGCTCCGCCACGCGCGGGCTCGTTGGCATTCAACGCGCCGGCCTTTCATCGTATGCACAGGCACGATCGACTCCTCGCGTGGCGCGGATATCGCATTCCCGTCACGATCGTAAAATGCGCTTTTCGTTAAAAAAAAAATAGGAGCGGAGGTAACGCGAGTGCTCGGGCGCGAAAAAGTGCGGCACGGATTAACGAATAGGTCCCGCGGGTTAAGAGCTGCCATGAGCTTGCAGGAGCGGCGGAGCATGCACGCACTGGATAACGACTTTACATAAATCAGCGCGGACGCTCTTTAAAGCCGGGATCGTTAGGCGCAAATCGCGCTGTCCGCGCGCGCAGATAAGAGTTTACTCGCCGCCCCGATCGCGCAATCTTCGGATCGCTCATTTCGGAGCGGCGAGCTGATCCGCCCGGCGATACGTGATTGAAAGGCGCGGCGCGGCTCGTTGAGGCTCATCTCGTCGCGCCGTTTTATCCGCGATGCTAAGGATTATCGACTCGTCCGCGAACACGTATAAAAAAAAATTTAGCGAGAGAGGCGAGAACCTCAACTTTGAAGTTTCAAATAAAATTCGACATTTTTCCATCGCAATTAAGGAATCGTAAAAATGTTTGAACAAACGAGCAATTTCTCAGCCGTAACGACAGCCGCTCTCGCGGGGAAACATCGTCGCTCTGAACGGCGTTCTGCAGCGGGCGGGCGACCTTCGTAGCGCGCCTGGGGGGCCGAGGGTCAGTCACGTAGCTCGGACTCGTATATCGGCTCTTTCGCTCTCTTCGCGTCGACGCGGGGGCTGTACGTGCAGCGCGCTCTCGCCAGCACGGCCAGCCGGCCCGGCTGGCTACCTGTTGCTCGTGGCGGCGACGACGCGGCCACTTTTTCCGTATGCGCGTGGATCGCGCGCCACGAGAGCGCGCGCACGCCGCCGCCGGTGACGCGCACGCCCGCCGGCCGCCGGACCTTTTTGCACCGAGCTTTCAGCGTGGATTACCCGCGGACGCGCGGCTTAATTAGCCGTCGTGACTTTGCTCTATTCGAATTTCACCGTTAGTGCTTCGGATGAATTATTCGTCCGTTGAGACTTTACATCGCCAATATTTCTTCACTTTGTTTATGTTCATTCGAAAAGTTTGTTAAAGCTTGTGGAAAATTAAAATGGAAGGTTTTTCTTGAAAGTCTTTGGGTGTTAAAAATTTTGTTTAGAAAAACTTGCTACTGGTTTTGGATTTTCTTTCCTCTACCGATTATCGTGAAATTAGGCACTTTACAAAATATCCAATCCCACGTGAAATCGTCCCTTATCCCAAGATCAATCCAAATCGCTTGTACGACAATATCTAACCGAATTTACGACACAGCGTCAGTCTTTTGTAGAGATTCGTTTGGAATCCTCCGAAATTTTAGTCCCTTTCAATGCACTGCACACATCGGCCGCCCCTGGCAACCGATTCACACAGAAATTACTCGGTCTGCGACCGTGGGCCACGCATAAAGAAGTCAGGCCTCCGAGTCCTCGCATTGTGTCCCGGGCTCCCTTTTTCACTTCTGCCCCGCTCGCCAACTGATCTCGCTTAAATCCCTCGCAAATACAGCTTGATAAAGCTTTCCGAAAAGCCGATTTATTTTTCGGGAATTCGAGCGCCATATTTATACTGAGCGGTGAAAGTGAGGCCGGGGGCGGAAGGGGGCGGAGAAGCGAGGGGGAGAGACGCTAATGCGCGAAAAAAGTGCACGGAGTGTAAATGCGCCGGCGCTCGCGCGCACGCTCGACGATCTCCTCTAATCCGAACAAAGTCCCCGCGCTTACCGTCGCATTATGCGCAGCTATGGCTGTGGCAGGTCACGAGAGTCGCGATACCGAATCGCCGGAAAGCTCCGCATTTGTGAACGCCCGTGTCGGCGCGACGCTTTTTACGGAGATTTTTTTGTCCCTTTTATTGAGTTACGACTTTAATGGGATTTTAATTAACAAAAAAATTGCAGATTAAGTTGGCTCCCGTGCGTGGATAATATCTTCACTGGACTTGGTCAAAAATCCATTGTTACAGAGCCACCTTAATTCTATTCTATTCTATTCTATTCTGTTCTATTCTATTCTATTCTAGTCTAATTAAATTTGATAGTGAATATTTTTCAGAATTTATACTTTCACTTTTATTAATTTTGAATTAAAGATAACTGTATTTTTATTGTTTTATTTGACATTATTTTTCTATCTATGGAATTTTTGAAGTATTCTGCTTCGTTTATCTTATCCGTAGTTTCACTACAAATGAATCGATATTAGGTAAAGAAACTTTTTTATCTCGGAGATAACGCACGTGGAAAGCAAAATCGATAAAACAATTATGAATTTTATAATAAGTTAGCCAGTATAGCGGAGCCATTCAAAAAGTTTTATGTCGAAACAATTATGAATAATTACCCAATTACGTGCATATCGCAATTCATAGCTAAACTTGCAAAAGAATACATGCAGTGATAGCGAATTGCACGTAATATATTTTATCGACAAGTAAAAATCAAATTTTTTTTCTATTAATTCAATTGAGAAAGTGAATTTGCCCTCGTCGACCTATTGCAAAATGATGGAAGATGAAAAAGCTTTCAAGTTAACTAAATTCTCGTCATTCCCCGCGAAACTTTTTCATTGCCCTCAAACTTTCCGAAGTGACTTCGCAAGGCGATCGTTAAACTCTAGTAAATGATAATTAATTAGCGTTTATTTTCGAAGAATGCGAGAGCCGGAGTACTTTGAATTTTTACCGCCGTCAATTAAAATGTTCCGATCTCCTTAGCCGTGCTCCCCGTTCCAAGGATCTGAAAAAGCTCCAGGGTTGATAATAAAGCCGTTCGAGAGTCGCGAGGGAAACGCGCGCCTTGGGATACAGTCGCGGCGGTCCTTGACCCTTGAGCGACTGCCGTACAAAACAGAGTCGCGCGGGCGATAAAAAGGCGATTGGCGAGCGATTAGGATCCCAGATATCGCGAGGCGCGATCCACGATTAATGCAAGCTTCTCGGAAGTGTTACGAGCGCGCGTCATAAGCGGAATCTCAAATTGAAAATTCTTATCGCTCGGTCAACTGGTGTACGTGCGGCCTGTGTGGTCGATTAATTTCACGCCGCGCTACAGCCTCTTCGAGGAAATAGAAAAGGCTTTTTCGAGGAGAGCTCGAGTTTAAAAGGACTGCCGTTGAACCGTTTAATCATTCTTTTCAACCGGCTGCATCCTGCATTCTTTTCCAACCACCCGATTTATCACGCACCTTATTATTTAATCCAATATCTTTAACGCACGTTTCACGGCACATTAAAATTTTTCGGCCACTACTACAATAATTTCGTTCAAGTAACATTCTCACTCCACCTTTATCGCCAAAACAATCGTCGCATCGTGAAAAATCGCTTCCACGAGCATTGCCGCGCTTGCACACTAACGAAGTCCGAGAACAATCGCAGTCAGCCCCGGGGCCTTCTGGCGAATCAATCAAGCCCGCGTGCTTACGCAAGCGGGCGAGACCTTTTCCGCGTGTCGGCCGAATATCGTGCCCGCAGGCTCGCGGAATCGGGATCGACTCGGGCGCGCGCGGTAATCTCGCGGCGCGATCGATCGTGGCGCGCGGATTCATCTGATAAGCCGGGCCGCCCGGCTACCGAGCGCGTGTCGCAACGGCCCGCCGCTGGAGGTTGCACCGCGCACAATGCCGCGCTCGTTTCGAGAGCGCCGTCGCCGAGCCTATATACCGCACGCGCGCGCCCGAGAAAGAGCCCGGGTCTTGGGCGTCACCGGGCTATATAACGCACGTACGAAGATGAGAGACGCCGGGAATCGTATATCTATACGGGCCGGGAGCATTGTTTTATGAGCGGGGATTTAACTTCCTTTATACTGCGCTACCGGATGCTCGCGCTCGAACCTCCTCTCCTTCCACCCACCCCGGGGCTTTTTTTTTAACGCAGTTCTTTAACGAAAGGTAACGCGTTTCCCGGTTTCTTTGATTTCGCGCGGGCTGGACGCTCGGTTTCGCGGTGGCTTGTTCCAGCGGAGTAATGAGCGTTGATTATCGAGAAATGTTTCATGCGTTATAAATGCAATAACAATTTATTTTGTTGCGCGCTATTTACCGGGTTCGCTGCGATCCCGTTTCTCAATCGGAATACAAAAGGAATAAAGCGATGAAAAAATGACTTTAGTTTGTGTGCATGAATAGCCGCGCTATCTGCTAACCTACTAGGAAGAGATAAACAACATTTAATCATCCAGACAGTACGTGAAAGCATATAGTCATGATTCTAAAGCAGAATGTAGCTGGAAATAATGCAACTCTAAAACTAATTAAAAATCTTATTGCGACACCCGAGTGTTCGCATAAATTATTTCTCTCGAAACTGGAGCAAAAAAAAGTTTTCCGACTCTCTCGAAGTATAAGGCGAGCGAAATCAAAGGGGAAGGACTGCGGCTGATCGAAGGAGGCGCAAGCGTGAAAGGGGCTCGGTCCTCGCGCCGCCGGCCCGTCTCGCGCGCTCGGCGGCCGTTGTCCCGGCGCGCGGGGGAGGGGGGGGATCGGGGAAGGGCGACGCCGCCGTGGCTGGCGCGACTCAAAGGTCTAGGCCCACGCGCGGCGCTCGCTCGGTCACGCCGCTGCCCACGGCGAGCCGGGGCCGCGATAGCGCGGGACGTCCTCCCGCGTTCCAACCGGGCCAAACGGTACTGCGCCCGGCCGGCCCCTCTTTGAAGGGCGCGCCGACGTCCTTTGACCCGCGCTGCAATTAGCCCCCTTTTCCGACGACGACTATCGCGGCAGATACCAAATCCGCTGCACGAGCGCGCCTCGAAAATAGGCTTCGCGAGCGGCATTGGCACTGCGGAAATTGCGGTGGGGCGCTATACATTCGAGCTTTCGTTTTACGCACCAGGTCGACGAAACAAAAATGAGCGTAACGGGGGAAGGTGAAAAGCGAGGTGTGCAGAATGTAAACACGCGAGTGGAAGTGGAACGCGTGAGCGAGGTAAAGTGAACAATAAGCGCACGCATAGGAGAAGGAGGAAAGTTGCACGAGCTCGTGGTGTACACGCAATCGTGCATCGCCCGTGGCAAGAGACCAGCCGCACGCAGGAAGACGAATGTCCTTTCTAAAGCGACGCTGACTGCGCCCGACTGACAGCTGCTAATATTAATTTAGCTGGGCGCGAAATCTATCCCCGCGCGCGATATTCAATTATTGTTTGCATTCGCCGCGTGGTAGCGAGCGACTCTCGGGATTTTTCAATCAGGCACTCCCATGCGACTTTTATCTCGGCTGCACCGTCGCTGTTATTACATTAGGAGCCAAGTTCGATTGCTGTTTTCGTTGCGACACCACCGAGTGGTATTAAGCGGCCTTACATCGTGTCGCATGAATATTTTCTTATGTCGAAACGAGGTGAAGCACAATCGCCCACGTTGCAAGTCCTCTCCGCAGCAACTTGCTTCTACTTTTATTTGTTCGGAGAAAATGCATGAATTTTGGCGTCTACTCATTGGAGGAAGGTGCATGGAGAGACACACGCGAAGATCAGTTCGTCGCGAAATCTCGCGACTGCAGCGTAGAAGGGGTCGCCGAGAGCGGCTCGTTTCGCGCTTAGGCGCGCTGCTCGGCAGCGGGGCGAGCAGGAGGAGGGCAGGCCTGGGGAGGGAGCGAGCAGCAGCGAACACTCGCGGAGCGCTGCCGCTGGACCGCGGGGGCTACGCTCAAAGCCGAGCAACAAAACCCCAGTCGTCGTCTCGCCGCCGGCCTCCGAGCAGCTGTTCGCGCTCGCTCCCTCGAGTCCGCGGGCACAGCCGCCCGCCCCCGCCGCGCTCTCCCTCGCTTCTTGTCGAATAATCCTAAGCTCGGTGCACGCAGTACTCCGCAGGATTGTGGATTCGCTCGTGAATGCTAGTCAGTGCCGACGGTTATCTGTTATTTTAGAACATTCAAACTTTAACTCGAGTGCACTGTGAAGGATCGTATTTTATTGTTGATGCAAGGCATGCACTTTAAATATCACGAGTGTTTTAGTTGAAATAAAAATCCATAAGAAAATTGCTTCATGAAGACATTAAATACAGAAGAGAAAATAAATCGCAAACGCGTCAAGGCAGAAATGAGTGAACGATCGTGGTGAAGTTACGATCGGTGTAGATCAATCGAAGATTGTTAAGAAGCACGCGTCAGCTTGGCTGCCGGCTAGATCGCGATTGTAAGTGTCGGCGATCAATTCCACCGCGACAAAGTCGCCTCGGCTATGCCAAGCCTCCTCCGAGGTGCGTACAGAGCGATAATCCGCGCGAAGATCGCTCCGTAAATCTCCCCGGCAGTCTCGGTCGATCTTGCAACAATTTGCGATCTGCCCTCGAGATACGGCGCGGAATTTTTTTTCCTCAAGAACGGTGAGATTATTTAGATGATTTGCATCGGCGTGACGAAGCCCTAAGTGGGCGTTCAGCAAACACAAAAGTCCGCGAAGATGCCCTAGGAATCCAGAGAAGCCGCCGACGCGTAGCGAAACGATCAATATGAACCGTAATTTCAAGAACAATGCGGACTTCAAGATGAACCAGCAGAACTTCAAGTTGAGCGACTTCGGGATCGAGCCGAAGCGCGGCGAAGGTGTGGGTCGTCAGGCCTTGGCCGCCGGCAAATCCCCGCTGCATCGGCTGCAGTCGGACTTTAAAGTGCAGCAGCCCCCGCCGCAGGTAACATCGAACTTCCATCAGCAGCGCCGCGGAAGCCCGACGGCCAGAGTCGGCGGGGGCTCGCCCCTCGGCGCCGACCTCGTCCGGACCACCGCCAGCCCGTGCAGCCTCTCCATCTCACCCCCGGGATACTGGAAGCAGTACGGTGGCCAGGAGAGCGGGGTAATCACTTTGCTTTCTCGAACCACCCCTCCCCCTGTTTCCGATCTTTTTCCGCTGCTCTCGGCTGATCGACCCACAAGATTATTTTTAGGCTTCCACAAACAGTCGATCTGTTCAACGGAGAAGCTGCGATCGGTTTGATTGAAAAACACAGTGAGACGAATTATATGATTGCATTTTCTTGCTCCTTCCATTCAAAAAATAAAAAAAAAGAGAGAAAGCGTCGGACTCTCAATATTTACATAATTCTAATATAATGCTGGAGCTAGCGGGGCTGACAGTGAAAAGCTCGCGGCGTAGAAAATTTCCATGTACGTTCGGCGTGCATTCAGCCTTAATAAACCGTGAACCGGGCAGCACGACAAAAACGAGCGGAGCGGTATTATTGTTGATAAACGCGAGAGCCCATCGAACAACATTGCGGCTGTAGCGCTCGGTCGTCGAACGAAAAGGAGGGAAAAAAGGGGGGGGAGGGGACGAGGAAAAATAAGTCTGGCACATGTTCACCGTGGCACGACTCGCTCCGTCGTAGGCTCTATTCGTCGTTATTCATTCATAAATGCGCGGAATAAATTACCCTCGAAGTGCTCGCAAACTCGTTCGTTCGGAGGTCGCGGCACGGCTTAGGTGAAACCGTGCACTCCAGAGCGCTTCGTCGCTATTCACCTTGCGAAAATCGTTCGTGCCACAAATGTCGATTTTAGTCCCGATCGATCCCCGCTGTCAGACAATTAAGCTGTCCACCTACACGCCGATTTGAGTCGGCGCACTTAGTGGTACCTGCAGTATTTTTTCGAGCCTGGCCGCCGGGAATTCCCAAGTCATAAATATCGACGGTGCACCATCAAACACTTCTTGGGTTATGACAAGTGAGCGGCTCAGGTACTGGTACAGGTTATGATGTCTGCGCCGCGTACCTGCTGGGGGTCGGGCCGGCCACCCGTTGTACGTAAAACCGCAAAGGCGGTACGCGATTAGTCGGCCGCTCTCCCCGTTTAGTATGCGTACGTGCCGGGGACCCGGTCCGGCCGCCTTTTATTACCAGTCCCACCCCCAGCAGGTCCCAAATCTTATTACTCCGTGCGAATCTTCAACTTGTCCTCGCCGGGGGTGTCATAAAAAAAACAATCGGACGCCGTACCCGCAAACCTTCGAGAGGTTAGTCACAGGTACTTTACGAGGGTCTTGTAAACTTGTCAAGCCGGCCTGCATTGTTTTCTCCTTTTTTGTTGATGTTGCTAGTTTGCTGTCACGCCTGGTCCTTTTCATGGCAATAAAAGCGTAGTTAAGATTTCGGTGACTTTCTCTTCTGGCTACGTCTTCAGGTACTTGTGGATAAAAGTACCTGAAGTCCCTACAGTCCCTCAAGCGGATTTAGATTTTCGTTGCTGGTGTTACTCAGCTGTTTTCGCTTTCCCTTCAAAATTTTCAGTACTTCGACTGTGCGCAATACTTTTCTGAATTTAAAATTTACTTTAGTAAAGATTATAAAGTCAGAAACTGAAATGTATTGTTGACAAAAAATTTAAATAATAGCAAGTAAGACAGTCCCGGTAAAGGCCGCCTTGCCGAAAAGAGCCTCCTTTCTCATGAAGTAAAAGAGGAAAGCACTGGAAAGTTTTGCCGCTTGAGCCCCACATTTGCTCGGAAACTTTTGTCCCCCCGCCGCTCTATCCCGGCGTAACGAGCTCGCCGCCGCGCCGATGCAAAACCAGGGAGGACTTTCGCACGAGAGCAAGCGATAGAAGCGGGGGGAGAAAGAACAAGATGCCGAGCAGCGATAAGCCGCGTGTGCAGCTTAGGCGCGCGCATCGATGACCGATTTTGTGAAATCATGTTCCCTCTCGAGAGAGCGCGAGCACATTGTAAGAGCCGCCGGCGTAATTAGGACGACCTAATGGCGCACGCCATATACGCGCCGGGTATCCCCGGCGAAGGTCCGCGGCGGCCCGTAACCTCGAAAATGCTCGCACATCCCGTCGCCGCGGAGCTCCGCACCGGAAAGTTTTATTTCGCTCCGCGCGCGCTTTTCCGCGCGAGCCTTTCCTAAGCGCGCAATGCGCAGAATGCGACCGGTTTCTTTTCAGATGCATATAAATAATGGAAAGTGCATCGAACCAGCACTCGCGAGTGCTTTTAATCCTACTTTTGTTTTCACTTTTTTTCACGATAATTTTTTTATTTAGATGCGCCAATTGACTTATTGTTGTTATCGAGGGTCCTATTAAATGAAGAGAAATTTTATTGAAACAATGAAATCAAAATCTGAAAAAAATTACAGCACATCTATTAATTTTTACTAGATGCTAAATTGTGGAATAAAATGTATGTTGATGAAATAATAGTAATCACTGTGAATATTTTATTCATTTTTTCGATTGTTTGTATTTGCAAATTGAATATATTAAGGAGTATATTATTATATAGCCTTTCATTATTTTCACGCTTACAAGTAAACCACTTATTCCGGACAAGATTGAACCTCATTCTCATTGTAAAATCTTTGGCACATACTTTTATAGCTATACACGTTATAATCCGATTTCAATGACTGTTACAGCTTTATTTTCCGAGCCAATTAGCGATTACCAGTGTACGCGGTTCGGCGGTAATTCGCCCGTCGATTGTCGCGCAAAAAAAGTCCCGCGACAGTGTCCACGGCGCGGCGATAAATCTCCCAGGATCGGGTGCAATAAAAATGCATAAAAGTCTCTGGGAGTGCGCTTGCGCGGGAAATCGCGGCCGGGCGGCTCGCTAGCATAATGTCACGGAATGCGGTTCGCGCTCCGCTCGCGTCTCATTATCGGCGCGAACGTGTCGTAATTCACGGCGACCCGCGTCCGCGCGATATAACGCCGCTCGGCCGCGGCGAAATTTGCAAGTCCGCCTCTACATATTTATCGGCGCGCGCCGATGGCACTTCCTCCGCCTCCCGCTCGCGGTCGTCGCCGCGACGTCTGCCGCGTACGGAGTAACAATTACGCGGTCACGACCCAACCTCCTCGAGAGCGCGGATTTGATAATAAATAATTAATGATCGCCCCGGCGATTCTGCGAACAACGCCAAGTGCGTTTCATTCACCCCGTAAGGGGGCTTCTCGGAACACCGGCGAATTCTCCGAGTGCTGCGAGGCTTTCCTGCCTTCTCTCTCACTCGCACTCGCGCACACAGGCGCGCTCCGTGTTCGGTGCCTCCGAGCAGTCTGCCTGGCTCCTTGCTTCCTCCCTTCCACTTCGCAGCAGCGATTTTCTCTCGCTCAGCGATTTGAGTTATGTATAGCGTCTGGTATACTCTGGTATGCTCTTGAAATTTCCCTTTGCGTTCATTAATTTTTTCCAATAACAATACCGTTTTCTGAATAGGTAACAAAATTCTGTTTATAACAAAAATTGCATGGTTTTCTTTAAAATGCGCTTATGCGCTTATTACGCGATTAATTAAAGACTAAGTAAACTTTATGTATTCGTAAGTGCGAATGACAAGAAGCAAGCTTTCTCAGCTCCGTAAACAGCTTATCCGGATCCGCTACACGCAGCCAGACGTAAAACTACAAAGGAAATAAATACAACATGTCGTAAATTCAATAAGGTATAAAAGTCGCCCTTAGGCGAGTCCGCACTCGCGTCTGAATCCCAAACACATCGCTCTTTAACATCCTGTTTAATCCTCTCATTCAGCCAGTCAGGCTCCCTCGAAGAGGCGGCTCTGGCCGTCCTCTCGGTGTACACGTCCTTTCGTATGCAACCGCGTCCACCGCCTAATTTCCCGCGGCGCGTTACATACTAATTAGCCGTGCGGGGAGAGGCTGGGCGGGGGGGATGCGAGAGTGGTAAGCACGAGCGGGTCTCCTGTGTACGCGCCTCGAATGTGGCTCCCGCCGCGTCTCCGCCCCCGCGGAGGACGGAAGCGCGCCGCCCGCAAGATCCGCTCGCGAGCTTTTGAGGTCGGGCCTCCGCCGTCTGCGTCTGTCCGTCTTGCCGCGAGGAAATTTCACCGCCTCAGCCCCCTCCAAGCGCGCGTTATTTAAGTAAAGCCCACACCCCGACTCTTGTTTGCAGCTCGTTACTAACTTCGACGTCCCCTTCAACGAGATTTGCTTTGCCGTTGCGAAATACTTGTATATTTGTCGCCGTCTTTTTGTACGTCCGCTGAGGCGCCTCCAGCTTCGCGCGGCGCGCTCGTCAATTAAAAGGCAGCGATGCGAAATTTACAGCATTTTTGCGAACAATAGTCGATTGCGAGAGGCGATTGCAAAAGGCATCAGAATCCGTAGCATGCAAAACGAGCGTGTACTGGCAGAGTTCGATTTAATGGCCCGTCATAAGTGTACTCTCCCTCCTATTCATCCCGTTTCGTCCGAGCAGTCCCCCTCGACTCATTAGGATTCCTTGTACGCGCTCATTTTTTCCTCGTCGCGCGCGCTCGCCGTCTATACGTTTTCCATTGCAAAGTCACTTTTCTCCGCGCGCGTCTTCGTCGATAAATACGCGCGCACGCACAAGACCTTCCTCTCTATACCCCCCTTCTCCGGCGGCTCGTTGTCTCGATCTTTCTGTAATCGACCTCGGTGGCGGCTCGTGCTACATTGCGTGCCGAGCGAAGATGCGCGCGCGCATCGTGGCCTACTCTCGCGGACGAAAACCGCAATTGCCGCATTCAAATGATAATTGATGGCGTCGATGAAGTGGCCGCGCGGACGACACGGGCCGCCCCGCGTATGCACCTCGTTGAAGACTCACCGGCCCGAGAGCCGCGAGTTCGTTTCGCTAATTTTCGCTTGATAATGCGGAATCCACGATAGGGGGTATGCGGGGTCATTATATTTTTCTAAGCAAAATTAACGAACTTGTGTTGACTTGTGGTTACGTTTCGAAAGTTCACGTTAATAACGTGGAAATTTCAATATTTTTACATATGTAATTTAATTTAATAAGTATACATGTACCTTACTTTGATGTCTTTTTTTATGTTTTAGGTGAGTTATAGAGATTTCCATCGTACTACAAATGGGGATTTTATCGAGCGCGAATTCGTGAGTAATAAAAATTCGTTACCTCCTCCAGATTCTATGTATTAGATTAAGAAGATTAGGCTAACTGTTAAAGTTAAAGACAGAAGTAGGAATAATGTAAAAAAAGTTTAAGATCACAAGGGAGGGAACAACAATAGAATAGAAGTCCTTTAAACGGGATAATCGTGCCAATTAAGGTCACTGATCGAATAAAGCGAATCTGAGAAAGAGATGCGCTTAGTCTGGACCGTTAGATAAACATTGCATTGGCCTGGCAGTAGAATCACGATATCAGACATCGCAGTATAGTTTCGCGACTTTCGTAAAACGATGTGACTTGCAAAAAAGTACGTAAAGAAATGAAATACGACATGAAACCAAACCGTTTATCGAATACTTTGTTTCAACTCAAATTTAAATTACGCTTGAATAAATACAGGTAATTGTTGTTTGCAACCCGAGAATAAAAACATTAAGTCGAGCGGTAAAAATAAACTCCATTCAGCGTTAAACCGATATTTGAAAGCACAAGCTTACCCTCCGCGAGTCAACGTCAACGCAGTCACGTTCGCTTCGACTGCGTCTTCGGCCGCGGCGTGGCCGCGCTCTCCTGCTCGTTTTTCCAGCGGCCGAAGGCGCAAATTACGACGCGAGCCGCGCGCAATTTCAGCGAGATAATCATGATCGGCGACAGTACCGACTATAATCACGGAGACTCAATTTGCCTCTCGGAGAAGGGCCGCTGGGCTCTTTGCAATTTGCGCCGAGCGGACCTCGACCGAGCGCATGGATCGTCTTCGCCTAGGCGCGCGTTTTAACTAATAAAAGTCCCGCGCGCGCGCGGCGCGTTACGTCCATTTCATTTTTTTTTTCTTTCATCACCCCGACAACGCGGAGGTATAAACCCGCGTTTTAAGCGCTCGTAATTGCGCGCGTGCCCGTTTCGACGCGCGAAGAGAGGAAGCGCTTTATCATGAAATTTTTCGATTATGCGCGCCTCCAGTGTGAAGCTGATGCTTCTTCTGACACTTTCGAGTTAATGAATAATTTAGATGACTCGCGATGATCCGACATAGCCAAGAATCAAATTTTTCAACTGCGTGAAAGCGCTCTAAGGTCAATTTAAATTTTAATTAAAATTTAAATAAACTTTAAGTACAATGTATACTCTTATTAAGTGCATTTACTTCAGCTATGAAAACAAGTTTCTATAAAGCCCGTAATTTATTCGTCAAAAAAAAAAGTTATGTGCATTTGCGCGTTGATTACAATAATAAGACTAAATGGAGACAGTTAATTTGTAGCCGACTTACGGGGGCAATTACTCGTCGATTTAAGAAAGCAAGAGCAAGCCTGACGATTGAGTTGCGTGACTGCAAGCTCCCAGCTACTTTATCGCGAGCAAGAAAAGTAGCGAGGCGGCGATAGTCTTTGGCTTGTGCGTGCATGCGTTCTCACCGGGAATAATCGAGTTTTCGACGAGCTATCGCGGTTTCTCGCGTCGCACTCTTACGCACGGACGCCTGCTGATTAATTGAATCATTAAAAGCTCTCCTCCGTTCCATTCCGATTCTATTTCGCGCCTTTTAACCTGACGACGATTTAACGATTCTCTCGGGGTGGTCCTCTATCTAACGCTCGCGTGACTTGACTTTCCTGGATAAAAAGCGTTCGCTAAATAATTTATTAGAGCGCTATTTCATAAATAATTGCGGGGTTAATCGTCGTCGACAATTAACACGGACTAAAAGCGAAGGCAACAATGGCCGTTAAAAGATAATGCCCTAAATTATTTTTAACAGCGTTTTTAACCGTCCTCGAACGCCCTGGCAGCTAATCCCGTCCCGCGTCGTAACCGACAGTCCCCTTAGCACTGACAATTTCCGAAAAGAAAAAGCGCAACGTTATTCTCTACACACGCAGCGCGAGTCGCGTCGCATTCGGTCGGGTCACGGAGAAACGATCCAATTATGCAATTACGAAAGCCCAATACCTGGAATCAAGTAGCACGCGCGCCCAGCAAAAAAGAGGGAATTCGCGCGCAGAAATGACCGATAATCGCTCCGCTTTTTTTTTTCACTCGCCCGTCGCGCCCTCGGGGGTCCCGCAAACTCCGCCGACCGCTGCGCAACGACTTTTTTTTAACGCGAGCCGCCGGTGCCTTATATACACCTACCGGAGGGGTCGAATCTGGAGGCGCGTGCGCGCACGGAAGTCGCGCGGCTGCTAATTTTATGCACGCGCGCGCCGTGAAAGTTTTTAACGGCGGCGAAAGTGCGCGGCGCGTGGCCTTGAAAATTTTACTCGCGCGTTAAGCGCGGCAATTATGCGCGCGCGTCCCGCTTCGCCGTCCCCCCTGCGGGTGTGACTTTACGCCGCCGGGGAGATTCTTTCGCCGCGCGGCTCATCGTCTCATTTTTTCTCTCTTTTTACGCGAGGCTGAATGAGAAACGCGGAGAGGAGTTAACTTCGCGGCGCGCGCGGAGTTAATTTCGCGGGTAATGCAGCTTAGCGAGCGGCCAATTGCCTTTTTTGGCGCAGCGTAAGGCTGGAGGAATTCACTCGCTCGTCGCCTTGAAGAAGTAATAGATTTTATTAATCAGTGTTTTTTCCTCAAATGGAACAGAATGCCGAAGCGATTTCTCAAACTGCCGCGGCCGTCATAAACTTGCAGTCGCGCGATTTCTTTAAACGCAGAAAGCTGCCGATGGAGCTGAAAATTTTCATCGATTTTCCCTCGCCTTACAGGCTCCCTCTTGAAAAGAAATTCTCTTACGGTCGGTTGCACAAGCGGCGCGCTTTCGCAACAACCAAAAAGCCCCGGAGCTCGCGCGCGAAGCGCGAAAAAGCGCGTAGATAATCGCGAAGACTCGTTAAGCGGCGCGAGGAGAACTGGCTCCCGAGCTCGCAAGAAAATCGGCGCGGACAAACGAGATCGTGCGCTCGGTGGATCGGCCGATGATAAAATGAGCCGCTCCGCTCGGCGTTTTGCCCATATAAAGGAGTCCTCGCCGCGCAACCACAATGGGGGAGACTCGCTCGCATCGGCAAAGCGATCACGTACCTTATCAGCCGCTAATTGTCGGTTATGTATCCGTCGCGCATAGATCCGTCGCGATGCGCGTCGCGTCCTCCCGGCAAACCCTCCCCTCCCCCCTGGCCTGATAAATAATGCACGTACGCGTGCCCGGGGATGGACGGCGAATGAGCGATGCGGAGACGCGCGCGGAATGTCACGGAGGATGCGGCACCGCTGGGGCCGTGCGCTTCTTCTTTTTCTTAGCGCGTGCGCCTCTTTTTATTTGACGCCTCGGAGGTGCGCAAGCATGTCCGCAGGATGTGCTCGCGCTTGTCCCGATCGTGTAATTGTTTTCTTCTGACTTACGACCCTGCGAGGACGTCGTTCTTATTAGGCAGCGAAATTCAAGAGCTCGCATTTTGCTTTGTTGTTTCTGTTTCGAGCGGGGAATGGAAACGCATGAAAAGTAACGCGCATCGCGTCTCAAGGTTCCGTATATAGCGCTTTAATTTTGCGTCGTTTTGATTTCAAGGATTATTTTGTTTTTGTGCGTGATAAACCATAGTTGGAAAACTAGTACTAATGAAGATAACTGACTTCGGTATGTTTTACTGCATTTTTCGTAATCAGCCAAGTTGAGCCTCTTCGGCTTAGACACGCACCATAATTAGCTATCCATAAAATTTTTACCTCGCTTGCAACAGTTAAAATAATCGATTTTCTTAGAGATATAATAACCATCTTTAGTGTTTACGCAATTTTATTAGTTTTTGAGTACCAACTCATACGCACTTCCAATTACACACTTCTAAAGCACCATCACCATCATTTTCTTACCAGAAAAAAAAATTCTTTACACTCCAAACAGTCAAATGCCAAATAAAAAAAGTTTATCTAAATAAGGCACGTTCTAAATCGGTCAACCGTGAGAATATCAACGTAGTATGCAAATAAAGTACACGATAAAGTAATTTTCACTTATCGAACCATCGACCGCATCAATTAGTCGTCGAGCGTTAGATCCGCCGGCAGATTACTCTAGTAGGCGTACTGGACGGCGCGACGGAAGAAAGAAATAAAAGAAACGCAGGAGACAGACGGACGTTGGAGGTACCGGCTCGCTGGAAAATTATGTATGCGCGCACCTGGCCCACCTTACGTCACTCGAGTCAATTTTTGCTCTCCGCGCGGCAGCGCTTCCCTCTTTCTCCCCGGCCTTTTGCGATTAAGCGGCAGCCGAGGCGCTCGTTAATTGCTCGCGAAAGTCGCACTTTTCAGGCTGCCGATATGCCACCGCGACCGGTTGAGCGGAGTCTTATTTTCATTCACGCATTCGTTACCGCCTTATCGGCTCGCGAGCGATTAATACCGAGCGTGCTCGGCTGAGCTTTCCTCTGCCGATTCATTTTGCCTTTTAATCACGTAGGTGCGACGCCGATCAATCACTTTTCAACGCGATTATGCCGAGCGTCCGTATTAAAGCCGAGCAATAAATTTCTATCAATCTTCAGAAAAGACTTGAAATGATAAAAAAAGTTCGCGCGTCGATATACTCATTTCGAACAAAAAATTATTGGTGAGTAATTTAACTGCGACGGTACCTCAAGCTCCCAAAGAGGTACATTGCTTTTTTGTTTACTTGGATTTAGCGAGCGGAGCACGTATCAAGCGGGATGGAGTCTATTACATTGTTTATTGCTACGCGACTCGGTACTTCCTTTATAAGAACGCGAAGGCAAGATCTCTTTGTTCCGAGATCTCTGACAGCTCAGCGAAAAAACGTACAAAAAGCCATTTAGTCATTCTCTAATGACGCGCTGAATCCAGTGAAAACTCCGAGAAGCACGACATTGCAAACTTCATATCTCGCCCCTGCAATTTTCTTCTCCCGTCGGAATAATAGTTTATGCTTTTTATTTTTCTCGTTAGCGCTTTACAATCAACATTATTCCTTCCTAATTGTTTGAACTGAATTTTTTTACGGAGGTGAATTAAGTGATCCCGACGTTTCTATAATTAACCTTCATACCTATATAAACTGCATTTACTGCACTGCAGCGAAAGTATAAACATCACGTTTGCTAAAGCCATATCCGTTACAACAGTTTCGAGCAATTTTAAACGAAAGAAAAATCTGACAATATTGTCTTGACAGATAAAGACGAATAGTAGTCCGAAGATTACACGGAGGACGTCAGTTCAGTCGCACGATGAAGATGCAACATGTAAAAGATTTCCCGAGCGCACGCGATGCACCGACTCGAATTCTGGTGAACTCTCCTTACCCGAGGCTAAGCGCGGCGTCAGCATAACATCCGGTCCGGTGACGGATAAAATAACGTCGAGGTGCTTCGGAAACGTTGTAGCTGCGCGTTAATTTGACAAAACATCCCCAGACCGTTAAGTCGCATTTTAACGAGCACGATATATTTCGTCTTTCGTAATAAATTTCAAAAGTTTATTCTCTTACATTCTTCGCATAGAAAATGTTTTCGAAGAGCCTCATCCGAGTGACTGAATTATTTTATCACACTTTTAGCATCGTGCGATTGTTGCTTCGAATCTAAATGTTTTATTCAAGCTGTAACGTTGCAATGTAAAACGACGCCTATTATCGACAATTATCTTTTTAACACGTGAATTGAATTCTTTACCCTTTAATTTCTAGCTATTAATTGAAATGTACTCGAGCAGTTAAAAAAAAAGATCGATATATTGCAAATTTATTTAAACAAAACAACTTTATTTAGCTTTTCAATATTTGTACACTTACTCATCTTTATTCAATCAATAAAAAAATAAATAAATTTAATGTTTAACTAACAGAAACGAATGATTTTAAGCGCGTCATCAACCGCAAAGATAAACGAAAACGAGAGTATACCATTGTCATCGATAATTAGAGTAAAAAATAAAAATGGCAAAGTAAACTGGCAAGGAGTCCTCCCGTGGGAGCCGCCTTTTATGCATCGTCCGCGAGTGACTCCGCGGGACTATTAGCGGCCGCGCGGAAAGCTTTTAATTTACGTTCTAAGAAGTTCGTTGAAAAGGAACAGCCGGAAATGGCGGAGGCTCGAACATGCCTCCTCCATCTACGGGCATTTCCTTAATGGACGCTCTGCCATGGGAAACTATTGGCCCCTATGTGTGTACGTTCGCGAGCGCGCGAACGAAAATTAAACTGGAGCCGCGCGACGCCGCCTGTGCCATCCGAATTCAGCGAGAATCGTGTCACCTGACCTTTCTCACGTTTCGCCCTGTCGATCGATCGTCCTTATTTTTCCAATTCTAATTAGACCAGCCGCCAAGATCGCGATAAAGACTTGATCGTGCACATCGGGAGCGCTTTAATCCCGTTTTTTTAAATATTTTTAGACGCCGCGTGTTTGTAGAGAGAGATGTCGTTTGTTTTGAAAAAGTATTTTATCTTGAAGCAACAAAATATTTTATTTTAAAGCTTGATTGTCTTTTTACTGCTTCAATGGGAAATGCCAGTTTTATAGTTTACTTTTTCATATATTGTGATAATAAACAACGTTTTGTTTTTATTCAGTTTTATATTCAATATCGATAAAATTTAGCAATGCATTAAAAGCGAATACATTTGTAGATTACTTGGAATGATTTTAATAAAAAAAATTAGTCAAAGTAGTAATCGCATGTCACAATCATATCCGCATTGATTTCATCAACAAATTCTTCAAATGTCACTTTAAGCTATCTCTTCAGAATTTTTTGTATAATTTATTTATCTATGCGTGATTTACGATATATTCTTATGTTACTTAACGAAATCTTTATGATCTAGATAATTCAATTGTAACAACGCATATTATGCTTATCTGTGCCCTGAATAAATATACAAAATTGTTGAGTTCTGGAAGCTTCTAGTAATACTTGAAAAAAAAAAAATAAAATTTCCGCAATTTCACTGCTTGAAGAGCAACTCGGACTTGCCTTCCAAAAGCCCGGAATGAACGTTCGCGCAAAGAGGGTCGGTGACGTCACGCGATTTAAAAATATCTCCCCGCTGGTATAACTAAGCACTCGGGCCAGCGCGCCTCGACGCGACGCGCGAGTTTACCCGCGCCGCGAGCCCGATGGAGTTCGAGACAAAGGGCCCTTCCCGCTGCCGGCGAAGTGGTCGAAACAAAAGATTTTCTGACTCGCGGAAAAATACCGTGGCCGCCGACCAAACAAATCGCCTGTCCCAGTCTAATTATAATGACCCACAAACTTGCGGCATCGATGCACGCCGTTCTATTTCGAATCCGCGCTAGCCTATCGGTGCATCCGGTTCATTACGACGTAATTACACAGGGACTTGAACCAAAATAAAATGATGGACGCGCACAAAGGAAATTTCGAGGTCGAAAGAAAAATTGCACTTTGTTCCCTCGGATTCGACTGTTACCGATCTTTTAAACTCCACGTCGACGCAGAAAGTGCAGCGCGCACCACGCTGTCTGCCCGCGCTTACTAAGCAGCGCTGCCGGTCGGTCGCGCAGTCACGACTCGCCGAAAATCGACGCGAATATCGAGCGGCATTCTCACGCTCAAGGAAATCCACTTTTCATGACCATCATTAAAGTGAAAGGAGGAGAGACTACCTCGATCGTCGTCGCCGCCGTCGCGTAAAAAAATGGCCCGGCTCCCCTGCACGCTTCTTTTAGGCCCGCATGTGGACGCGCGGCGAGCACCTGTCCCGCGTGCGCGGGCGCGCGAGCCGCCGGTCCGACTGCGAATTACCGGCTCGAGGCAATTTACGCCCCGCCAATTATAGCCGATATTTTTTCCCGCGATTACGGGGCGACTCTTTGCGCTCGCGCCGATGGGGGAGCGACTGCTGGAGGCCGGCGCCCTCTTCCATAACCGACTCCGTTCTGCCTTCGGCTCTTATCGGGGGACTTGCTTTCGGTCGTTCGGCTACCATTATTTACTCGCTTGTTTATTTGCGATGTGCTTTTTTGCCTTTGATAGCTTCTTTAATATCTATTAAAATTATTGTGGATCATTCTGTAATCGTAAGTGAATCAATAATGCATGCCTTATTTAAAACGGCCCTTGTTTTATGCACATGTAATAGACATTTCCTGTACAGATAGATAAGCAGATAAATATTGGTCATCGATGAACCATGTACTGCACCCACCGGTTCTCACGAGAAACGGAAGAAATAGTTCTAATGTCGCCCGCGTATCGTGCGTCTTAAGCACCTGTGGGCCGGTACGCCTAGTCGTGCGTTGCATCGACCGCATAAATAAGAATACCCCGCGGTAATTAAAGGAAAAATTCTACGACGTTTATTGCAACGTACTTACGGCCTAGCGCGCGTCTCACGCTCGCGCTACCCGCTTGCCGCGCGCGACTTCCCCTCACGTGTGCGGGATGAGGAATCGCGCGCAACGCTTTTATTCGTTCGATGAGAGCGAGCGTCTAAATATGCGAAGCGCATTTGCATAACGGCTGAGCGTTTCGTTTTACTGCGACCGTTTGCTTGAGATAGCGCCAATTTACGGTTATACCCGCGTTCTAACGAATTTCGACGTATTGTTACTCGAAATCGTTGCACTTTGCTTCGCGCTGTCGTGCTCGCGAGCGCGCGATTTGCCGCATCGAAAAGGTAACTTCGAAGGCGAAATGAAATTGACGAAGGAAAGTCGATTTTTCTTCCGCTTTGTGCGCGCGGCGCGTGCGTTAAATGTTTAAAAATAAGATAAATCGTAAGCCGACGGTATTCTTTCTAGGACAATAATTACGAAGGAGAGAAAAAGCTCCGCTCTTCCCCGAGACAAAATAGGGCAAAATTAGATCCTGTCCGTTTTTCTTCCGCGCCGCGCCTTTCATATTCTCCTCTCTCTCATTTGATCGAACGGCCGGCCAACAAAGAGCGGGCTCCTCCAGCGCGCGAAGTCAGAGGACATCCATCACTTTTCGAGTTATTTCGACGAGTCTCCCCCGACCCCCCGGTCGTCCAGGAGGCGTCCCCCGGGCACCCCCTCGGCTCGCGCGGTCGGGGCAAAACGGCCGCGCGCGCTCGCTCAATTTCCATGACGACGCGAGATATTGAGACATTCGGACCGGGCGTATTGGCTCCGCGGACACGGGACTAAATCAATGTAGGACATTTATATTGGCCCCGAGGAAATCGCTGACGCCGGCCTCCCGACCTCCTCGGACATATTAAGATTTCTGATACGCCTCCGATTCCGGCGAGCTTCGCCCGCGCGGCCGAGGACATTTTTATTATTCCGTGCTCGCCCGGCAGCTTCTTCTTCGGGAGGGCGGCCAGCGGGAAATAAAATCTCCTGCCGAGGTGGCGTGGTTGCGCGGGGATGGGCCGCCGCTGCGCGCGACGCCTTCCTCGTCGGCTCAATTAATTTCACCCCCAATTCGAAAATCGACGGGGGGTTGCTGGCTCTTTTTTTTTGCGTTGCTTGCACTTTTTTCATTTCACGGGGGTTACTCGGCTAATGGAATATTGATGAGAATAATTTTGCTTGTTATTTGTATTAATATATCTATCACTTTCTTGAAAGGTTGTATTTTTTCTTTGGTATATTCTAAATGTAAATGCTGTTATTTAAATTTTTTTATACTCAGCGTTTTTTTATTTCAAATGCCAACATTTGTGAATTTAATTATCAAATTGCAAATTATCATTTGCATTGTTCTAAGTAAATAAATTAATCTGCCACTAAATTTCATCAAAGGGCGTTATAATTAATGAACAAAATAAATGCAAAGGGGAAGTACATCGATTCACAAAATAACGCAATTATTAATCACAGCACCAGCTATTTTACAATCACAAAGAACGCCAGTGATATTTAATTGGTTCAATGATTATGTTTACCCGGTTAAATTCTCTTATCGAATGCTTGATTTATTTATATCGGTAGAACATGCCTTCCAACTTCGGCATTTTTTCCGTATCGAAATTGAATCTTCTGAGCGCTCCATTAGCGATTTACAGGTCCAGCGTAACTTCCCGCTGTTATCATCGACCGATTAGCCGACAGATTTTGTGTTTCTTAATGATGCAATAAAAAATATATATATTTATTTCCACAACCCAAACGAAAGCCAGAGAGCGTTTAATCCTTGGGCTTTATCTTATCGAAGGCGAGCGTTGATAAATGCCCACACATTCCAGAATTTTAAAATGCGTACATCCGCCACGCGTGGAAAGCATTTTCTAATATGCCGACACATTTCACGATTTTTTCAACCTACCCGTTTATTCAATTAAGCCCGATGTATCAATTACGATAAGGCGAGCATCGAAATTAGCGTGATTTAATTTTCGGCAGCTAATAGTCGGCTTTCCGGCGAGTAAAGAAACATCGACGCCTTTAATCATTCGAAGCCAGCGCCAGCCGCACCGCCGTAAAATATCTCGTTGCCGTTGGAAGTGACAGGGCGCTCGCGTGCGCGTCGCCGCGGAGAGAAGGAGACACTCCGGGGCCGCGATGCGCCTCGCAGATCGGGCGCGGGAGCTCACGAGCTGCTCGCGGGGCACGACTCTCCGCCCGGCACTTCCTTCTGCTTATCGCGCCGGGCTAATCGTCCGACCCCCTTACGCGATACTTTTGCGGCCGCGCAAATTGCGACTAACGAAGTGCCCGACACAATGACGCGCGGCTCCACGAGCGAGATGCCCCGAGTAAGTGGAGTAATTCAAAGGCCTGCAGGACTTCGGCGCGCTTCGAGCTGAATGGAGAGGCCTTTGAGTACGCTATTGTGCAAACTGTAAGGTCGCGCGCATCGCTTACCTGTGTGTCGTGGTGCATCATCGCGAGCCGAGCTCTCCTCTCTGTAATTATTTTTTCTCTTATTGCGAAATTGATTTAGTGCCGCAGTTGGCGCGCTGTAACTGAATAAGTTCTTAGAATCGCGATTAAGGTGGCTTGATGGGAGTGTGCTGGGGAATTATGTGGCGAGGGGAGATCATTAATTTTTATTGTTTCCCCGTATATTTCTGATTTTCGATAGATGAAGTCCATTTATTTACCTTGGTGTGCTATAAAGGTATAATTACTGCAATCTTAATAAAACTTCTTGTAAACAAATCGTATAATTCTAAATCTATTACGCTACTCTGAAATACGTGCAACGAGTTACATCGGAACATTAGCGCGCAAAATTGATAACAAAATTACTTCGCGGCGAAATTAAGGGAAGGCGCGCGTTCAAATGGACCAAGCTCCGCTTCGCGGACGGATTTAATAAGAGGGATTCTCGCGAGCCGGCGGTGGCAGCGACCGATTAGTCGTGTCTCTCGTCGCCCGGCAAACCAGTTTGCGCGCACCTCGCGCTCGTCACCTCTAGCCTCCCTCTCCTTTTTGCCTCTCCGCGTTTCGCCGCCTCCGCTCCATTCATAAATCGCGATTGATTCGCGCATGCCTTTTACGAGCCCCACCGGCCTGATGCGGTGCATTTGCGTGCCTAATGCGCCCGGGGAGCGGAAATTTCACGGGGTTTAGTAAGAGTTATACGTCGCGAGTCGTACCCCGGGGGCGCGCGATCCGAAGAAACCGCGTCGCTTTTAATTTTTTTTTTTTCATCATTCCGTAACGGCTATATGCGTTTACGCTGTATCGAGCGCACTGAATTACGACTGAGGACGCGCGTTTAATGTGTATACGCCTGCGACGCCGAGTCGTTGAGTTGAACGCGCGCCTCCCTCGATTAAGCGCGTGCTCTCTTTCTAGTGGACCGATATTACGTCGTAAGGGAGCGGAATTGACTTTATTAGGCCGATCAAGAGGATTTTTTTGACATGTGAAACGGCCACGCGTATATATTAATGCTTTACTGTTAAATCTTATTGTGTTTAATATTGTCAATGTTTTCTGGGGTAAATGATACTTTCAACGGACATTTAAGTAATTCATATTTTTTTTACTGCTTTTCATTTACTCGGCATTTAAAAGTTATGTGCAGTGCAATTGCTTGAATGCTGCGACATATGTATGTATTTTTATCTTTTTTAAATATCATTGATTTTATGTAATATTCCAATAAAATTAATTATGCCAATCAAAATTTTATTGTTAAAACGACAGTCCGCGTATAAAACATATAAAAGCAATAATTGCTCAAAAAATTATAACTTCGAAAATTCTATTAGGAGAAACGTAGGGAAGTTGTACGAAAGCATAAATATCTATCGGACAACAAGAAGCACAAGAAGCAGCGGCGCATTTCGACGCGGAGAAAAACGCATCGCGTGTACGCATATAACACGCAGCGTCGGAGCCCGCAGCGCATCTCATCCGGAGGCGCACACATAGCTCCCCGCGACGGGCCCGTATTGTGTGCTCTCCTCTATACACTAGTAGCTCTAGCGGAGGCAGACAAAACGCGCGCTCGAACCCAGAAGAGAGCGGCTCGGTTCATTGGTCGACGATCCGTTTCCCTTCCCCCTCCCTCGCTCTCTCTTTCTCTCTCTCCGCACCCCTCGCGCGGCCCGCGTCACGCAGGCGTGAACGTGAAGAGCAAACGAAAGAGAGAAATATGCAGAGGGAGAGAGAAGGAGCGAGAGAGAGAGAGAAGAAGAGAGGGAGAGAGAAGTCGCGCGCGCTGTAACGCCACACGAGCGAGCGCCAGTCGTGCGTTCGGCCTCGTCTAGGGAACACCTTGCTTATCGTCGTCGCGGCCGATCCAACACTCCTCGCCGCCGCGGGCCGCCCCGCAGCTCTCGGGACTCGCGTATTCGTGCATCGTTACTTACTCGCGTATTCGTGCATCGTTACTTACTCGCATCGCGCGTCTACGAATTTCCAGTGCAATTTTCTTGCTCCGAAAGTTCGCCCGCTTCACCTTATCTCTCATTTTCCTAAACCGGGGAAAAAAGGAGGGATCTATCTGTCACGCGCGAGTGCCTGGAGTGAGTGTGACTGTGTGTGCGGTGGCCGGAGAAGAAAAAAGAGCGGACGGGAGGAAAAAGCGGAGCGGGAGCATTAGCGCTGCTCCGGATCGTACTCGGCGTTCATCATTCCGCAGGCGCTTATTGGAGTACATCGGCGCGAAGACACATCGCCGTCATATCATCCCCTCGGACAAACTTTTTCCCCTTCCGCTTATACCTCCGAACGAGGCGGCCAGAAGAAGCCCGGCGCGCGAGAGAGAGAGGAGCGAGGAGGAAAAGCGAGAATGAGGCGGAGGGTCGGAAGTTGGACGATTCTTTCATGGTCCTCGTAAGACGCCGAAATTTCCTCGGAGCCCCGGCTCTCGCTCATCTTAGTCGCGTTAGCGCGCTCCGAAGGGAAGTTTGCTTTTCCGAGCGGCTCCCCCCTCCGCGGCCCGACGCCCGCACCCCTCCTCCCTCTCCCCCGACTCTCCCCCGAGCGGGGCCCCCCCTCTCCGCGCCGCCCCTTCTCCCCCCCGTGCACGGACTTTTTCCGGCGCGGTGTGCTCCCGCCTCGAAACTTTCGACTACCACCACTACCTCGGCAGCTAGTCGCGCGTCTCGGAAAAACCAGTGGAGCCTCCGGGGGACGCGCAACGCCACAGGGTGCCGAGCCCTTCCAGAGTCGCGTCGAGACGGACGTCGCCGAGTGTCTTGTTACGTGATCGAAAGAGTGTCTCTCGTGTGAAGTGGCTGCATTTTACTTGTACTTTCGTGCACCAGTGATAAGCTGCTCCGCGATGGAGAGCAAATAGCAGTGTGAAATCGCGCGTGGTGCGAGATCGACGGCCGAGCTCAGGAAGAGCGAGCGATCCGCAACTGCGGAAGTAACCGCGGCACGCAGCGTTGCCGGCTCTTTCAGTGTAAACGACGTGCACCACGCTGGAGCTCGCGGAGATGTTCGCCAGCCCCGCTGACTACGACAGCAATTGCAAAATGGTACCGTAATCGCTAGAAATTCGCCCGTTTCGCCCGTCATCTACCCGCTAATATTCCCTTCTGATCGAGACTTCCTATAGCGACATTATTCAACGCGATTGACCCTGATGAATTTCGCGCACTGCGAAGTTAAAACTCTGCCAGAAATATATTGCTTTAGCTGTGTAAAGTCTGCAGATGTAATAGTTGAATAATTAAGGTGGATTTTTAATAAGTTCATCAATTCGTTTTCAACGAAATACGATTCGTGATGGTATTTTGTTGGACGTGTTGCTATGCTTCAGCTGATTACGAAAAACATTTTTTTAGTTTTATTGTATTTTACGAGGTAGGAAATTCACTTACTCGCAGGCTGTAATTTGAATTTTTGAATGAAAGATTTAACGAGCGTTAAATAGAATTTCCATAATTTTCATTGAAACTGACAGGATGGTATAATTAAGCATAATTCGCAGTGCATTATGAAATAGGTAGTATGAAAGGATCTAATTAATCAACGTGATTTGACGTGAAATTCCATCGGATTGTCACTCAAATTTCTGACACGCAAAAAATATCAATTCGAATGTTCGAGGATCCCTCCGAAAAGGCTAATTGTGTACGAGGGTTTGCTAAGCACACACAACGCGCGCCCGAAGAAAAATACAAAATGTTTGTTGTTTCCCAAGGCGCGTTTAGATTTGTGCTTTTAATGAGTCATGCGCGTGCGTTTAAACTCAAGCTGCTTTTCCCGCGCGGACGGCGCGTTTGAGACGCGAAAACCTTCGCGGAGATGAGCCGCGCAGATTAGGCGCTTGGCGTCTTTTAATTGGAGATGCCTACAGCTCATTCCGATTTCAACGCGCCGCGAGCTCTGCCGACCACACTGCAGCTTTACTCCGTCATTTTAAAACTATTCGCTTTATTATCGCTGGCTTTTGCCTTTGGCGTAGGGGAATTCTCATTTGAATTTGAGGTTGCAAAGTATTTTGTAAACGATGAGATTTTCATCGAGTTAAATTACTCGTCTAGATATGAAAAATACAGTTAAAATATCAGTAAAACAGAATAATGGCTAAACGAATCGGTGTCGACGAATCAATTAGCGAGATCACGCACGGCCAAGTGGTGGCGAACAGGCGGTGGGGCTTGAATAAAAAAGCAAGCTAGGAGGGAAAA
Source organism: Eurytoma adleriae (assembly GCA_900480045.1). Classification (NCBI taxonomy): domain Eukaryota; kingdom Metazoa; phylum Arthropoda; class Insecta; order Hymenoptera; family Eurytomidae; genus Eurytoma; species Eurytoma adleriae. Next base: position 202,518 of record UXGC01000078.1, read on the forward strand.
GAAAAGGACGCGCGCGAATCCACGCTACGGCACTTGAGCAAGGTAAACGCTCGCACGTGCTGCGGAAATCTGCGAGTTCGCGCGTGGGCACCCCTCGAGATGCCCGGATCGCCGCACAATGGGACAGTGGCCGGTTGCGGGTCGCGTGTCAAAGTCTCTCTCTCTCTTCCCCTTTCCGATCTCGTCCGGGAAAGGAGAAAATAATTAAAGAGCAAACACGACGCGGAGGAGAGAAAGGCGCGAGAGAGCGAGAGAGACTTCCACGCGCTGCGGCTGATCGATAAGAGGGGCGGCTGTATCTCAATCGAGATGCCGGTCCGGCGATTAGCCGAGGCCACGTGCCGGCGCGCGTGCACGCGCGGAAACAATCATTACACGCAGACTGCCCCGGGCACGCGTCGGGGCCCTTCGCATTATCGCGCGCGTGTACTCGCAGCTCCGATCGCCCCGGCGGCGTAAGTGCACTTTTCCGAGGGCCCCGGATGCCGGATTCCGATGGAGTCTTTAGTCGAGATCTGTAGTTACTGGGCTCTTAATGCTGCCGGCGGCCGTTTCGCTTGATTTACTTTTCACGCTGGAAGCGATGTTGCTCCGGAGTGATGAAGTTACGGGAGATCTTTTTTTTTTCGAGGATTTATTTTAAGTCATTTTCCTTCGCGCCGTTTGACGGTTCGATGCTCATGAACTTTTCGTTTTTGTTGCAGTACGGGTCCGACGAATTTGGGCAGGACTCGCCGAGATACACCTCGCCGAAGGCTACCACGCTCTACGCAGCAGATCCTTATTATATCGGTAAGTGTGAACAATCTTTTTCTTACAAACTATAGAGACGCTTTATGCGATCCACTGTTCCATCGATGTAAGCTTTACACGAAGAGTCGACGACGAAGACCACCTGGAGCGAGAAAAAACGACATTTCAAAGGGGAATACCGGGCCAAGAACGAATCCGACCTCGTGACTAACGAGGGAAAATTTCGTAAGAGTCCCGGACGATCTCGTTGCAGTTTTCTCCTTCCCCGCCCATTAGCGCGGCCGCGCTCGCGCTGTCCTCAATCACATCGCGCGCGTCGCCCCGGCCGGCTCCTAATTCGCTAAAATACGAGACAATAAAGTGGCTTTGCGCGCCCGCGAAAACAGACGCGGCCGCTCGGGATTCTTATTTTACAAGCGATAATCAGCTTACCCGCGAGTCACGCCGAGCGAACGAGCGCGCGCGCGCTCCGCGGCGAGCGAGGTCGATGCCTCGAGCCGTCCGCGTTTGCACTCGCCGCCGTATAGTTGTTCCGCTATTCGCGTTACTTTGCATGCGTCACCCATTTCTTGTCGAATTTTTCTCCAACTTTTTGGTAATTTATGCCTCGAAGCTCGTTATCTGGAAGTTACTAGTAAACAATTCAATTTTCTGCAGATCGATGTAACTCATTTAAAAAAGTTATTTTTTTATATTGTTTGGAGAAAAAAATACAATTTATTCTTAAAATAAATCGTAGTAAAACTGTGACAAATGTCTCTCGGCAACATTTAAAAATGCTAAGTATTCGTAATATATCTTTTTTTTCATATATTGTACGAACGTTAAATCCTTGAATTCGTGCGCTGGTATAAGTCAGGCGAGCAGTCCCTTTGTGCACGTTGAGGGTGAAAGAATGGGAGAGAGAAAAAAAAGGAAAAAAAAGGCGGGGGAGGACAAAAGTCAGTAGGGGAGATGTTCGCTTTTGAGAAATCGGAAAAAGTTTTGCGCCTCGGCTGACCCCACAGGGGTTCCCCGCCATTCCTTTTTCCGCCAGCTTCTCGCAATTTTCTTATTTGATGGGCACAATACGCCAAAGGACGAGCGTGTACAATTAAATTTTCTCGAATCTCTCTCTTTTTTTCATTCTCAGGTATCAAGCTTTCTTTCGCTTCAAAGGTCAATTTGCTTGAAAGTCTGTAGATTCTATAGGTGACGCTTAAATCGATGAACAAATGCATCTTCTAATTTTTTTATTTTACAAAACACTTTAATCATTTTATAAACTTAAAAAAATGGAAAAAATAGTCACGTGCAGATATATTAATCGAGGAAAGCTTAAAGTCAAAGTATTTCATTAAGCGCAAATAAGTTCCTTGGCCAAACTCGAACTCGTCTGTATAGATTTTCGGGCGTCGAGGAAAGTTTAAAAGTGCCGTATATGTATACACTTGTATATATACACAGCCACACACACGAGTAGGATGTATTATAAATGAAGGAAAAACTTTTCATCGGACAGCGAAGTCGACGGTTTGGCCGCTCGCGCGCCATCGCCCCAGCTATATACAGTTTGGCTTAGTTTTCGGCAACGCCCTCGCCTCTGGCCCCGTCGCAAAATTATATATCGGCGTGCCCGGTTCGCTCGGTGTCGCGCGAAGTATAAGCGTGGCCACGCGGCTTATTGCTGTTGTTCGCCAAGTGAAATAATGGACGAGCCGTCGATTTGCCTCGACTCGCGATTCTCTACTGTGGGCAAAAGCCTTGTAGCCTTCCGTGCTTTGCTTTATCAACAAAATTTTAAGTTTAATATTATTTTATTTAATTGAAAATTTCTAAAAGTGCGGTTTGGCCATAATAAAAGGGATTTGGTATTTAATCTTACTGGGTTCTCCCGCTCTACTTTGCTATTGTTTTGTATTTTCCTGTTATTGGACAGATTATTTTAGTTATTTAATAATTAATTGTGCAGGATATAAAAAGATTAAATCATTATTATTCAAGCGATAATAAATAATATATACATGTTATTGGTAAGAAATGTAACTAAAATTTTGAACGAATGTTTGCAGATGGAAATGCCGCAGGAACGGGTCCGGGCGACCCATGGACCGGTGGAGGCGGTGGCGTACAACCACCGTACAGCGGATACGCGCCGCCTCACTTAGCACAGCCGGCGTACCCCATGCACATACCGCACGATCCCATGGTAAGTTTACTGCAAACTCGGCCCATTATTTCCTTTCGGCTACCGTGCCCGATCGCACCTCTTCTTCGCTCCTTTTCAATGCTCTAATCCCCCCTCCGCTCTGGATTACATTATTTATATCCGCTTATGCGCAAGTAATTAATTGCGGGATTTCCCGGTTTAACGAGGAATTCCTTGCTGAATCGTCCGTTGGACAAATCTCGGTATTGAAAGATCATGCAGGTACAATAGTGTGTATTATGCTAAACGTACATTTGTGTCGTGTTGATACAAGACTTGAACTAATGGCCGAATTTCGGTGTACGGTTACCCCTACTTTAACGTGAACATTTTGGAAATTTTACTCTTTACTAGTGCGGACTAAGATGAACTATATGATTATAAAAGACGAAAATATCTCCTTCGCGAAAACCAAACGAGAGTAAAACCCATTTACTTTAACTTCGATCGAGAAATATTTGGCTAAACGGCTCATTAATAATTTCCAACCGAGTGGGCCGGTTCGGATCTCGAAGGCACGCGCGAAGCCCTGGGAAGCTCGATGAACCTTGGCGTCCTGGCGTATCGAGTTTAGCCTTCGACGCGCTAAATTTTCAAAAACGAAGGATGAAAGAGCGTCTTGGGCGTCGGGACACGCGAAGCCGCCGAGAGCTCACGTACGCGTAGGAGTAAAGGAGAGCGCGTAAGAGGAGGAGGAGGAGGAGGAGGCCGAGGGATGGGGAGCGAGAGCGAGACGGAGAGAAAAAAAGGAGAGACGGTAGCTCTCGACCCTCGGCCCTTTCTCATCCGAGAGGCGAGAGCGCGCGCGCGCGCGCTCAGTCGACCAGCTGGCACGAGGGAGAGAGAGCGAGAGAGAGCCCGACGATTTTCGTTGCTCTTTTTTGGACCACCCCGTGGCTTTTCTCTCTCCCTCCTTCTCTCTCGCTCGACCTCTTCGCTCCTCCGCTCCAAGTCGGGCCACTGCACTCGTCCTAGAGACCAAACATCGGACTGCTCTTCATTCCCCTGCTATGTGGTGCAGTTGAGAGACACTGCCCGCTGGCCTGCCCTAAAAGAGATCCTGCAGAGTTCATGGAGTTACTGCGAATTGACAGATTCAGTTAGATTGCTTCTACCGTAATTTCTCCAAATCGTCGTAAAGATTTTATGCCCTTTCAGGAGGTTTTCGTCCCCTTATCCAATTTCAAACATTTTTCTTTTTCAATAAAATTATCGTACCGCGTATCAAATTTACTGAACTACTTTTCTTTTTTGTACGGTTAAAAAAATTCTTGAAAATAATTTCTCATCCCGCAACGCAACACTTTTTAAACCGAGTGGTTATCTACACATTGCAACTGTTAGTCGGAGCAACGTACGCTTCGATTGTATACCTATGCCTATACGTCGCCTCGTCTTTTCTCGCGCCACTTATATTTTGTTGCGCCTTTTCGGTTCACTTTTTTTTATGCCATTGATTTATCGCGAGGGCCCCGGTACCGCTTCCGGTCCGCGTCCGCATCTCATTTTCGATTCGCCCCGTCTTGCCTCGGCGTCGGCGGGGCAGCCCGGCTATACCTCCCCTTTTTGCCTTGTTTCTTGCTCGGTTATTCATTAGTTGCTCGCTGCTCCCCGTAATCCTAGCCGCTTTTGTTGGACATCGCTTTTGGCTCTCTATCGCAACGCTTATTCGGGACTTGCGCTTAATTTTATGTACATTTTTTAAAAAAGATACATCGCAAAATTATGCAAATTTAAAGCTCTCGGATGTTTGTTTTTGGATACCCAAATTTATTGTCGGGATAAGTCGATTCAAGAGAGCGTTCCAATTCTTCAAAGGAAAGAGAAAAAAATCGTTCGGTTCACTATTTTTCCACACCTTTTCATAAAAGCTAAAGGCGCAATGGTCTCGCTTCCAAGTCCGCAGTTAAAAGTTAAAGTTAGACATTTTACGGATGCTTTTAGCGTGTAGGCGTGAGGGCGCACTCATTCTAAGCGTATCCGATAACAAAGGTCGGCGAAACTACCGCCTCCTCGCTCACCGTTACGAGACAACTCGCTGTGGGCCTTTTTTTCTCCTTCCCTCGCAGCCTCCTCCAGCCTCCGAATAACCGAGGTCGCGATACTAATCGAGCCTCCGCATCTGCCCCAGTAAATTCGATCCCCCCGACACGCGTCCACAGCGTTCCTTTTTTTTTTACGTCGCTCCAAGAGAGGCGTAGTTCGCGCTCTTTCTAATTCGAATTGTGTTTTTGCAGGCGTACTCGTCTATGTCGCCAAACGGCGAGCCGCAGGCCCAGCCGATCCTGGGCTCGGCGGTGACGTCGGCGGCCTCGCTGCCGCCCATGTCGACGTTCCGCGGCAGCGCCGCGGTGCCCAGCAACCAGGGCCAGGGCGCGCCCTCGCCCGCCTCGCTCCAGTACAGCCACAGCCCGGGCGCGCCCGTACCCGTGCCCGTCGCCGTGCCAGTCGCGGCCACGCAGCCGCACCAGGTCGTCAACCAGCCGAGCGCCCAGCAGCAGCCGCCGCCCGCGCCCACCCAGGACACCCTCGGCAAAACCCTCGCATCCGTAGTAAGCAGCCGAGTATGTATTTATTAAACTGGACGTGTACGATGACCAATTTTTTCACTCCCGCCTTAAGGAGAAGCTTCGTATTAAAAATTACTTTTGATTGAAGGAAGAATAGTGACGATTGATTTTTTGTTACTTCAATAATGGGTACCGACACAGTACACGGTTAGGCATTCCTAGATCTGAATGATGACTAATATTCTCTTTTTGCGACAGATTTACCCGACGGACCAATCGGTGTCGAGTTACAGCAGTAATCCATCGACGCCCGTGAGCTCGCCACCGCCGCTGACCGGTTCGGCGCCAGGCTGGGCGCCCGGCGCGGCGCCCGTTTCCCCGCACTTGGCTGCGGATCCCAGCCATGGGGCAATCCACATGGTATGTATCATCACGCCTCGCCGGGACTAGCTTCATTTTTTTTCAAAATTTTCTTCTCAACTTCCTCGCACGTTCATCGCTTCACCAGCTTAAAACGTCGATGTTTGACCGGAAAGGCCGACGCCGCTCGAGAGAGCAATGAGCGTGTTCACGAAATTTTCTTCTTTGAATAATTCACTTTTTTTGTCATGACAACACGTACACGAGTGCTTTTTTAAAACTTTTTTTATCAGTTTTGCCGTGGGTTTTCGTTTTGCGTACGACTGCCATCCTCACTTGTTTTGCTTGACTAATTCGTTCACTTATTTTACGCGCAACGTTCGTTCGCGAACTGTTGGTTTCATGTGATTTGCACTTTGATTTTCTCATCGTTCACTAACCCTGCAAATTCATAGTTTTTCTTTAAACGAAATAAAAATTACATTCTTAAAATTGTTTTACTTGCTATTTTGTCAATTTGTTAGATAAAACGTGATCGTTTGCTTTTGCTATGGGGTTAGCAAGAAAAACGCGAAACGGCGCCTTCGCAATTAGCTAAAGTCACTTTTGTTTTCATTATTATTTTTATTTTTTTAACTGTTTGCTGTTATCGTTGTGTTTGACTTGGTTGTTTTTATTTTGTTTTTTTGTTGCGTTGGTGTTGTGTGTGAAGCCGGCGCCCGAACTGCAGGGGGTAGACGATGCCATCGGCTTCCTTCGCGACCACTCCAAGGTGAGGATCGCAAGTTATCATTTTTTTTTAATCGAACTCATTTTTTCCATACCCTCTTTCGTTTTTCACTTTCCATTGGTTTCATCCGCGGGTTTTTTTCTCACGGCATTTAACTTTCCTCTTTTCTTTTTAATGACTAACCGAATCTTATGCAATTAACACTACTGAACACTACGTGCATGATGACTAACTAAGATAAATTCACTTTCAGCTACTCATTGAATTTCAAGGCGAGGAGGGCTTTATCCTGCATTCCTAAATTTTAATACTTTTTCCAAGAAATTAGTTAAATGTTCAAAGTGGTAGATTTATTAAAATTTTTTTCTTACTTTCCTGTTCAAAATTGAATAGCATTCAAATTTGACCAGCCACGATTAAATAAAATCCTTGGTATTTTGAAAGTTGATCTTAAGACTTTGAATTTTTGACAAATTTTAATCTTTTTACTAATGAAAACCCCCTACATAAAATTAAAATTAAAAATTAATAAAAATGAATTCCATAAAACTCGTGTGTAATCGTGTTCTTTTTTTCTCGTATTCTGTTGGTACAGGGAACGCGGATGGAGGAACCATATCACATGGACGACGCCATAAATGTCTTGAGGAACATAGCGGAAAGCCAACCTGGTCTTCATTTAGGATCAGTCGGTCCTCATGGTGCCATTTACTCTCACACTTCGCCACCCCAGCTGGACCATTTGGTAAGAGTCTTTTCCTAGTATATTTCAATCGAAAAAAAATAAACGCATGAAGACAAGTTCTCTAACAATTTCATAATTACAGACGAGTCCACACCCTGCGGTGACAGTGTCACAGCCACAAAGTTCGTATCCGGGTCTGGCGCCAACGCCTGACACCGACGGCTCAATCAAAATTGAGAGGCTACCTGTTACAAATGCCAGTAAGTTTTCTTCAAGATCATTTTTTATCGGTTTTAAAGTGCTACTTTTGTTGTCTAATAATTATTTCTTAAAGTGTACGGTCTTGTGTTGTACGAGTAATTGCTTTTCCTAATGATTTCTTTTTTAACGAGTTAGTCATGACCGCGACATTTCCTTTTGCATTCAAATGGAAAAACTGAACTTTGAGTTGCGAATAGGAAGTCATTTGCTAAATTGATTCTAACTGTATCTTTTCCTTTTGAAAAAGAATTCTTAGAAACAGGATCACACTTAATGAAATGAAAATGCAGCAGAAAGTAGTACTTTGATCAACTGCGTTTTGCCACGTTTCGTGTACTACATAGTCTTATTAATGCGCAGAATACATCTCCGTAGAAAAGAGGAAAGATCCGCCAGATAGCAGCGGTGGTGAGACAAAACCTTCCAGTAGCGAACTAGCTGCAGCTGCAGGAGTCATTGGAACAGCTCAAGTGAATTCAACGTCACAAGGAAAGGGCACAAAGCGATCTCGTCGATAGTAAGTATTAAGAGCTTTTAGACGCTCAACCTTAAACGTGAAGCAGAACATGCAATTGAAAGTATTAAAAATGTTGCTATAACATAACTTGTCAAAGATTCGTATTTGAAAAGCAACATTTTTGTTACTTGCAATGCATAATTTTAAAAAAAAATGCTTCTCGTACAAATCAAACTAACTTGCTGTGTCCTTGAAACTTGTTGTTCGAGCGCCGATGAAGACTGCGACGATCCCGGCACTAAAGCAGTGCGTGAAAAAGAACGTCGCCAAGCCAACAACGTTCGCGAAAGGTTAGTGAACACACGCAATCTGCACTTTGTTGCATTTTGGTAAAAATGTCCACCCTGTTGATCCTTTATTTTCTCCCAAACTGCCATCGTCATTTTTTTAATTAACATTAAAAAGAAACCTCTTTTAAAGTATTAGCTAACGACATTTTGATTGACTTACTAATACGATTCGATTGGCAGACATTCCAACACAATCTATTTGAACCATTTTCTCAAGGCCCGTATTCAGGAGTCACAATTAAAATGCTGCTGGTTTAACGAATAAAAATGTGACATGAGAATTAATACGAATATTTCATGGAAATTTTCTCAATCATTCTTCGAAATCAGTTTCATTTTAATAAGGCTGCGATATTCGGCCAACAGGCATGCTATCTTATGCTTTTCATATTCTTTCTTTTTACTTTATTTATATTTTATTTTCTATCCCTTATATATAATATACTTTTAACAAAATATTTATTTTAATTAATGTGTACTTTATGTTTATTTCTCTAATAACCTTTTTAATGCACTCAATTTCTATTATTTCAAATAATCTTCTACAAACTATAATATTTATGTTTTTAAGGTTTCCAAATATCAACAAAATTTAAGTAAATATTATTAATATTAACTATCTATTACTATTCAATATTTCAATTTTCTAGTGACCAGAATTTAAAATTTCTTTAAGTTTATGTTTTCTAATAATTTCTCTACAGATAAATTAAAAACTATCCATTTTTAGGCCTCAGCAACACGATTTTCATCCTGATCCATACGGATTACCTCCTGCTAACATTAATTAATTACTAATACTTATTTTGTCACTAAACAGCGTTATTTAATTGTGTAAAGAATACGGGCCTATTTGAATTGAAAAAAATAATAAAAAAACTAAAATGTACAGTCAGGATCAAAGAATAGCTACTCAAATGTACCTATTATGACACCCTTTGTTCCAAAAATGACGCGTGTGTTCACTTAAATTATTTATAAATAATGAATAAGCTTATGCTTATGAAATTAATTGCTCGAACAACAATAATACATTTCGTATTTTTCAAATAAAAATTGCAAATAGAATCTTTAGTCGCTGTCAAACTGCTAATTCAATATTCCTAAAATAGAAATCGAATGAAAAAATTTTGTGGATTTGAAAATGATCGTTGACAGCTGCGTTGTAGATTCTATGCAATTCTTGTCTGTAACTAAAGCATAAATCAGGTAATTAATCGAGTATTGTTATTGCGCAACTGTTGTTCGAGCGCGGAAGATGAAGATGACGATCCTGACGTAAAGGCTCAGCGAGAAAAGGAGAGGCGGCAAGCAAACAATGCTAGGGAGAGGTAAGGGAGCGATTTAAAGCAGCGGTACGAAACAATAGTCATTTTCATTTTTAAAGAAATATTGATTTCGAAATTGCAACGATTTTCGAGTACAATTTACATGTTTCTGAAACTTCAACAATATAATGATGATTGGCCCTTATTCTAAATCACATAATAATGCGAAATTCTTTAGTGACTTACTTTTCTTTCCTCAATTTTCATTTACTAATTTCTTTTAGTTTTCTTTTCTTCTTTTATTACTAACATAATCCTTTAAATATTTACTTTTATTACCAACATAATCCTTTATACTCATGGACATTTTTGTAAAATGTAAAAATATCATAAATTGTAACAACTTTCACAATTGATTAAATTGTACTGACTGAACTGCTGATTTTCGTAGGATACGTATCCGAGATATCAATGAAGCTTTGAAGGAGCTTGGTAGAATGTGCATGGCACATATGAAATCGGAGAAACCTCAAACAAAACTTGGCATCCTCAACATGGCTGTTGAAGTAATAATGGCTTTGGAGCAACAAGTTAGAGGTAAGTTTAAAGAAATACTTTTAAAAAGATTTTCCCATATATAAACAAATTGATGAATATTGAAAAAATATTACGTGATATTGTACCTTAAAATAAATTATAAACTAATTTAACTTGTACTTTTAGAACGGAACCTCAATCCAAAGGCAGCATGTCTGAAAAGGAGAGAAGAAGAGAAAGCTGAGGACGGTCCTAAGCTTCCCGGCCATCTTGCTGCGCACATACCTCACCCACATCCACATCCACATACGCATACGCAACCGCCTTTCCAAGCGATGCCGGTAAGCTATTAAATTGAATTTTTGCAGACCGAAAGAAAGTTTCATTGTATTGGAAAAAATACTAATAAAACTTTTCCGCGCAATGAATTACGTCAATGAAACTTTTTCTTTTATACTCTTATACAAAGTAAAGAGTATTTTTTTCTACATTAAATGTAGTAAAGGAATAACTTTGTTTTAGGGCCCTCCGACTCATCAACACACTGCGCAACCACCGCAGTAGCAGAGGCTGTGTAGCGGCATGATTCTGTAGAACTCCGGGAAATCGATTCGCTCTCCGGCCTCTTTTTGAGCAGCTCGCCGCCGCAAACGTTTGTTCGTCCGCCCTTTGCCGTCTGACGAGGGCTCGGGATGCGCGAGAATTCGCTCCTGACTTGCGAATCGCGCTCCCTCCCTTCGCTGCAAAAAGACGACGCTTCTTTCATTCTACAAAGAGAAAGGACATTCGAAATGAGGAACTTGTAAAGTAGAGTTTTTAATGTAGAGCGAGCGCACGAGTGTCCAATGTCGAATTGTATTTTTCTAAAAGATTGCAAAAGGCGGAACAGACACTGAAGGTATCGCTAAGCGAATCGGAAGAGATATCACCGCGAGAGAAGTAAGGTCGAAGGGAGTCAGGGCCGAAGCTTGGGAAGCTCGTCCCTATTCTTGTTTATAGTCAAGAATAAATCGGTCTCGTTCTCCGCGGTAGCGATGTGGATTTATTGTTGATTTATCCACGTGTCGTGCGAATTTTCCGAAAAAAGATGGATTTGGTTTTTCTTTGAAATTTCCTCTTTGTGCGGGTTTAAAGTAGAACTGTATACCAAATTCTGCATTAGAAGAATTTAGTGTAATTTAAATTTAATACGCAAATATTTTATTTACGAACTGTATATCTATTTTATTGTTTGACTAAAACGTTTTTTGTGTATATTATACTTTAAAAATAACTTTCTAAAGTTATTTATTTTATTTTAAACTTTGATTTCAAATTCTGTACATTGAATTATTTACATTATTCTGACGGTATTGAGTTAAAAAGTTTTTTTTATCAAGAAATTTCATTTATGATTCAAGTTTTCTACAAATAAACAAATTATTCCTTCTTAATTATTTTTAACGCAGAACCGTAAATTAGATTTAATTATTTCAATGTACAGAATCTTTAAATAATTATATTTTTAGAATCAGTAACAATTATTCATTTATAAGAATAAGTTTAGAGTTCTACTTTAACACGCCTAATTGTCGTCCAGGTATTTTTAATCAAAGAACATTTATTACGTGTTTTTTTCGTGTAATGAATGACTTTGAACATCTTTTTACTTCAGGATCCATTTCGCGCGAAAAGCCTTTAGTCGCACAATCGATGGCTTGATGTAGTACTTATCTGTGAATGATAGGTGAAAAAAAAACCGCGAAGAATAAGAACTTAAAAAGAATAGAAGAAAAAGTAAAGACTACCATCGAATAAGTTCAAACATATCTTGCGCATAATTGTATATATTATATATATAGCAGTGACGCATGCCTAATCGAACATATAATTAAGAATAAATGCCACAGACGGTTATTATTGCTCCGAACATTATTCTCATTATGTTATCATTATTTTATTATTATCTACTTCTAGATATTAATTATTTTATTATAATGATACAATTATTGTCTAAGAGAAGGAAATCCTTCGTGATAAAGAATATATTTTTGTTTTTGAAAGAAAATATAGCCCAGAGAGATTTTCCTTTAATAATTATGAATTTGCAAAAGAACAGTTCGTACTTTATAAGTGCGATTGCATGATTAGTAAAGTTTATTTACCATGAACTAGCAATTTTCATGCTTGTTCTATATTTTTTTCAGAAGCGTAATGACGTGTGTAGTGTCTGCTTTACGTGCCATTTTTTCACAGAACATCCATCGATAAACTTAGGTTTTTATTTTGGATTTGTATTTTTGTGATATCATGAAAAAAGTAAAGTTAGCCACGAACTTATATTTGCAGGCTTGCAATTCTTTAATTGAATTCAATTTTCTGGTGATATATTATGTTATTACGTACGTAATTTCTGATGATTGTTTTCATTTGCATTCAGAAAAGTATCGGATAACATTAATCGATTTACTTAAGATTTTCGGCAATATTAACCTTTTTATTTTTGGAAGCGTAATTTAGTGCAGCTTATTTACCAAAATGCGTTGAAATTTTTTTTGATATGTAATTTTGATATTTTAGAAGCGGACGTGATCGCACATTTATTTAGTGTTCTTGCGAATATGTCGCACAGTAAATCGTAGCAATTGTATTATACATTTCTAAAACTCTACAATCATTCTAATTGTACATAGAGTAAATTTTTTTATGAATAAAACTGTGTTATATCTCAAATGATGTGGTTTATCGTTCAAAGTGCAAAAAACTTAGGTTCCATTTTTATTTGAGAATTTTTCGTTTTACTTTTTTTTTCGTGAGCTTAAGAATATGTTTAGAGAATGGACGAACGCGTTACAAATAGCGTTAATTATAAATTGTAAATATTTTTCGGTGTTATGTCTTTCTCTTGCGTAAAAGAAGTAATATTTGGCTGTCGATCGGGGTGGTTTACAAGGACAAAGGACAGAAGACTAGCAAATTAAACGTCTTGATCGTAGAAAGTATAAGAAAATAGGAGGCATTTGTGATGATATTTATTGCTTTTTGCCATGATTCAACGCAAGGATTTCCTTCTTGATTATATTTTTTTGTTCTGCGGGCGTAAGTGTGAAATTCGTTTCACTTTCGCCTGATTGTAGTCCTTATACATGCCAACAAAGATTTTGAAGAAAAAAAATGTTTAAACAAATGTGACGTCTCGGTGGCAAAAGATGTATTATATATATATCGAACGAGAAGTCGTGCGACCTCGCACCATAAGTATTCAATGTATTGCTGAAGTTCCTCTGACATCTGAAAGCGAGGCGATTCAAGCATTAGCTTTCATCAATACAAACGTTTAAAAAAACGGGTTTACCGTTCGTTTGCAGACAGTTTTAAAATATGCCGAGCAACATTTCATGAACTAGATTTTACCAAGCAAATACCTACTTTTCTTTCTTTTGCAAGCATTTATTGTACTATTATTTAACATTGTGTACTTATTTTTTATTTGAATATACTAAAAGAAAACTACAATTTACTTTTTGATGACAATTTACCAGCGACCGCTTATAAAAAAAAAAAAAAAAAAAATTGTATCGATGCTTCCAATGAATTACGTAAAAGTGTTCTGTTAGGCAAAGCGCTTCTACCTAAGCTTTATAAAAATTTTCTAAAAATGTGGTTTACTGCTCGAAGAAATGTAAAGTACAAAACCTTGATATCCTGCTAACTTTACAAACTAAATGCAACATTAAATCCAGTGAATAGTGGTTAGAGTATCTCTCTTTAAAAAAAATTAGTGGGACTTTGACGACGACTTTCATTTAATCGAGTAGAGGACAAGCGTCGCTCGTAAATATGAAACCCGCGGTAAAATCTAGTTTCCGATTCGACGAAGCATTGGCGAAATGTACAGTAATGAGCAAAGCAAGCTAAAGGAAAAAATGAGAACAATAAACAGTAGGCAAATAAAAAGGAAGAAATCAAAAGAATCGCCATCGCTCGAGTTCGATGGTCTGGTTATCAGAAAAAATCGCATCCAAGAAAGAGAAAACTGTGAAGCAGCTCTTGGGGACTTCCGCGTGAGAAGGACAATAACGTCGGTTGCGACCTCGTTCAACAATAATTAATTGTAATTGTATACCTCCGTTCGTCTGCGCTGCAAGACGATACTGGATGAAAAGAGAACTAGAGGGGGAGAAAGAGCTGAAGGAAAGTTGTACATTAATGACGTTGGAGAAACGTTAAAGAAGGCCGAGTTGACTCGGCGTGATAATTATTATTATTCTGATTATTATGATGATTATTATTATTACAATTATTATTCTATTATTATTATTCTATTATGATTAAACGAGTGCGTTCGATCGTATTCGAGGATGTGGCGCGAGAATTAATGGCGATAAAATACTTTTGTAAAAGTACTTGCGTGCCGAAGACTTGCGAAGGTAATCATGTAAAATAATATCGACTATAAATAGTTCTTAAGCCCAGTCTATAAGCTAGACTCGTCGACAGTTTTAGATAGTTCAAGTGCGTGGGTGTGAGAGAGTGCGAAAGGGGAAAAATGGAAATAAATATGAAAGACGAATTGCGCGTGGCAGAGGAGAGAGCTATCAAGTGTGAGCGAAAGAGAGAGAGAGAGAGAGAGAGCGTGAAAGGGAACATAAAAAAGTGCGTTATCGTCGACGTGAGAAATTGAACTGGATAAGCGTGCGGTGGAAAAAAATGGGGCGAACGGACGGTTCTTCAGACAACGCATCGTCCGATTCGTGCGAGAATCACGTACGATGCGGCGCGAAGGCACGAACTGGAAATAGTCGAGAGGAATGAAAAAGAAAATAACGGCCGGGACTGATACCGAGTTCGCAGCGCTTAGGCTATCGCGCGTCTCTCGCACGGTGCACCGAGACGAAAGTCGAGCGGGGTGCTCGCACGCGCAAATTCGGGGGCTTATGCGACGATGCGCACGCAAGTGCAAAATTGCGAAAACCGGCACACGGATTGGTGGAGTAAACGAAAATTCCGATATGGAGGTTTGATTGACGAAGAAAAAGTGTTTAATTACCACTAGTAATATTATTATCACTAATAACATAATAAATGTGCCATTTTTCCAGACGTTCGACGCTTTTTATTCTTCATGCCCGTTTCATCCGACGTTCCTCTTATTTTCCTCTATTAATAAAGTATCAATAATTAACACTTTTTTTTATCGGTGACATTCAATAATTTTAATGAGCTGAGGAATGAGTCGTTAAATTACGAATCAATTTGTCACTGCGGATAAATAAATCAAATATCGTGATTGATGCTGACGTATAAAATATTTATTATTTCTATGTGTAAATACAGATACATCACTGCCATCACAATAACATAAAGAACAAAAGTTTGACTACACTTAATACAAAAATGATCACAATTGCACCGAATGTATACTATAATTACACTGTCAATGTCGCTTACAATTAATTCCTCCTTTAGCTAATCGCTACCGTATTGCGCGCAGCAACGCTTAAATGCATTTACACTGTCCACTTCGCAAATATATTTTAATACAAGAATATCGTTCTATGGCAATTTTTTAAAAACTGTACATACTACAAACTAAACTCGGACAGTTAAAATCTACAGATAAGAAGCGGCAATATACAAATATTATATTTACTTAAAAAAATTCTGCTACCTTTTTTCAACAAAGTCAATTTTTTTCAAGCAACTCAGTTACGCTTCAGAAGGCCACACTTATCAACCTATCTTTTAAGACGGAAGTCTGAAAAAAAAGTAATTAAAACAATTTTTTATTCTCAAACAACATTTGCCTGGCCAGCGAGACGATGTTTTTGATAGAATAAAAAAGTTTAGCAAATCGCTGGGTCGGCAGTTAAAAAAAAGGCGCGCACTCGAAGCTCGCGATCGAGGTAACCCGCTCGAGTGCGTCACATTTTTTCCGGCGTACTTGAGCACGCAATTCAAACAAAAATCCGTGCACAGCATCTTTTTTCTCGAGGCTCCGTACTTTATATCAGTAACATTTCGAAGCGCGCGTCATCCTCGAGGGTCGCGTTGCGTCACCCACGACCACGCACAGACCGAGCCGAACTCTTGACCCAAGTCGTGTTGCCTCGGCTCGACACGAAAGTGCTATAAAAATTAAAGCGACGGCACGCTAACGTCGCCTCGGATAATTTAAATTTTGATCCCACGTGCCTAGACTGTTTATGCAATGACGCGCTCGGTAGTCCAGATTAAAAAAAGAACGCGCCAATCGCAGAATTGGAGAATCGCACGCGTCAGGTAAAAACAAGTCGCCCGCGAACCGCGCCGATCAAGGTCGATTGATCCCCTAAGTTGCTCAAGTCGCTATTGGAATATTCCGAAATTTCCTCTTCTTCCGTATTAATACATACTGATCTTCTAACTAGTCGAGTCTCGCTTTAAGTGACTTCGCCGAAAAAAACAGGGCCATTGTGCCTCGCCGAGTGTCGCCGGCAAGCAATTTAGGCAATAAATTATGCAGAAAGACGTCCTGTGCGAAATAACAGGATGATGTGAAAATGGTAGAGAGCAAAAAGGCACGACACATTATAATTTAGCCGCGGCATCGTCGCGGCTCGTGATGCAACGGAACCTCGACTGTGCCGGAGGAGGCTTTTAAAGATCGTTGTCGCATCTAACAGATGTTTTTTCCCCGTCGTTCGTTCGCGAATTCACGACGATTTATGAAATTACAGCGTCCACCGCGAAAATAAACATGCGCATATCAAATTGCTCTTTTAACGCGCGCGTGTAATGCGATAAAAAAAGAAGTTCGCGCGAAAACGCTTAAGTGCCTACCGTATCGCTTATGATTATTTACCTCGGGCATCGAGTAACAATGAAAAAAATAGGTAAATATTTTCCTGTGTCATTTGTTGTAATTGCCTATGCACGGATCAGCGGTTGAGCAGCGACTGAGGTAAGACGTCGCGTATAACAGCGCGCGTGTAAGCTATTTGACGTTCATTCAAATCTACACTCAACTGGCGTATCCGTGACTAAATACATTTTAATTTAAATCACGAAGTGACGAAAAATTCCGGGACAGTAGTGTAATTTATACTGTTATTCTTTTTTTCAGCGCGATCGTTCCGTAGTCACTAATTCTTTGTGTTACCTGCGACAAACAAATTTTTCTATTGTTACGTTGTTCTGTCAGTATTAATTCTTCCAACAATTAATCAAATTCGCTCTTTTATCAAAACTAAAACATTTCGAGCGTTAAAAGAAATTGCTATAAAGCATCGGTATACTATGCATAAATATACGAATAATTAACATTTTCTTCGTTGTAAATAGAGATAATTTTATCATTTTCATTCCATTAATTTAATGAGTCCATAAAAGTTCAATTTCGCAAGTTTTTATATCTTAGCTATTTTAAGCCTGCTGTATAAATAATTGCATTAAACAGATAGCGTGATGTTTGTAGAAAATAATACCTTGTTTTTTTATATTTAATGATCTGATGGAATAATGATAAAATTAAATCCATTAACAAAATTAAATATGCAGACTCTAGTAAAGCTAATAATATTGCTTTTTAGCATACTCCATGAAAATCTATAAAATCGAACTTTTTACAAATAGAATATACAACGATAAAAAAGTTAACTAAGACGGTAATATATATTACAATTTATATTACGAGTTATACAAAAATACCCCTTAGTAAAATACAAAAAATTTGAGAGTGCTAGACTAACTGTCTTTAGACTAAATAAATAAATAAATTCCTACGATCACTTTGTGCACGGTAGCATTTTTTTAAATTAATTTTTTTTTCTATAAAAAAACAGCTCTGTGGAGTAGAATCAAATAAATGTTAATTTATAAATGTTAAGTTATGTAATTTAAAAAAAAATCGAAAAAGTGCGTTTTAGCTTTTTTAGAGTACAAAAACACATAAATAAAGACATTCCTAAATAAAATGAAGGAAAAAAAATGATTTCCATAATTACACAATTCGGTATACACAATTAGCCTCTTACGAAAAAAATATTATCTTCTCCAAAGTCAAGCAAATTTGAAAAAATATACTCCGAGCTGTTATAAACAAAAATTCGTCTACTCGATAAGTCAAAAGAACACTACAAGCAGTGCGTGGTCATAAAAAAAAAATTTCCTCGGTTCCGTTGCACGACGATCTCTCGTCGCTAGAAAATCGGAACCGCTGTCGTCACCTCTAGCGCAGAGATCGAAAGTGCGCCGATATCGTTGCGCCTCAAGGTCAAGATCTCGCTAATTGAATTCGCTGCGGGGGACCCTAGCGCAAAATCCGTCACGTTCCTCGAATTTCGCGAGCGATAAAACGCTATAGGATCCCGACGACAAACACTCCGCTCGGATTTCCTCGATCGGTCGGTTTCTCGTTCCCACCGAAAGACCCTCGGCGCCGCGTCTTCTTTTCCTCGTCGCGCGACTTTTTCCTCGTCGCTGATGAGCCGAGCGCAAAACGCACCGCCAGCTGATTCCTTCGGGTGGATATCCGACCACGGGCTGGGTTCGCGAGCGTTGCTTTTCGGTCCGCCCCTTGCGCAGCATGCTCTCGAGATTCCTATAACGACTCGAGTCTACTGGACGGGAGGAACCTGCTCGAACTTGGTGGACGATCAGTCCAAGATCGTTAAGCCACCGAGTCCCTTGTACTTTGCGTCCTCTTAACATTAATCTCGCTAGTGCCTGAAAAAAATATCGTTTGAAATTATTAAACTTTTTATGATTTTTTCAAATAATTCTTGATGCTTAATTTGCTAATTTAATGTTACGATTGCTAGTAAAAAATGCAACATTTTTTTTTCAAAAGTGCAAAGCGTGAAAGATATCGACTAACTTGTTTCATCTTATTTGCATATTGAAACCGAATGCCTTTTAATATAGTTTTTAAAGCATTTATCAACTAGACAAGGTGTAGTATTCTTTTCTGAATAAAATTATTAATGATCGGTAGATTTTTTTAGAAGTTTTTAAAAAAAATATCTTTCATAGAGCTTGCAGTTTTGATATGTAAATTAATTAAAATCCACAAAACATTTTAGAATTATTTCCTTCTAATGTCACGTAGAGTTAATTTCACATTCATAAATATGCAAACGATGGTACTCGAATTAATTTATGATTTCGATGAAAATAAAAAAGGTAAGTACAGAGTTGGTGCAATAAAAAGTTGAAAACGACACGAAAAGTGAATCTTCAAAAAAAAGGTCTTACCTCAGAATATCATACGGAAGAGATTTTCCTCTTGAGAGTACAGTAGGTGATGACCCGAAAGGCAACGAAATAAATGAACAAGATGACAATGTTGAGACCAAAGTTCGTTTCGGAAATGGCCAGTTCTTTGAGCACCACCTTCGGTATTCTGTACTGGCAGTAGCCCAGGTCTTCGGTCGTCGGGCAGGGCAGGTTCGGTCTGTTGAATCCGTAGACAGAGTGGACCATCGTCTCGAAACCGTATCTCAGATAACTGGTGTAGGTGATGTAGTACATGAATTTGGGCATGTGGTTGAAGAGCACGAGGAAACCGGCGAAGAGCAAGAAGATACAGGTGCTGATGGCTCCGAAGAAGGTACCGTTGACCGGGTTGCAGGTGGTGCCGAGCATGAGGCCGTAGCCCTCGGATATGAGCGCCACCATGATGGCCGAGGTCAGGAACATGGAGAAGCGCTCTATGTCCGTGGGCTGGCTGCTCATGAAGTAGGCCGTACCGGAGTATATGACTACGAAGACCATCTGCACCGGTATGTTGGTGATGAGATGGGCCGCGTAATACGTTCGGAGCTTGTACCAGTTGTTGAATTGCTCTTTCCTGATGACGGGCAGCTCCGACGGGAACTTGAGGACAGCCGGCATCATGCTGGTGTAGCACAGGTAGACCGAGTTCACCAGCATGAAGCAGACGTTGTTCACGGTCTTGGATCCGTTGGAACCACTGTCGACGTACAACAGCCCCAGCAGAATGCCAACTAAGACGTGGAGCACGAGCTTCAGGTGCGTCACCGTCCAGTCGCGGAACAATTGGATGCTGCATCGATTCAGGAGGATCCAGAAGCGCGTGAACTCCGAGGGCGGGTTAATCAGTACCTTCGTCTTGCCTTCCTCCGAGTACTTCATCACGCTATCCGAGTGCACCAGCGGGTTCTTCTTTATGGGCGAAGGTGCCCTCCAAGACTGGTCCTTCGCGGTCACGGCCAGCCGGTCGTTAAAATCGCCGTATTCCTGACTCACGACCTCGATCATGAAATCCGCCGGATTGTGATATTTAGGGCAGACCAGACCGAGATTCTTAAAGTAGTTCACGGTGTTCTTCGAGTCACCTTGATAGACGCAGTGTCCCTCCGCTAGCAGGTACACGTGGTCAAACATCTCGTAGATGGTGGCGCTCGGTTGGTGAATGGTGCAAATGATGGTGCGACCGCCCCTCGCCAAGCTCTGAAGCATAGCAACACACTGGAGCGACGCCGAGGAGTCGAGTCCAGTCGTCGGCTCGTCCAGGAACATCACCGGCGGATTGTCCACCAGCTCCAGGGCAATGCTCAGCCGCTTCCTCTGGCCACCGCTCAGCCTGTCGCAGCGCGTATCCTTGGTCTTGGTGAGGTCGAGTATCTCCAGCACGTCGTCGATCACCATCTGCTTGGACTTGTGGTTCAGGTTGTTCCCCAGCTTGAAGTTCGCCGCCATGGTCATGACCTCCTGCACGGTGAAAAGCGGATGCAGCATGTCGTCCTGCTGAATGTAGCAGGACTCCTTCTTGTACTGCCTCCAGTCGCGCTCGCTCTGCTTCGAGCGGAACTTGAAGGAGCCGGTGACGCCCGACTTCTGGAAGCCCGTGAGGATGTTGAGCAGGGAGGACTTGCCGGCGCCCGAGGGACCCATGATGGCGGTCAGCTCGCCGGACTTGAAGTAGCCGTCGACGCCCTTCAGGATCTGCTTCTTCGGCTTGCGGAAGCCCGTCGGCACCGACAGGCTCACATTGGTGAACTGGATGTCCAGCGACTCGGACTTGGGCAGGTTAAGCAGCACCGCCCGCTGGTACATGGCTGCGGCTCGCTAGAAAACTACGCGGCAAGGAAACGGGCCGACCTTAATTGTCTCAAGGATTCGCGGCGGCGCTCGCTACTGTCGCGCGAGCCTCGATGTCTTCTTTCACTCCGCTGGCCTTTTGTCGCGCGTGTGCATCGGTTTTCGTCGAAATTTAAAATTTTGCGCTCGTATACGGCGTCGTCATCCGCGCACGACTCAATGTCTTCTGGTCGAATGAAAATTCGGCTCGTGTGGCTTACACAGGATTCTTTACTCACGTAACAGCACTGAAGTTAATGAGAGATAACAATTGCGTATTATTTCTTTATGTAATGCGATATGTTATATCTGCCGCATTCGAAGGTCTTAGTTTATCTGCAGCATGGTCGCGTGTTTTGGAGGTCGTTGCGTAAGCTTCAATTTTCCAGAGACACACTTCGTTCTCTTCAATTGTAACTTTGAGCTCCGCCGTTTGCTTTTTTACCGTGCGTTATCAATCACTTTTTCTTCAACGACTGACATTAGTCTGGCATTTGAATTCGCCACGCAACTGGACAAATTAAACGAGGTCCTAGCTTCACTTGGCGCCACACTGCAACAAAAATAAACAATAAAATTAAGATAAATAAATTAAGAAGAAAAATTAAAGAAACGGGGATAGTCATATTAAAAATTAAGTCGCACTTCTCATCCGGTATTTGCGATTTAATGCAAACTTATTTTTTACACTTGATCCTAATCAAGTGCACGAAATACATGCAAAAAATACGTCATACATGTAGAGGATTTTTTGCCTTGCTTCTTCAGCATGTATATAATTGGCGCATGCACGTGATAATCTGGATCTTCCTAGAAAATCCGAACGCGAGTTTGATTCAAATTTTTTACAGATAGTTAAATTTAATGACATTCAGCATTATTAGAAAGTTATTTAAAAAAATTTTAACTAGACTTAACAGCTGAGTTGGTTACAATTAAATTTTTATTACTTTCGTTAACGTTAATCATCTACAATCACTTTACCCTGTCAACTTTCACACAAAATGCAGTTTCAACATAGAATATTCAGCCAGCGATCAATGCTTGATAAAAAATGGTGTGCGCGCTTTGTATACAAATATAAAAAAAAAACTAAAAGTAATGCACGCCAACTAAAAAGGCGCGTTTAAATGCACTCATGACCGCGATATAAAAGATAAACAAAAGCGCGTGCAGTAGCGTCGTTTATTTATACAACTGGAACCCGCTGGTGTATTCGAAGCCTCGCAGCAACTGTCACCTGGGGTAAACACGATGACCGACGCGTAAATTTTGCCAAGCAAAACATAATCTCCGCGAAACCTTAATTTCCATAGGAGAACAGCGCAAAAAAATTTATATCAACGTCTGGGAACGTAACTACTTTATTTGCACTGAATGTTTCATGAGGTGCTGCATATAGTGATTTAAATTCGTTATAAATTATTATTATTATTCGTTATTATGCAACTCCTTCCTGTAGTTTAACAATTACTTACTCGGTTCACGGAAAGTTGTCAATGTATACCTACTTGAGCCGTTGGTCGGATACTGTCGGACTAAACCGCTTGAGTCAAAGTCGACGCTTAGGGAGATTCGCAATTCTGAAGAGAGGGAAATGATCAGGGGTGGGGACGCGTTGCAGCGTCAAAATGCATCAGTCGGTATTCGAGGAGGAAAGTTTCCAAAATTTTCCGCATAGGAATGTAGAATGCTGCTGATTCGAAATAATACCTCTCGTTTATCTACAGTTAGGAGTTCAATTGGACCCGTAATTACCCGGGTAACTTTTGGGTTAGCACCTATAGAACATTCCTTTCTCATAATTTATCTTCGGTAATTAAATTTTATCCAATGGAGTAAAAAACTGCAGTAAAGAAACTATCAAAACAGATTATAGTTATAAAAAAATGAAAATAATTTATTAGCTTAAACCAAGGTCGATAGTTTTTTTCAATGGTAAATTTTGTAACAGCTAAATATTAAAATTAAAATTCTCAAGAAAGAATAATCGGATTTTAATAAAACGAAACTCATTTATAGCATTCCTCAAACTAGTCTAGTATACGTTACAATTTAAAGTAAAATGAAATGCCGATTAAATTTTATTGAATGGTCTAACTTTCGTCTGCGCGACAACAGTACGTAAAATAAATACCGATAACCTTGAATTTCAAATCTTAGTGAGATAACTCGGATTAACGATAGGGTCAGACAATTTTGTGAAAAAATGTTCAGTATTTGCGCAAATATGTATATCACAATAATTATGATTCATCTTAATTTATAACAAAAAATGTTTACACCTTTCATTGCTATTGCGTTATTTAGCACATAACAGTATAATAGAGGAATAAAATTAATGAAAACAGTTTGTAATTGCTCAGAGATTATCCAATTGTCTGCATCATGAATGAATCTTTAGTTAATTACGGACACAAGAAATGTCATGGAATTGCGAGAGGTGACTATTTTAAATGGCGTACGAACATAACCACGGATTTTAAATGAGTTAATTATCTTCAACGTTCGCAAATAACAAATGGTCAAAAGTAATTTTCATGAAAATCTGTTTGCGAAAATTTTGTCTAAAAAACAGCCGCGAAATTAAATTTAAAAAACTGTCGATTTAAAATAGACGTTTACTTGACGCTCATTTGTTTTGTTGATAAATTATTTGCCAAATTCTTCTCGGTTGATTAATTACAGGGTTAAGCGGGTTGGCGCGAGAGCGCGATCGGAAATTCCATTGAGTTTTGACGAAATATGCGGCGTTCACGCGTCGCTTATTACGAGGCACGCATTTACGATCATATAATAATTGAAATATAGCAAGGACAATGTTCTATTAATTTAATAAATTAAATAAACATCGCGCTATCCAAACGATAATTTATAATTTTTTTTCTTCATAATGTATATCAATTTGGTATGCACTAACTATAAATTATGTTGAAATAATTAAAACTTTATTTTCTCTTATGTACAAATATTTAAAATATAATTATTTTTATGCAATGTAAAAAAGCTACCTGAGTTCGCAAGCATTTTTTGTAATATTATTTTTATACTTTGTTCCTTGCATTATATGTGAGTGACCTGAGACAATAGATTATGAGTATACTTTACGTATCACTAAAAAATTCAGTATGTTTGAGCAGCTTGTAAGTAACAATGAAGTCACCGAAATATGCAAATAATGGACAAGAATACTTTTCTTTAATGCACTGGTTTTACCTGACGACTCACCCCTCGGGTGTTAAGAAGTATCTTAATTGGCACTGGAAATTATTCCGATGCTTTTTTGTAATTTGCCGTATACACGCGCGACTCCTTTCGTTCCTCTTTTTGTCCCCGAGAAGGAAACGTGTCCGTCCGTCGCTGTCTTTATTTAAATCTTATAAAAAAAAGATCCGCAGAAAATTATTCGCGCTGAAAAAGTCCTGTTGAATAAAAAAATGATCCCCGCTCAAGACATAACGAATCCCGGCAAAAACTGCCTGCTATGTAGGAGAGAAAAAAAAATAACGCAAAACCAGCGGCGCTACTGGCGGAAATTCGAAATACTTCCTTTCATCGTCGCATTTGCAAACTTCACGAGCGATCCTCCGGAGATTTACGAGGGTAAAAGTGTCCGCGGCGAAATATTAAAATTCATCGCGATGCGAACGCCGGAACGATTTTACGATGACAGAATGCGGGCGCGCGAGGAAAGTGCGGCGTCGCGCGGTTTATTGCGCTCCGCTGTCGCGCTCGATTGTGATTAGCAAGACTGGACTCCCCCCCGCTCAAATTCGCTCTGTCGGATCGACGCAAAGTGATGGATTTGCAATCTCTATTTGCAATGATTAACAGGTCTTAATGATTGTCTAGTTTTACTTTTTTTATCAATATTAGTTTGAATACGTGTTTGCCTAATCAACTTTTTAGTCGATGTTTTATACATTCAAATTTAATTCCTATATTTTTTTTAAATTCAGTTATACCATACCATGTTTAGCTATAATAACTAATTATCATTAAAGTGTGAGATATTTATTTAATTAAAAATTAAGTATATTTAAAAAGTCATTTTATGATTTTCTGAGTAAAAAATTGCAGAAATTAACCTTCGCAGAGCCTGTTTTGCCCGCGCGTTAATAGTACATTCACGCCCGCAAAACGTACGCGAATTATTTAATTTCGTACCAGTAGGATGAAAAAATACAATTTAAAAAATTAAAAAATGCGACAAACAAATTTTGTTCCACATTTAAAAGTACATTTTAGAAATAATTTTATAGTCTTTTTAAAGTATATTCCGCCTTTTATGGATTATTATAACTTTAACATAATAACTTTATTTGGATAAGAAAATAGGAATGCAAAATAAAAAGTAAGGAATTATTGATTTCTTAGACAAATAGATTGCAATTTTATTTGCTGCCGTACAACTTTTTTAAAACAATTAGTAAACAATTATGAATCAGCCAGGATATTGAAAAATTAAAAAATAATTTGTTTGCATATCACGGAAATTGAATGAGCGCCGATCTGTAAACAAGAGTGCGAGATCGCACAAACAAAAAAAAGTTGTCTGTTCCACATTCGGTGACATATTAATTTTTGCGAGATAATGTAGTTAGAGCAGGATTTCTCGATCGATTTGTCAGCGAACAACAAGATGCCATTTTGCAATTGTTAAAAAAGCATCGATAGAGGTCCAAAGGCCAAGATGAGAAAGTGAGGCATCGACGACAGTGTATAAAGCAAGAGTCGCACTTCTGAGATAATCCGGATTTATTGGCCCCTTGGCATAGTTATGTCGAAAAAATCCGCACGATTGGCGCTTATGATTTTAGAAGGTAAATTAAGTTCAATGTTATCTCAATGTTACGAAGGTCGAGGACTATAGTGATAAATTTAATGTTTTGTCGCGACAAGCTGAGCAGCGTCGGAGACTTTTATAAATCGTAATCTGTTATTAATGCGGTCAAAACGATGCAAACAATGTTAATGTGTTGACTTCACGTTTTTAATAAATCCTCCCATTTTTTTAATACGTATTATTCAATGTCTGATTGAAATTGTTTGACTTTATTTACTCTTTTCATTCGTTTAATTTATCTTTTATTTGTAATTAAGTGACAATTTTTCTGAACTACAGAATACTCGTCAGAATCACTGACTTTTATTGATTTTTCATTCATGATTGCGATTAATGGAGATCGTGTTATTTTTTATCAATTTTCGTTTTTTACACCACTTTTTTGCAACCCTTCGTTTTATGAAATACGTTTTTTCAGGCTCATTTTTATTAAGCAACCTAACACGAATACAGAATTTGAAAACGTTTCTATTTCTCAGCAGTGGTATAATTTCAAGGTGTTTATAGTTGTAACATGCTTTCTATTCTTAATTTTGTCGTAATCTTAAAAAATATTCCCGCAAATGCTTGATGAAATGCACAGCTTGGAATGAAGATTTCGTACCATTTGATAAAATACATCAGCGGATGTTGCAAAGTTTTAATTTCCCTGCACCGCAAAAATTTGCTCCTCTAATTAGGCTGTAAATATGTTTCAATTTAAAATGTGAGAATATCTTAGATCTAATTTTGAAATTAATTGAATAAACATTTAAAATTGATGTACGCTATATCAACATTTATCAATTTTTGCATTCTTATTTAAGCAAAGAATTCTAAACAAAGGAAATCCTTCTTACTAACTAGTGTTGAAACTTAACGTTAAAAGAAAATTTCATTATTTTAAGAATTATATTTACAATAAATTGATTAGTTTATATACATATTAAATTATCAGTATATTGCAAACGCGAGTATTTGTTGCAATAAATATTACACTAAAAACTGTTGACGCTGGCATACAAAAAAGTTGTTCCGCGTAAATTTTTTAACGTCATATAGTAGATGATTAGTTCGATCACCTCTTATTAATGTACAGTCATATCAGACAGATTGTAAATTATACTTCAATTAACTGCAATTAAATACTTTGTAAAAAAATTGTTTGACTAGTTACTTCAAATAGATTGTTTAGTATTATTTCTTTTGTCGTAATATTTCACTTTTTTATTTTCAGTTTTTACCACGATTTATCTGCATTATAGAAGTAATAATTAATATTTATTAGTAATGGAAAACGCAGACTTAAAAGAAATTAAAGTTTTTATTTAAACCAATGAAGAACATTTAATGTCCGTTTATCATTCTGTGCTATCTTTGTTCCTTCTTTCTAAGAAGTTTTATTCTTTTATCCACCCATAAAATTACTTAAATCGGTGCTCGATATGTATTATCAAAACAACATGCCAAAAAAAAAGAAAAATAAACGATGCAACGCATTTTAATTTGAACAAACACTTAATATTCATGTTACTGGTATAAACGTCAGCTTTTATGATTGTTTAGAGTTACATTGCTAGATTGTTCTTTTCGTAAGTTGTTATTTTATTCTTTACGATTTAAAGCTTATCCAATTGCGAAGATCAAAGCGGTACGAAATTTCATTTTACTTACATGATTTCATCACTATTCATTAAAACTTCGAATGTACTAAAATTTTTACTAAATAGTAAATACATCAATACCCATTTGTTAAATTATTTTTTTAATAAGTGTTAGAAAGAAGTGGAGCACTATTATAACAGAAATGAAAAGCAAAACAAAGTGACAGGATGTTGTCATTTGCAATTGATCAAGGAGTAAAAATTCTACTCCAGTTCCTGCAGGAAGAAGTAACGAAGGTTATTTTCATTTATATAATGATTTGCTATCATTAAGAAAATTACACTGCAGGAGTAGGACGTATTTTCACATGGAAATTTGAAATTGAAATTTCACTAATCAGGCAAGTGTTGAAACTTCCAGTCCCAAGGTTCGTTAAAAATTCGTGAAATGTCTAACTCTAAATTAGGGAAAATGCTAAAAAGGTTCATTTCCCTTTTCAAATTTAGTATCTAAATAAATTTCTTAATTTGTGAATGACATTACTGAATTATATTTATAATTTTGTTGAAGCACGGGACAGTTTTAGATGCACAGTTGTACACGTGACGATGAATATAAATAATACGTGTTAAAATGGTGAAAATATACTACAAAAAGTGGAAAAATTAGCCTCAGCGCAGTAAGTTGCGTACACCAGTAGCTAAACAACGATTTTAATGCAGTTTTTATCAATTTCCTATACGTACGCATTGCGAATCAATTATACCGTTAGGTGCTCACAACATTTTATACTCCGTCCGCATTCCACCGACGTTTAAAACAACTTCTTCATAATTTCACCTCACCCCAACCTGTTAGTTGTCAAATAAAACAAATCGATCAACAAAATCGTAAATTTAATGAAAAAGACCAATAGTCCTTAAAAAAAAAAAGGAAGAAAATCCACGAATAGCAAGCAAAATAAGAGGGAGAATCGGCTAGCCGCGGTACAGGCACTCTCCCCGGCAACGTACATCCTTCGCGCGACTCGCGCTTACGTACACGATAAACATTCGGCCGCAGCGCTCGCGAGCCCAATGACACAAGATCACCGACTTACGTTTGCTCAGTGCAGCCTCGGCGACAGTGAAACAGCCTGGGCTCCGGCGGCGTCGCGCGGATCGGGAAAATCGGCAGCGGCGCGCGGAAACTCGGCTCGGCCTCGGAAGAAGCAGCCGTGGCACTGACGGCGTCGCGGGCGCTCGCCGCGAAATAAGCTCGCCTCGGCTCGCGGGACGCGCCGCGTGTGTACGCGCGATGCCGATGGCCGCCTTGGCGCAACGCTCCCGCGCGCGCACCGCGGATCGTCCTCTCTTCCAATCCCGCTCGGCGCGCGGCCCTCGACGCGCGAAAAGTCCCCGGAGATGTTTTTTCGTTTTTCAGCGCGACGGGACTCCGGCGGAACCAGTTTGCCGGGTGTAAATATAATACCGTGTATAAGGGCTTCGGGATCCTCGGCTGTTTTCCTCGCGCGCGCTTCTCGTTCTTCTAGATACCGCGCTGGACCTCCTCCCCCTTCTCCCTTCCCCCGCGCTGATTCATCGCCCTTGTCCTCCACCTTGAGAAGCCGGCTTTGCATTTGCGCAGATGCGGTATTTATGCAGCGAGCATTCGATGGACCGGACTTGGATGCATTCGGAGAGCGGGTATAGCGGTGCATTTTTCTTCATTTCAGAGGTGAACGGCTGCCGGGGAGTGCCGATCTTTGTGACGCGATTAGTACTTTACTCGCAACGAGTTTTTCTTTTTTTTTTTATTTTAATTTAAGAGAGTGGATTTCTTGTACATTCGATTTTTATGTTGTAAATATGTTTA
Source organism: Eurytoma adleriae (assembly GCA_900480045.1). Lineage (NCBI taxonomy): Eukaryota > Metazoa > Arthropoda > Insecta > Hymenoptera > Eurytomidae > Eurytoma > Eurytoma adleriae. The sequence continues at coordinate 231,962 of UXGC01000078.1, forward strand.
TTTGTACATTTATATTAATGAAATAACTTTTATTAAATAGCGCAGGTCGATTAATATTTATGTTGCTTTAAGTTGAACCCTCTGAACGTTAAATAGGTGCATGCGCATGAATTTCATTTATTCAAATTTAGAACGAATGCATTTAATGATGAACGTAAGACCATAAATCATAATTAGTGAATAAAAGAAACGTAAAAGTCTTAGTAGAACAATAGAAGATTCGAGACACTTGCACGATTCATCTAGTATAATCGATTTCGCAGAATTTATGTGTGCGTGCGGATAATTAATGCAGAGCAACTGTGTCGATGTGTATGCTTGCTGCTTTTTTTGCATTCTCTCTCCAATTCTCCCGCCATGATTAAAAATCTTATGTATTTCAGTGGAAAGTTTTTCTTCCCGAAATTTGGGGACTACCCATTTATAATGTTGAATAAAAATAATTAATTGGAGATGATGATGAAATAGGTTCCTATTTTATTTATTTTCATTTTAATAGCCTAACGAAATTGTATTTAATTATTTTCTTTAAAAAATGCAAGTCCCATAAAACTAAATTGTTCTTATTAAGCAATAGCATTAAAAGGCACTAATATGCTAGTTAAAGTATAAGACATAAAAATACATGACCTTGATATCTGATTTGTCTCTATGCAGTTTATTTTGTATGCATTATATATAATTTATATTATTTCTCATTTTTTCTTTTAAAATTTTTTACTGCGAATGGATTTGCATGTGGTTATTAGGTATTAGCTCTGTCACTCGACGAGTTAGTGATGATTAATTTGACAAGATTTTCCGACAAGTAATTAAATGATGACTGCAGTATGAAAAATGAGAGGGCAAATGTTGGTATCCTCTGTACTGCGTATAATGCACAAAATTCAACTATTCCAATTTTTATTACCTTCTTGGTATCTTGTAAATTATATTTTTTTAATAATATATATTTATTTTTTATGCATTTGATGGAACACTAGAACCTTGACTCTGTTACATGGATTATGATTTTTCTAATAAATCAATAGCTTCTTCACTTACCGCTTAAAAAAATTTGCAAAAAAAAGTAAATGGTATGTGAGGCTTTTCACTTTTCCTCCAATGAATTACGTCTGGCACAGTCATTTTATAATTTAACACATTGCATTTAAAAATGGTATATCTATAATGACGCTTAAAACATTTAATCGCAGAAAAAATTTTAAATGTTTTTGTTTCGATAGGTGAATAAGAATTAATACGTGACAGAAAGGAAAAATATAAGAATGAATGCATGACGAAAAGAGGAAGGTTCTAGAGTTCATAAGATTATATTTTCTCATGAATTAAAGTCATTTTAAGATTTTTTGCAATATCATTTGCAAACTGGAAAAATTTCTTAGTAGATTATTCGAAAGAATGTTGAAAGTTTGCTAATTACACAATTTTAATTTTCAAGCAAGACACCCAGTGTATTTATAAGGAAATTGAAGATTTGGTTCTCGCCATAAACCAGTATTTAAATTTCAACTTCAGGTAGTATTTCTCCTAAGTTAATCGTATAAAAATAAGCCACACAATTAGAAAGCCTGTAATTGTAAGATAGATTAAATTAAAAATTAAGAAGAGTCAGTAATTAAATGAAAAATATTTTTTAATATTATTTAAAACTATGTTATGGATAAAGTGCTTATTAAAAAAGTTAAAATAAAAAATACTTCTAAGACCATTGCAGAGCTGTCGATTGAGCCTCATTTATTAATAAAGTTGATCTGACTTAATAACTTGAGACGGAGCCTTTTTGTAACTGCAACAAAACTGTTTTTGACTTTTTATACTGCACTTTGTCACCATGGAACAATCCGACATAATGGTTACAACAAAATCGGTCAGTGAATTTTTTTTATTTTTTTTTCAGTTATTGCGCTTTGCAGAAGAGCAGTTGCGATTAGCAGACGTCTGGTAAAACAAAAACATGATTCGCAATGTCAGAGTCAATCCAACCCGATTGGGCCATGACGAGATTTATGTTCGGTGTAATAGGAAGGCTGAAATTAACATCGCGCTTAATGAGTTGGATGTAATTCACTGACAACAAACCCGACGGAATTTACCTAATGCCTTCGCTGTATAATGTAAACGGGAATTTTCTTCGACGAAAAAGGAGAAAGATAAAAGCGTGCGAAATTTATGAGAGGGCGAAAGATCAGAAATATATTTAGATTAAGCAGAACAGTCAAGTTAGTTAAATTATAAGGATAGTCGTTTGGAAAGTTTTGAAAACCAAATATACATCGATTACATTTATATGCATATAATCGTTTATTATGTAATATATTATTCGTACCAATTGTTTTGTTAACATATAAAAAGAAATTTAACTATACTACTAAATTATTTATTGATATATAAAATTTTGTTATAATTATTAATTTAGAAAGTGGATTAAATCATGATGCAATGTAGATTATTGTTTGTTTAATTTTTTATTTTAATAAGTATTTTTCAATGTTTACAGTTTCATGAGTCAGAAAAAGTGAAAAATTTTGTGCTGTAATATGTATATTAGTTATAAATTTGCCGATGTGTATGTAAGCTCTATAATGATAACAATAATTTTATCTAACTGGAATAAAGATTATAGTCATATCTTGCTTATTAGTCATGAGAACATTTAGTATAGTATACTGAACTAGGAAATTTTGCAGAATAGAAGCTAATATTTAATTGCAAATATGCGCATTTAAATATTCAGTTTTAAAATATGCAATGCTAATAAAAATATCTATAAACTTTATTTACGGTTCCGTGAAAAATTTCCATTCCAAATAAAGCAATTCTATTGTTTATAATAATTAAAAGTAATAATCAATTTATAATAAAAATTCACAGTGAAATAAAATTTCATTTACTCCCAAAGAACAAACATTGGTTGCTTAATACCGTGAAGCAACCAACATGTCCTTTACCCACGAAATAAAAAAATTACGTACTTGACATACATCTTATTAACCGACTTACCTACAGTTTAACTGACCCGATGAGCTTTCATTCCCGATCACCTTCTGCGCAAGCTGCCGAGCGAAAATCCCGTCTGCGCGGTCGCTCGCCGTCAGCGACGAGGCGCTTCGCGCGCGCGCGCGCGATCGCCGCAACCGGAGCGAAGAAAGCGCGATTTTTTACAGTCGCACCCCTAATACGGAAGTGCAGCTCGCTTCGCGATGAGCGCGCGCGCGCGATTCTGTCCCGACTGAGCGGGCGTCGATGCACCGTCCAGCGCAGGACGGCCCTCGGCCGGACCGCGGAGATATTTATCGCGCTATGTGGGTTAAGTTTGAGATTGCGCGGCAGCGTTCGTATACTCTCGAATCGCGGAGGGGAAGCTTAGACGAGCCGTCGTCTGGTCACTTGCGAAAATTATCGCGCCGGCTCGAGTTATCGCCCGAAATGCGCGAGACAAACAGTGCTCGCGCTTCCATTTTTTTTTTGCGCCGCGCGCGCACTCCGAACAATCTCCGCGGAATAAATTATGCGCGCGTAAAAAGTGACCTTAAGATAATTTTTTGATACGGGGGTGTAAACAAACGCGGATAAATTGTTCTTTTATTTTGATTGCACTGACAAGTTGCATGCACCTTTCGGTCGATTTTGTGAGGATTTATTTTTTGAATGTATTTTCTTTGCTGGCATTGCGCGAGTTTTAGTTACGGCGAAACGAACTTGTGAAATTTGATTAAAATATTCAATGTCTTTTTCTTTTAACACGCGCATTCGCTGCAATTGAATTCGTAAATTTTTCCTTACATTCAATTTCTTGATTGCCTCATAGAAACATATTTATAGGTAGATTATGATGACGCAAGTACATTTAAGAAGTCAATTAGTATGAGATTTAATTTGTATAATTGACCTTTGATATAAAAAGTCTTTACAAGATTATCAATGAAGAAGTAAGATTGCACGTGGGTAATATAAATGCACAGTAATGTTACAAGTTACCTACTCAGCATGTCATTACGTTTTTTTACTTAATCAGTTTATCAGATTCAACACATGACGCTACAAAAATTGCTTGCAATGTAATTATTTTAGAAAGATTTAGAACGAAAGTTATTTTAACAATTATTATTGCTAAAAATACGTAAAAACGGGTATTTTATTGAAAATTATTTAGTTTTCTCTTATTTATGAACCAATTACATGAACATTTTTACGTTTTCAATTTTTAATAATTTGACGTTAGTTATTTATTCAATTCAAAAGGCCCAATTGAATGCTCGATTTAAGGATGAAAAATGCATTCTATAATTTTTATTTTTTGATGGAAAAGAAAAAATTATTCGAATTTGGAATCAAATGCTGTTAAAGAAGAAATTTGAACTGGTAATATCTTGTACCGATAACATAGATTCCTTCCGCAAATGCCGAAATTGTATGGTAATTAAATACAAACCAAGAAAATTAATCTTTCTATTTTTCTAACTTTTTCTTTAACCAATAGCTGTAATTCGTATATTATTCATTAAACTAATTTCTTACTTTTATTGTTACTTTTATTTTATTATCGTACTAATACAAGTATAAAATTAAACAAAGTATTATTTTGCATAAAGTTAAGACTGTATTAAAGTAAAATTAAAAAATAATTTATACGACAAAGTTTATTACCTACTCATTGCGACATATTTAAAATACAATGCAAAAAGTTGCTATGTACCAAAGTTAAAAAAGTCTTCCGAAGAGAGCACATAAAAAAATGTACGAAAAGAGCGCAAATAAGTAATTAAAAAATAATTTCTATAAACACGCGAAAAGTAGAGCACTAGTAAACACATTGATCGACATTAGAATAAAACGGCGAAAAAGCGAGCTCGCATTTTTCTCCCCTACGATCGCATACAAGTAGGTAAACAAGTGCAGCTCGCTCCTAAAGTATCCTCCGTCCGACGCTCCGCAGCGAAATTAGATATGCGCTTGCTTGCATCCGCGAGTTCTGTCAGGCTCCTGTAAATCCGGGGTCCGCCTCTGCTTTTTTCCCCCATCTCTCCTCGGGGCTCGCGGCGTCGCTCGTTCGTTTTTTGCCGAAAGCGCGGGAGGAGAAGCCCGCGCCGGGGCCCGGGCGGGCGCGCGATACCGAAGCCCGCGCGCGCAGCTAGCGGCGCGTGCGAAATTCATTATGCAAAAGAATGCACGCCCGTTAGGCGAATAAATATGTATCTCGTCTACCCGGTAGCTTTGTACGCGGCGGCATATACGTTTGCTCATAAATATTTTATTCCTTTTTTTTTTCGCCAACCCCTTCGGCGGTCCACGGACCGCCGAGGTAGCTGGCCCCTCTTCCCGCAGCCTCTCGGCTGCTGCCTCACGGCTGCGAGTGTGTTATTTTAATTAGGCGTTATTTTCGGGAAAATCGAAGAGGCGCCTGGACGGGATATCGATCTTTTTTCTTACTCGACTTTATTCGCCGGCGAGCAGAAAGAACATCAAAAAGTGAGCGGGTACCATTCGTATGCGCGTTCAAATTTTACTTGGATGAAGTTTGATAAAGATTGCTTTATATTCATATACTGCTATAAAAACATCATTTTAGAAACGAAATGTTATTTTAGATGTAAAGTTAATATAACATAATTTGCATAAATAGAATATTCTCTAATTTAGAAACGTAATCTAAAATAAGTAAATGCTGGAGTGATGTTTAATCTTATTCCAAATGAAGAAACATACTAATATGATTTTACCTACTTTGTACTGCTAATGTAAGTTTTTAGAGAAAATTCCTAATAAACACTTTGTCAATGATTGGTATGTACAATTAAAAAGTAGGATAAGTTTCTTTAAATGGGATCAGAATAACATTTATGTATACATTTTTTCAATTAAGAAAATAAATGTTGAGTAGAATCTTATTATATTTATTTTCTAGGGAAAAGTCCTTGGAAACGTTTTAATGGAAAGGATTTTTTTATATCCGTGATTGGGAAATAAAATGCAATTTTCTTATTTTAAACGGCGAATCCTCTCTAAAAATCGTAGGAAAATCCATAATGCTCTTACGAAGTTATTTGTCCCGGGAAAACGTTTCTATGGTTGGTCTACGAAGTCGGCACTCAAGGACCCTTGAGCAACCTCACATAGATGAGAAAGCTGCATTTTATTCCACTTATATTGTTCGACCGCAATCTACTTGTGATTTAAAAGTTACTATCAACGAAGTTAATAACTGACTTTTATTTCTGACGATATTGATAAGCCGATACTTATAATTGAATCCAATTATTGCAAGAAAAATGTATTTAAGCCAGCTTTGCTCGTGATATGTCCGGTTATTGAAAAATTACTGAACCTCTCAATTTTAATAATTGGGAAAATTAAAATCTATTAAAATATTGATTGGTTAACAGTAAACTATCGGGGTATAATCCGTATAGCAATAATTTTCATACGTTAGTACGCTCTGTTCAACTGCAGAATTATATGAACTTGAGCATGTGAGAACTATTTACTGGAAACTAACTAATTACATGTTAATCGAATTACATATTGTACTGCGCAGGAACTACGCATTTGAAGTTAGTTTATATGTCTGCAAAATGCTAAAATATTTGCAAAAGTTACAAAAATGTATTTTTAATTAAACAAAAACAAATAATTGTACAAATATACTTGTTTAAAACTGTAGAGAATCTCAAACGCGTCATCAATTTAAACAATACCTAGAGAAAATATGCAATGTTCTTACATTTACAATCACAACTTTTGTCAAACAGAAATTTTCAACATGGTTATTAATGCACTATACAAAGAGAATCTCTCTTGAAAAACGATTTCGCAGAATCTACTAAATCAAATATTTCCAAAGTAAGCTTAAAACAATTCTCCTCGTAAAAATCAAGGAACACCTCGAAGCTTCTGGTGTATACACCGCCGCGCAGCCGATACCCGTGCGGTCGCCGCGGCATATCTCTTCGATCGGGCCGAGGAATATTTCACAGCCGGCGGTCAGACTCTCGCGCTCCGGAAGCGCCACTCAAATTTATGGAGCGCCTCGGCCCCTCCCGCGGCTGATTTGGTTAAGAGATTTTTTTTTGCGGCGCCGGGACGTTTGATCTTCCGCCGCGATTCTCGACCTCGCCCCACCTCCGTCGGTGCAGCCGATCGTGCGCCCGGCACTTGGCCGGTGTAATCCCCCGCCGTTCTTCGCGCGGCCGATATCGCGTGCGCGCGCTCATCCCGCGCGACTCGATATATGAAAAATCAGGAAAGTTGCCGAGCCGACCCTTATCCTCTTAGCTCGCCGGCTGAAAAATTGGCGGGGGTGGCGCGCGGAGAAAACGTGTCCGACGTACTCCGCGGCCCCATCGATATTCCCGCCCGGCTCGCCGCTTATCCGGGTTAATTGTTATATCGCCCAGCGCGTGCTGCTCCGCCTTTTTTTTTTGGATCCGCGCCTCGTTGAGAATTCACGACGGCTTTGCGGAGTTTGAATTTTTTTTTTTGGTAAACGGGGATCGCAGTGCTTTAATATTCATGCACGCGCGAATCCTGGCCGCTTTCATTTTTTAAAAACAATTTTTTAGCCGCTCGATTCGTTCGTTTGAGGCTGGCTCTGAAGAGAGCTTTTTTTGTAACTGGTGAATATTTTGCTAAATCACGGTATCTTTACATTCGTGTGAATAAAATGTATGAATACCGAGGATGGATGTTGTAATGGTAAGAGTAAAATTTTAATTTTTAACGCAACTTTTTATTTAAAAAAATGTTACATTTTTTTAAATGTATGAAGTAACTCAAAATAAAGGATGCAGTGATATTTTTTAGATACTGCAGAATCTTGATGTCAGTTGAATAATAGATTCGGAAAAATATGATATTGCTGTTGAAACTACAACAATGTATTTAACTAAAATGTCCGGATGCACGTGAAAGGGAATGAGTAAATCGCCTACGAGTTAGTGAAAGCATTACGGTGCAGACTACAAAGAGTAACCCTTCGGTATGCTTCTAAATAAGTAAACGGCCTCCACCAGCAAAATCTATAGCTAATAATTTTATATTCACGTAACTCCCCTTTTTTGAATCGGATTTATTTATCGAGCGATTTAATAAATAAATTTTCCGCTGCAATCGATACTCTTTTTTATTATATAAAGCAAAAAGTTTATACATCGATCGACCGGGTTTGCCGCAGGAAAAAACAAAGTTATTTTAACAAAGTCGAATATTCCGCGAATATTGCACCGTGGCTCTTACTCCAGCAATATTCCTGAGGAATAGCGGCTAATCTGCGAAAATCCACAAAGAAAGCCGCCTCCTCGAAACAATGACGAAATTGCGCTAAATAAGCTAATAAAGTAAAGCCTCCGCTGTAAATCCCATCCTAAATAAGTTAGGGGGCGCGCCGGGCCGGCTAATCGGGCCGCGCGAGAAATGAATTTCTATCGAGCTTTGAAAAAGTTCATTATTGGCGCGGAAGTTGAGTTCCATATAGTGGCGGGCACGTGTATCGAAGAGAGGCGCAACTCGTAATCCCGAGCCGCGGCTGAAAGGCCAAATGAGAAATACTTTTCGATCTAGGTATATATATAGAGGGGAGGACGAGGGGGTGAGGCGAGTGGAGCTCGCGAGAGGAGAGGAAGCCGCGCGAGAGCTTAAAGATTTCATATAACGGAGAACGTCCTCTTCTTCTTCGCACGCCCCCCGAAGGTGCTGAAGCTTAAGCCCGTCGGGAGATATTTCGAAGGGTTATTACACGCCCACATTCGAGCCCCGTCGAACAGCCGCACGTATATATATCTCCCGGGCAAGGCGTGAAATTTTTCGTCTTATCGTCGCCTATATACATTTCTCTCAGTGTACCTAGACGTCCTTTTTCTTCTTTTTATATATGTGCTTGCCGTTTTTACCGGCGATTCATTATTTCTTTATAAATGAAACTTTCATCAGGCGATATTTACACGCCTTTGCTTCGAAGCTTCTTTTCAAATCTACTTTTTTTCGCATATTTGCAGAAGCTGACATTTGCTTTATTTATTCAGTCAGTTTGGTACTAATTTTGACTTTATGGTATTGCACTGGATATTCAGAGATTATTGTAAATAATCCAATACCACGGATGTTGGATTCAATAAATCAATATATTTTTTAACAAGCTGTATTAGACACAATGTACTATCATAAAATGAACAATTTTATCAATGTTCTTAAAATACGAAGACGTTTTCGACGTTAGTGAAACATATATCAAGGAAAAAAATATTATGAGACTCCAATAAATCAATAGGTTGTGTTCAATTTTCATTAAATTTTATAGAGGCTTTAGAAACTAAGATATATTATTCTTCAGCATTTCAAGTATGTCAGTTTATGAAGCATATTTTAGATTGCAGATTTAAATTGCGTAATGCATAATAAAATTGGCTAATTATTTACAAGAAATGTATTTTCTTTGGATTATTCCGGTTACTTTTCCAAACGAATATGAAATTTAGTTTACAAAGTATTTTTACTTCTACCATGTATGCATAGATTCAACCTCACGTATATCTGTCAGTAAAACGAAGAAGTAAAAGTGTATCTCAGTTTGTAAATACATCATTCGGGAGCGCTTATTTCGGGCAAATTTTGTTAAACAAGTCAGCTCTACATTTTCTTAAAATTCCTCGTTACTCGCAAATTTTTCTAACAACTTTAAAGAAACATTTAAAAAAGCGAAACGAACTCCAAGCTAAAATTGGACGTTTAAATCTGATTCTCGGAAGAGTTTCAATCTTCCCCGTTCCAGCGACGACCTCGCCCGGGCGTCTCATTGTCGCGGACGGACGCCGGGGGAGTGCTCTCCCCGGCTATCTCGCGAAGGAAAGGAAATCGCGCGAGGCTCGGGCGGCGCGCGGCTTCCTCCTCGCCGCAGCCTCGTTTTTCCCGGCGAGGCGCGCGACTGCTCGCCACGGTGCAGGGAACACAGCGGCGGCGGCGCAAGGTGCGCGCGTAATTGAACGCTAACGACTATCAAGCGGCAACTAATCACCGTCAATTAAGCGGTAATTACGCTCTGCAGCCGACACTTCGCTCCGCTCAGGTTTTCTCGGGATCGGGTACAAGGGCCGATGCGCCTCGGCAAGCTGTAAGACTCGAGCTAAGTGAGCCGTCGCCGTCGGCACCTTCTTACGCCTACCCGACTTTTTTGCGTTAGGTTTAGGCTAATTTTGCTTTTCGATTTACATTTTTATAGGTCTTATAGTAGCTAGGATGATGTCGTAAGAAATTTTCATTTAAGGAAATTTATGTTGGGAAATGTTTGTTTTTCTATTTTTATTTTAATATAGATATTGTAATAATTAAACAAAAAAGGATGAAAATATTAAAAGGTACATTATAGAGATTTGCATTTTCTCGCAATTTTCAGTTTCACGTTGCTCTGTAACTAAACCATGCCAACTTGTCCTTAATTCATCCACCGTAGTTTTCATAAAAAATCGTTTAAAATCGCTGTTTACCCCATTAAAGTATTTCACTTTTCGAGCTTGGCTGAGCGAACTTATTTCCCAGCCGCATTATCTAAGCAATTTCCTTTTTATAAATACCGAAGCCGCTTTGGAGTAAAAGGAGGCGAAACACGAGTTCCGCGAGAAAATCCGCGGTCCGGTAATAAGACGACGATAAATAATCTCGCGAAACGGCGAAGTAATTTCTGGCCCAGCTCGGCATTAAGGCCAGCCCCGCAATCTCTTAATTCGCGCGAAAAAAAGGAAAAAAAAACATCGCTCGCCCCGAAAAAGGCTCTAAATCGCTTGGCCCGGCCACTTAGTTCTCGTTGTTATTCATCCGAAAATTGGCGAGCGCTTAGCGGGTGCCCCTCTCGCTTTCGACTGCGCCGGCCCCTTAGCCGGCCGGGGCACGGCTAACCGAGCTGTTAATTATGATTAATCATGTCTCGGAAATTAAGGCAATTAATCTTGGCTCGTTGCAGGTCCGCTGGCTGGCGGCCTCCTGTTTTTCTGGGGTGCCGTGCGCAACCGCGAATAGCGAGAGAGAGAGGGAGAGGGAGAGCCTCCCGGAAACTCACTCGGTCTTGTTGATTAGGCGCGGTTCACCAGTAGCCTTCGCTCGTCCACACCCGCGCTCCCGGCCCATAAATTCGTCCGGCTCGGCGCAACTTCGTTTTCAATTCGATTTCCTTATCGTCTCTTCATCTCACCCTCGAGATTTACTTTTTGATGGGATTTACCTCGTCAGACTTGATTTCACAGTTAATGAGCTTTCTCTGTCTCCTTCGCTCTGATTATCCCTCTCTCTCTCTCTCTCTGCCGGCGCAAGTCGCCGCGGTGTGCTAATAAAAATTACTTGCTTTTGGCCTTTGGAAGATGAAAATTTCTAAAATTACTTTGCACGGAAAAATGTCAGCGGAAATAGGCAAACTTCTTTATTAAAACAGTGGCTTGTCTTTAATTAGAGGTACGATCAGAATATTTACTGAAAATGTCGTGACAAAAATTGGATTTACTTAATGCGAAATCATTTCATTTTTAGATTGCGACGACTTTTTCGCTTTAAAAATGTATCGTCCGATATTCGGCGTAAAGTAAGCTTAATTAGAAAAATTAAATAGATTGTGTTCTGCATATCAAATTTTATTTAATAAACGCTAGGAGTTAAAAAAATAAGTATGAAAATAATTATCTCAGATTATAACGCGTTATTCTGGATTATGACAAAGCACCACGAGTAACTCCGGCGGTGTGTGTAGAATATAACAGCTGCAAGTACAAACGGCTCGCGATAAGGTATCGACTATTATAATGGAAGCGCCGGGAAGGAAGAGGTACGCAGACGGGTAGTACTTTTTTTGGCCGATTTCATAATGGGCGCGGGCGATATGCAAAGGAGTCGGGTGATAGGGAGAAAAATGATATTTGAGAACTCTTCGGGAATTCCGCGAGAATCGGGTATTGGAGCCGTCGCGGCTCCCGAGAGGAGCCGATGTGCGCTCATGAGAAGCGGACTCGCCCGGCACGAGACCTGCAGCCTCTTCTATCCGCGGCGTATATATGTATTCAAGACTCAGCATTGCAGTATCCTACGTGTCGAACAAAAGTTCCGACGATTCGAAAATCCAAATGTGGATACTGCCACCTAAACTGCGCCCTCTACTTGTGCTGAGGAAGGCGAATGGAGATCCACTATCTTCTCAATCCTTTCCTGTCTTTTCCTCAAATTAATTAAATTGCACCGATAGAAAAATAATTAGCTTTAACTAATCGTTCTGTTTAAGAAGAAAATTCACGCTTTTAAAGAGATTAATAGCACGGCTTCACTTTGCTTCGTTTACATTTACGAACATAAAATATTAAACAACGGATTTTTTTTCGAGTACAAAATTGAATATTTTGGAAAATGGAAAGATAAAATATTTACCTTCGAAATTCGCGGCGCGGGAAAATTAATTTGAATTTTTCAGAGGGAAAAAGTTTTGTTCGCCTCATGAAAATAAAGCGCGCTCCGGAAGAAGAGATTTCACGGCCCTCTCGTGTCATGAATATTAATCATCAACTTTTGTCACGATACACCGCGGAGCGAAATAAATTACGCTCGGCGCCTTATGCAAAGTTAATTTGGCCCGCGGATTTTTCGCGCGAATCCGACTGTCCCGGCCGAGTGTCCGGTTCCCTCGCGCGGCCGCGGCGTTCGTTAAACAAAAGCGGCGAAGGCGCGCGGGGTCGCTTTTAAAGGGCCGGCCGTCGCGGCACGCGAGCCACGTGCAAATCAGCCGGGGCGCCGAGAAAACGCTGAAAGGGACGATTACGACGCGGGGGGAAGAGGCCTGCATATGCGAGTCGTTCGTATGCGCCGTGCGTCGGCTCTCGCGGCGCCTCGCCGTTGGATCTCGAAGGAGAGGCGGCGAAAAAAGGACAAATTGAGTTGGAGGAAAAAAAAACGGAGCTCCACCGCGGAGAGACTTGCTTTGTCTTCAAAGGATTCCCTTTCTTCGGGTTGAATTTATTTAGCGCTGGATGCGATGTCGGTCGATCCGCGCTTGCAGAAAAAATGCTTCTCTTGTTATTTCACTCTTCTGTTTGAGCGAGTTTTTCTGTTAATTAATCAAATGAAAAATTTATGTTAAAATTGTTTACTAAATTTATTTATATAAATTTTTGGTAACAAAAAATTTACTTTAAATGCTAGTCGCCTTTCTCATCTACGCAGCAGAAAATATATTTATTATTTATTCTATAGAAGTTTTTTTTGACATTTTTATTTTAACTGTTATTTGTAGTTCTTTATTATATTGTATAAATTAATTAAACAGATAATTTTGGATAAATAATATGTATATACGAAAACTGTATGAATAGAGAAGTTAAACAGTTATTAATTCCAGCAATTTAAACAGCAACTCGTTGTTCGCAAATATTTATTAAGTTAATTGGTTCGTAGGAGGTTGCAGATATAAATTAGGCTATTATTAATTAATATGACGGCCGGGCAACTTCGGATATCTATTAAATGATAATGGTTATCACAATCTCCTGCAGCCGTAAAATTATCAATGGCTTTATGCGTCTAAGCCTACAATTTTCCGTAATGACCATAAAAATACCGAGATAATGCGAGCCGCATAAAGTAATTGATAAATATTTCACAGCGTCTAATATTCAGCTTTATTATCGGCTCGGAAACATTATCGTCGTAAAGGAGCGAGAGGGGCGAATCGGTGGTTAGCTCGAGGAGGCGAGGAGGGATAAAAGGGAGGGAAATACACCGGTACACGAACGATCAATCTCGCTAAATGTCTCGCTCGGGCTTTGATAAATAGCGCCGGCCGCGTTGCCTTCTTATTTATAATTATGACCACCCCCTCACGCGCAGAACCGATCGCCGTGGAAAATCTGGGAGCCGCAGCTATCGCTCTAATCTCGTCGATAGCGAACCGCCACTTACGTTTTAAGCATGATCCCTTGTTTATGATACGCGAGCTCAACTGCTCCCTTCTTGCCTTTCTTCCTGACCCTCGACACCTTCTGCTTTCTTTGATGCTGTCTATTTAAGAGCTAAGCGGCACAAATAATGTTTTCTATTTTATGTTAAATAAGATTATTTAAAGGAAAGAAGCTTATGTTGTAATCCATTCATTCTGAAAATGTACATTTTTACCTACGTCTACTTTGGACGAGGAAAAATAATCGTAAGCTTTTTCAATTTTTCAGGCAGTTACCCTGCGGTAGCAATAAAAATGTAAGGGAATGTAAAAATATACATAAAATGAGCCATGTAAATCGACTTCATGCCAAATTCCTTTGATCATAAAGTAACTGTGAAGATCGATATTTGCACCCTAATAATTCATAATAAAAAATAAAATCTATTTTAATAAGGGAATGAAAAAACATTAATCCTCTTCTAAATAATGACTGATTCTTACTGGCTATCTTAAAGGAGTTTATAATAACTAGTAAAATCGGGCTAGTTTTAACTTCTTAATGAAAAACAATTTTTCCGATCTAAATTAAGCTTTTAATGCTTGAAGAAGGCAGCGGGTTATCTTTCCAACCTCCGTCCCTCGCATTTATCCCCCTCGTCGAGTGAATTTATCTCCAAAAATTAAAAAAAAAAAAGAAGAGGAAAAAATGTATATCGGCTCGCGCCGCTTGATGGAAGGGTACACCGTTTTGACTCGGTATACTCCCTCGCGCTCTCCGAAGTTAAAATATAGGCGAGCAAGCGGCTGCATCCGCGCGCGCGCTTCACACCAGGACGGCGCGGGTGCACACGTCGGGCGCATAAAATATACGTAAGCAGACTGCGCGCGGGGCTCCGGAAAGAAGCGTAGGCGGCCCCCCCAGGCCGGGCCTCGGGTGGGGATGGAATTTGATCGGGCCATAACTCTCGCTATCAAATATTCATTCGGAATTGACTAATAGATGTAGTATCGGACTCGCGTTTCCCGAGATCCGCGCCGTATGCGCCGCGCTCTTTGCCCTCGTTACCTATGTAGGCGGCTTACGTGTACGTGCGCACCCCGCGCCCCAGCCTTTTTTTCGGGCGATAAAAAGGCACTTGTTTCCCATACTTCAGCATCCTTGCTCCTATGTTATTTTTCCTCCAGTAATAAATACCGCGATCTGCGTGCTTCAACCGTTTTTTTTTTAATTTTCTACCACGCATCATAGAAATAGAATATTGAAAACTAGTAAATTTCCGTCTCGGGTTGTATCGTAA
Organism: Eurytoma adleriae; assembly: GCA_900480045.1. Taxonomy (NCBI): domain Eukaryota; kingdom Metazoa; phylum Arthropoda; class Insecta; order Hymenoptera; family Eurytomidae; genus Eurytoma; species Eurytoma adleriae. The sequence continues at coordinate 247,160 of UXGC01000078.1, forward strand.
ATTGATGAAAACCAAAGAATTCGTTTAGCAATTTCAATAACGGATTTTATTCGCCTTCTTTTTATTCATATTCTATCGACAGCATTTTTAAGTGTACAATAAAAAGTAATCACCGATAGATAGTAGAAATAAAGTAGTATAGATTGTTTGGTGATTTTTTTTCAAGGAGTTTTACTTTATAAAAAATTTTTAATAAACAAATATCGTGACCTCGTTCCTAAAGTAATTAATTATTGTACCGTTAAATTATCAAGAAATACGGATCGAATATCGTTAAATTTCGTACCAGCTATGGGAAGCGCAATGCGCCTAGCCATGCAACAATTAATCGCTATCGCGGACTAATTGTCCGACGTGTAGCTTGAGGGAACGTCATATTAGTTTTTCGGTCGGTCAATGGCAGGCGTTCAGCGCGCGCCCGCGTAAAATCGGTTATTAAACAATAATTCGCTCCCCCGATGAAACACTAATTCTATCCGCAAAAGCGCGGGATGCGCGCGAGTAAACATTGATCGGACGCGCCGCGGCCGACAGAGAGAGAGAGAAAGAGAGAGCGAGAGAGGCGCACTGTCGGCGGCTTCCGTGACACTCGCGGCGTTATCTGGATTAACATGCCCTTGGGAGGCACGAAATACGCTCCGCCCGCGTTTTTATCAATCCACGGGCTGTATATCGGCCCGGCGGCGATTGCCGCTCACCTCCGCGTCCGCTCCCCTGCGAGCGACACTTTTTTTTTATCGGCGCCCCTTTCGGGAGAGGAGCTCCCCCCTCGCGCGGTCCGTTTGTACTTCGGCCGCTCGCTCATTATGCCGAGGAGCTTTTTTCGTATCGGCCCGGCCGTCGAATCATTTCGCCGTCGCTCTCGGGGCTTTAATGCCCAGGCAGTTTTACGGGCGCTCGTAATTTCGGCGCGCCGGCGCAGAAAATTCCGAGGCGCGGCGCCGACTTCGGCCCCGGCTATTTTATATCCCCGCGCGATCTTCGGCCGTGCGTCATCGGATATCGGCGCTTATACACACTCTTATCGCCCGGAAATGGCACTTTATTGCCGGATCGCCCCGGTGAACTCGCGGTCTAAACATTACATCGCAGTTACTTCTCCACCCCCTCTTTAGCCCTAATGCATTTTTTAGCTCCGCCGCAAGCTATGGCGTGCACTCGTGTTTAGCATTGCGGGGATTTATCATTGAGACCTTGCCAAGATGTTTTGAAAGTTTCCTTGAGTGAATCATGTAAAAATGATCTTTTTTCTCTCGCACTTGGAGCGCGTCTGACCGTGCGTGCGTCACGCTACTTTTTGTTACCTTAATTGCTGTATACTCTGCGATAGCCACACTGATACATAAAAATTCAATGGTATTAGATTTAGAAGTGATATCATTTTTTTACACACATTGCCTCGTGTTCGTTTTTAATCTGATAGGGACTACAAATTTATTATTAATAAAAGACTTTTTCAAAAGCACGCATGAATAACAACCTCTCTATACTTGATTTTCCGGTTTACATAAAAAATCCGTTTATTCTTTTAATTCAATCTCGATGAAATAAATTGTTTACAATTAAATTACTGTAATTTTAGCGACAGTTTGAGTACACATTGATATTCTCCTTTACTTTGTTGAATAGCGCAAACATTAGAAGCAAAAATACTTGGAGTGTTAAAACGAGTTAATATTCAACGTATCCACTCGTACGGCGCATTAAACATCAAAGGGATAAATAACAAATAAAATGAAATGAATTAATCCGTTGACATTACGGCATAAAAAGAATCAGCAGGATTCATCAGTATTAAAAAGCGAATGAAAAAGGAATGGAGTGGCGATGCAAAAATATCGAGGACCTCCGAGCCGCGCGATAATTTAAATTTAAACATTTTTCCAAGCGATTCCGCCCGCGGTCCTTTCATCGTCCGGCTGTCAGAATTTATTGTTCCGTCGCTCTCGCGCGGATATTTTTCCGGACTTGGCGCTCTCGCCTCGTTTCCCCCCGGTATTTTTGTTTATCCCCGCCGGCACTTCTCCCTCCTTCCGCCTCTTTTCACTCCTTGCGCCTCCTCGACGCTTCATTTTTTCCCCCTTTTTTTTTCAATTTTTCTCCATCCCTCCCGATTTTTCCGCGCTCTTTTCACCGGCGCGGCCTTTTTTTCGCGCGGCGCGCGATTCGGCCGCTCGAGCGCGCGACGACACACAGGCGCAGCCCCGGGTATATGGTCGACATTGATCGACCGCCCGGCCGCTGTCCCGCGAGTCTGTTAAAATCTAGTTAAGTACACATCGCGCGAGCGCGTTTCGATACACGCGGTTACACGGGCGCCGGTCGCACGGCGTGTTAGGCCGAATTGAAACATTATTTTTTCTCTCGCTCGCTGCAGCGGCCACTATAACCCGTCTGTCTGCGTCTGTAACGATAGCGGCCGCCAGAAATTCAATTTCGAAGTAGATTCGGCTATTTAAGGGATATATGGCGGACGTCGTTAAAGTAGCGAATTTCATTAATTGCGCGCTGCGAATGGTAATTGCAGGAACTTTTTAATGATTTATACGCTACTAAAATTCGGTTACGCATGATAGTTATTATATTTTTTTATTATTTTGAAAACTAATTGAAATAGGCCTAATACTAAATTTAAATATCAGGTCAAAAAGGAAAGATAAAGAAAATTATACGTACAAATTTACAAATAATTACAAGAATGCTTTAATAATTTTTCGATTTTTGAAATATTTATCGAGAAAGGAAATCTGAACTGTAAAATAGGGTCACAGTTATTAAAGGCATTCAAACCATTTACAGGTCGGTTAATCCAATACCTTCTATAAATTCCTGTAAGCGGCGTGTTGAATTATTATAATGATCCCATCTTATATTTTTCGATAAAATGAATGTATTACCGTATTAAAATTCAGATTTGTAAATATTTTTTGTTTCAAGGAAATGCTCCATTATGAACTTTTCAGGCGATTAATCTTGCTCCAACGATAATCGTAAGTTTTCCAAAAATTTTCTCTAGATCGTATATCTTGCACTCGAAGAAATGTCAGATTATCTTAGAATTAATTTTTTTTTTCATTCAGCAATGCATTTAACAAAATTTTTCGTTTTATCTCAAGGTTTTTCGCCCTTTTAAATACTTTCCTTATTTATATTTGAAAAAAAAAGAAGTTGTTTTAATTCGTACTTTCAAGCAAAGTAGATGAAATTATTTCGCTAGAGTAGCCAGCCATAATTTGCGTGAACAAGTCTTGTTAGAAATCCTATCTGAAATCGTGTCTGGAATTGTAGGCTAGTAGACACGCTAGCATTTAGATATATCAAGATTATACAAGAAAACAAGTTTAAAAGTGTCTTATAATATTATCTCGAGTTCGTTGCACAGTGTTTCTATCTACGAGCATAAAACAGAGTTTTCTTTTCTGATAATAGTTTAAATATAGAGTAGAAGAGAATTGAAATATTTACGTAATAAAATAAGTGTATGACATTATGAGAAAGAATTCACATAAAAAAATTTTAACAATCATTCTCGAAAAATAATATTCATTGATAAATTATAATAAGAGTAGGAGTTATAATAAATTTTCCATTCAAATTTTATACTCTTCTATATTCATAAAATCAAATGCTTCGATCATTGTAAGTAAGAATGACATCAAATTATTTATTGATATAAAGCTGTTCGGACAATAAAAATGATAATTAAATATTTGACCGAAATATCTCCATGTTTGAAATGAGAGAGACTTTAAGAAAAATGTTCGATCCATTAACCAGCGACAAACTCATTCCGCGAGCTTTTCAATAAAATTGAAGCTGATTTTGAAATTTTCCGAGAGCACTCCCTCGCGGAGCTCGCAACCATAGTACGTAAAGAGAGAGTGAGGGGGGGGGGGCATTTTTCTTGCAGAAAAGACGAAAATCGAATCAGAAGCATTTACCCGGGGGAGAGCAGATGGCAAAGGGGTTTTCAACATGGGCTCATAATGGGAGCTCCAATAACTCGACGCCGCGCGCGTCGTGATTCGCGGCGCCGAGGAAAATGTTGGCGCGGAAAAAGGACGAGAAGGAGAGACACAGAGAGAGGCGGATTGTGTCGACGGCACGCTCCCCGCGGTAGTGCATTTAATATGTATCTCCATCTCATCTTTTTATTCGCTTTCGCTCGCCGCGCTCCTTTCCCCCGTGGCTTTTCACCTTGACGGGCCGCGCCTTATTCTTTCCGCGGCTAAAGGATCGGCCGCAACAGTGCACAACAGCTGACGCCATCGAGTTCGAGGGCGCCGGGCGCGAGCTCGAAAGCCAATTGAATACAGAACCGCGGCGCGCACTTCGCTCCATCTGTCCGCTCTTTCGTTAAGAATCCGCCGCGTGTATCCGGGTCCCCACTCGGCGTTTATTCCGCGACAAGAGGGGCGAAATCTCAGGTGCGATTCGGCCGCGTCTTCAAGCGCGGCCTCCCGCTTATCTCCGTCAGCCGCAGAAACGGGTAAATAACTCGCGAGTCGTTTTCCTTGAAACCCCCCCGCTCCCCCCGCGACGGTGATACGGCTCGCGCTATCCTCGCCGGAGCTTGCGAGCGGAGTGGATTATGCCCGAGTGATCTCCAAATAATCAGCAGTTCCTATACTCGCATTCTCTGCGAAATTATTTTATGATAAACAGCAGTTTGCGTAAATTAAGCTTTTTAAAGACGAAAAAGTTACTCGCGAAATATGATTAAAGTAAAATTAGTACGTAATACGTATACATGTCTGGCGAAATAAAAGGTAAAGGATGCTTGAGAAAAAATTGTAATTTGCTGGAACAAAAGGATTTTTATATGCATTACAAATGCATCCGGAGTAGTGAGATTTCTACTTGATAACGAAACACACGGCGACTTAATGTTATAACTCAGCTGCTTTTTGAACTAAAGAGCTTTTCGTGCCTGAGTTCGTACTATTTAGCCGTAGGAACGGGAGCGCAACATAATCTTATTTGTCCGCCGGTGCATTTTTACGAGAATGCACTTTCTTTAATGGAATCGGATCTTGCTAACGTTATTCGCGATAAAAATCATTGGGATTCCCCTAAAGCATGTTCGGGGGCCTACCGATGCCAGGGCGAAGACCAAAAATCGCATCCGATCGGTGCGCCGGGCGGGGAAACGAACGCTCGTCGCGAGGGACGGAGGGGGGGAGGGGGCGTCTGGTAAAAAAAGTTAATGGGATGTGCGAGGAAAGAACGAGAGCGAGGCCAGCGGCTCGAGAGAATGTCGAGCGAGAGAGGCTTCGCGGGAGGAGGAAGCGAGAGGGAGACGGAGGGAGGGCGAGCGGGGGAGATTAAGAGAGGAAATTTTCCGGGGATTTGCGATTTCGCGAGCAAAAACTCGGAGCGCCGCAAGAGTTAACTCGAAATGAAAAGAGGCAACGCATTCGCCGGGTAGCGGGCCGATTCCGCCGCTTCGGAATAGTCCCGCCCCCCACTCCCCCCCGGCCACCCATAAAAATCGGTCTCAAATATATCGAAGCTTTACGCCGAATGCGCGCCCTCCCCGCTGCATTTCCTCTTCCTCTGTCTCTCTCTCTCTCTCGCTCTCGCGTGGCCGGGAGAGAGGCCACTCGGTCGGAGGATAAGAGGTAGAGGAGGGCAGGAGAGAAAGAGAAAGAAGTTCGTTTCGCTATATAAAGACTGAAAAAACAGACAGAGAAAGAGAGGAAAAAGATAAGTTAGTACTTTGTTTTGTGCCACATGCTCCGTGCGTGCGCCACTTTTTATGTATAGTCTTTATACGGTTCTCTCTCGTAAAAATAAACCATTTGGAATAAGAGATCGGCAAATATTCCGCAAATGTAAAAATCGTTTTGGAAAAGTCAAATTTTATGGCCTTTTACATTACCTCTTTTTGCGGTATCGCAAACGTGTTAACTATTATTAAATTGTAGTTATTCTAAACATAAAAGCATTGGTATATATTTGTAAACAACTAGTCAGAGGCAATGTATTATATATTTTAGTTAAACAATTTACATACGTGTTTAGGAAGGTGAAAGTTTTTGCTATAGATTATACTCTATTTATTATTCGTGAAGCACCGTAGCCTGCGTAAGACCGGGCATTCTGCGAGAATTGATTTTAGTCAGATGACATAACATGAATATGTATGGCATTAATTGAATCATAATGAATTCCGCAAACTCGTCACTACTCCTATACGTATCGCGCTATACTTTACCTTTTCAACCCTGGCTATTTTAAGATGCCTCTTCAAAAATCTGCCGAAATCACTTATATCTAATGCTATTAAGTAATTTCTCAAAACTGTAATTCCAAATAATATTGTGCTTTCCGAAAAAATTCAATACTTTTAATTCGACGATTAAAAGGTGCTCCACTTATTTTAATTATAATAAAAACGCTTATAAATAAAAAACATTGAATCATCTCAATTTGCATTTTCAACGATAAATGAAGAGCAAACGCAAGGGGTAGGATGATAGATTTAAAAAAATATCTCATCGGCCGAAATGTTCGTCGCGCTGAAATCCGTCAAGAGCAATTTTTGTCGTATATAACCCAATCGCAAGACGATGGATCCCCGGCGAGGGGGCAAAAAGCAAAAGCTCGGCTGCTCGCGAAAAGATGAGGAAGAACGAGGACGGGGCGCGAGAACTGCTGAGGAAGTGGTTCCAAGCGGAATCAGAATGGGAACGTTCGATTCCATATGTTAGCGCGCGGCTGAACGGGGCGCGAAGAGCCGCCGGAGCTCGCGCGCTTATCGAGATACAACGGAAGCTACTTTCCCACGAATTGAATTTGAGTATTCGGCGATAAAGCGAAATAGCCGTCCGCGAGCTCCTCCCGCACTTACTCGGCGCGCGAGCGACTTGCCCCCCACCCATAACAATTCACTTAGCCGCATAAAGGCGCTTGGTATGTTCGATTTACCGTAAACCGCCGGCTGACCAATGAACTCTTCCGTAAAACTTCGTCGCTCCTTCGCCGCCCGCGGTATATAAGCGGCCGCCCCCCTCCCGCGGAAAGCCCTGGAGTGGATCGTTAAGGATTTGCCGGCGCGGGTCCCGCGGCGGGGGGGGAAGAGCGATAAATAAATAGGGAGCGCTATGGCGCCGTTAACTTTTTAAGGATAACGTCTTACTTAGTTGACGTGCGCGCAGCCGAGTGAGGACTGCGGGTGCAAACCCAGTCGGCGCAGGGGGGCGGCGGGGACGGGCGAGCGATTTAAGCCGCAGTAAAGGAGCTTTTATTTTACGCCGGATTTAACGGATACCGACGTCTTCCGACTGCCGATAACGATTCGCACTCTCGCGGTTCATTGAGTTTGTCACGCGACGCGGAAAACTTGTCTTCCAGATTGAATCGCCCGCGTTGCCGGGAAATTAAGCCCTCGCGCGGAAACGCTGCCCGCATTTTATTGCCCACTTTTTTTTCCCCTCGATCATTCGCTAGTTGAGCTGAGTCTATCTTTTGTAAATAAGTTTCTTTTCAAATGCAACTGCACAAAAGAAACCTCGGTTTTTCTAATTTGTGCTTTTTTAATTTCATCACTATCACGATTTATGCGTAACGCTCAACATTTATCAATTAACATTTTTCGATTAGCTCGTATATTTGATAAATTTATTAATCCAAAAATAAAGTAATTTCAAATTCCATAAAAACTATTATATCTGAACAAGAAGTCAAACTTTTGCGAAGAAATATAAGAGCTCTAAAAGTAACTTGAATATTGAAGTTTTAATTTCAATAAATGATTTTTTTTGACAAAAAAAATTAATTTTTTTTCAAAAAAATATTTCACCTTTAGTCTCAATATTCTATTTCCGATTGAAATTGAATAGTTTACATTCTTCAATAACGCACATCCAATTAACGTACAAAAACTTTTTTTGAGTTTTTTTTTGCCAAAGGGGATGGTTCTCTTATTTAATTTGTTTAGAGGATGTAGATATTTAATTTGAATTTTTTAATTTAAAGGAAATTAACTATCAATCTTAATTATCATATCTAATGATAGTATTGTTATATTATTCATACTTGAACTACGTATTTATACGCGATGAAAACGGGAAAAATGTTGGAATAAAATCACTGATACCAGTCAATAATTTGCTACCTTTTATATAATTTCTTTCATAGATAATGTGCAATTAATATTAATATTTATAAATGATTTATTAAGCAAAAAAATTGAGTTAAGAATAAGAAAGTCAAATTAATAACAAGAGGCTGTTGAACTTAGCAAAACCTATCACTTATGTATTAAAAATATTCGAGCTATTGCACCTGAGCCCGAATTCTTTTTATGATTTTCCAATCATTTCTTATTGTAGCCACGAGCCATTTAGATCGAAATGAAAGATTAGCTTTGTTAATACTTTCCGCCGAGGCCGCAAAAGCAAGTCTCGTGCGAAGCGGGGCCAAGGGCCGTCAGCTCCTGGGTAGAGTATGGAAACGCGCGCGGCGAGGGGGGCGAGGGGGGCGGGGGGGACAAGAGGAGAAAGGGAAGAAGCGGCTGCCGAGCGATTGCGGCGAGTGTCTCGCTCCTCGCTAAAATTCAACGAGCAGAATTAATTCCGCGAACTAACGAGGCATCAAGCCGGAAGTTCGAGGGCTGGGCACACAAACCTCGGACTTCGATTCGCTCCTCGAGACTTTGAGAAACAGGCAGAACGGCGAAGATGGAGAGTGAGAAAGAGGGTGTGGGAGGTTGGTTGATCGCTAAAGAGGGAGAGGAGAGAATCGCGCGCGCGCGACACTTCACTCGACTCCTCTCGCTATAACGAGTGAAGGGACGGAGACTCGGTTCGGAGGTTCGCCTCTCTCCGCCGGGGGTGTGCTTGCTCATTAAAAGGGGGGAAGAGGCGCAAAAGCCTTTGAAATATTCATTTTCCATTCTCATTCGAGCCTTTTCAACAAGGGAGCTGGAGGAGGAATCTCCTTAAGCATTTCAATGACCTTCTTTCACCGTCTCCCTTTTTTTGCGCCCGCGGAAAGAGCGCGTTTTTTGCGATCGATCGAGCAGCCGTCGTCCGACACCGCAATTGAATTTTCGCGTTAAATGTTTGATCGCGCCATCAGGGAGTAACACTGCGTGAGCTCTTATTTTCCTAATCAACTTTGCGTTCGCTCCTTTTCTGATAATGCATAAGTGTTAATCATCGAACACACGCGGCAATGACAAAGTTAAATAGTTTTATCTCCAATATTGGTACTTAGAGTTTCAACGAGTTTTTGCAAAACCAAATGAAAATGTAAGTGAAAAAGTAAATGTGTGTATATTGCACACATTAACACTTAATATTGTTCAGAAAATTATTAAGAAATTTTATCCTTTAATACACACTTAGTTCAATACTACTGAAATAATAAAACTTTTAATTATCTTCGATTAGCATTAAAAATAGTTCCGACAAATCGTCCGAGGTATTCGTCGGTGAAGCAGTTAAAAGTATGACGGTGTGATTCAAGTGGAAGTGAGGATGACTGCACATGGACATTCGACTCCCCGGTTTCATTTGGATTGGATGCGATGCTCCGACTTGATTGAGCCTGTTTTACGGAGGGATCCGCAAAAACCATTCCTGATTACGGCGGTATCTCTACTCTATACTTAGCCCAAAATCCACCCGGCTCTCTCGCTCTCTCTCTGTCCCTCCCGTTCGTGCCATCTCCGGGGTCGACTCTACGATAGCAGGACGGGAAAACGATCCGTACGAACGGGCGAGCGGAACCCCGACATCGCCCTCCGGTTTCGCCGGCGTCGACGTTGGCCCGGCGCTAGCACCAAATTGCGGTTTCATGCCGTCAAAATTGATCCGCCGCCGACGCTGTGTACTGTTTTTCCTTCGACGCGAGAGCGCCGTTTGCCTCCCTCGACTCAGCTTGCGATGAAAACGCCTCGAGATCCCCTTTCGTATGGACTTTTTGCCGACTCTCGTCTACCGTTAGCTCGTTAGACGCTTTCTAATACATTTATTAATGTAGTCACTGTAAAAAGGGATTTTGAGCTGAATATGATAGTTACTTTGTGGATAATGAAATTGTATTTTAAATAATAATCTGCTTGCAGGCGATAGTGCGATGTGAATTATTTATTCCGCTGCTGAATGCCGGTCGATAAAGATTGAATGTTAAATAATATAGTTATGCTAGTAGTTTTTCTTGATTCTGGGCTAGCGATTTCAATGCGAATAATTTAATGTTTTATTATTGAGTCGGTACTAATTTAATTAAAAATTCTATCTAAGACATTTTACTTGACTGTATAAAAAAATTTATTACGTAACATAGATTCTTCAATAATTCATTTACCTAACTTCTAAAAAGCAAGTAGAATCCACAAAGATTAATTATGCATTTGTGTATTTAAGAGGAAATAAAAAAATTAATCGAGCATAATATACTCCTCTCATCTGTATACCTTTACATTAGCATGAGAACTCCCGTATTTCCGTAAAGCATCGAAATTCATCAAGCGAAGACCCCTGCAAGTTTCCCTGGCGATCTGCCCATCAATTCTTCGCGCGTGACGCATTTTGCCTGTTTACCCCAAGAGAGCGCGGGTGACTCGCGGCCGGTCCTCCGGCTGCTCCCGTACTCCGACGCGGCGGGCTAAGACGTACACGCGCCACCGAAAATCCGCGGCAGTTCCGGCGTAATTGGAGTTTCGAAAGTTCCTATTCATTAGCGGCGGGCGGCCTTATCCTAACCGTCTAATACGGCCCGCGGCCGGGGCTATATGACTCGCGAGGACTTTTCAAGAATTTCAAAATGAACGCCCCCCCCCTCCGACTGCTCCACTTTCCTCCGCGGAATGATAATGCGCGCGAAAAAGTCGAGTTCGCCCGCTACTCGCGCGCTCCTTTCAACTTAGTTCGAGTGTTACGAAAATTTCCCTGCGCGGCTGAATATGAAACACGGATAAATACAGCTCGCCGATGCGCACGCGCGCGCGACTTTTTTCTTCGACGCGTCTAATTTCGCAGGAGCGCCGTGTCTTCTCAATTAAGTGGACATTTCTACCAAGAATTACGTTAACATTAATAAGTTAAGAAATATATTTGAAGCTTTGTAGCTCTAATAAAATTTCGTGTAACGGCATGAAAAATCGTACCGCTGAACTGCGATTGTTTTAATTTTATGCGTATTTGCGTTCTCCATTACGCACTCGCTTTTTCCTTTGCAAATGCACCAACGGTAATTTAAACTCCAGTTAAAAAAAAATACAACTCATTTACAACCAATGAATAGTTTTTGATTATCTGGATAAGTGAAAGCAATTTTCTCGCTGTAAACATTCTTTGCCATTGTGGGCATTACTCCAATGGGGTATTTCGCAGTTTATAGCGAACGCACTTCGCACGATCGGTTTACTGTTAGCATTTAGTGGCGACTATTTCTGGTCTCGGCGAGGGTTGGACGCTGGTCGAGATAAAGCTGTTCGGCTAAAAATGTATGGAGTCTAACTGATTTCGAGAGGTTGTTAACAATTTCGTATTATTTTTCATATACTACATTGATAAATCAATACTACCTGTTAATCAAAAAAGTGCGCAAGTACACAATTATTTTTTTATTATTCATCGCGCACATATTGAAGATTAGCGCATATTATATGGTGAAAATTCATGTCTTTATAAAGTCACACCCTCTTCTTGTCACTTATCTAATCTGCTTTATTCGAGTGTAAAGATCGGAGCCATGATTAATGCTATCTCCTTCCTTTTTTTCAAAGTGCCTCCAATTTTTTTATTCGTCTGACGATAAAAGGGAGAAGGAGAAAGTGATAGGGAGGAAAAGGGCAGTTTACAAAAATGGAATACACGGGCGATAGCATCGAAATTGACGAGAGTCCTTCCGACTTGAAAATCGAAGCGACGAAAATCAATTTCCTATTGCTGACCAGAGCACTACGGTAGCTTATCCCCATCTACATTTCAAACTCATCGTGTATTTAAAGAGGACCCTTTTCTTATTCGACTTCTTTTATATAACTTTTTATGTCTTTTTAGCTCTTTTTTTTTAATAATTTTAATCTCGCTTACATGGAATATTTGTGACTTGTACAGAGATATAAAAAAAATCGCAGCTACTTCAAAAAGCTAAATTAAAAAGACTCACTTTCTAAATGAATAACCTGTGACTCGACTTCGGGGCTTGAAAAAGGTGCTTCCTTTCGAGGTAGAAATGGCAGGGGAGCGCGAAAGCGTCGCTCTCGACGCTCCATAAAAGAAAAAAAAACGATAAAGAGAGAGAAAGAGTGTGTCAGAGAGGAAGATAGCGGCAGAAAGCGAAAGGAAGCTCGTCCGGAAATGGGAATATAATAACCGCGGCGAAAAATGAATAATGGCGGCATTAGGGCTTGTCAATCCATTAGCGGCGCACTCTCGCCCGACCATCTTGGGGGTTTTAACCATTTTTCTGGGGCGTCACATGTATACACCGGCCGAAGGGACACCGCCGGTGCCTTCGTTCCCCTTTCGTCGGGCTTTCGCGCCCCCCGGGCGGTCTTTCCACCTTTCGCCTACATATCGATTGGCCGCGGCGCGCGTGCCGGCCACTCGGATTTGATTAGAGGACGTCACGGACAAACATAAGCGACGCTAAAATATCGCGTGGTAAACGCTCGCGCGCGCGCGCTTCTCGCGTGTCCGCCCGAGTGTCATTAGGAAAATAGAATCGCGCCGCGGGGCTTACTTTTTTTTTCGGGCGCTGTTTAGTACGGCGGGATGATTTATAATTGGACCGCGATGATTTGGGGCGTGCGCCATCGATTTTTCCCTCTGATTGATGCTTTCGAGGGAGTCTAATTTGATAATTGCTTCTTTTCAATGGCCATTGTAGCGGGAACCCCGGTAAAGGCAAATTAGGTCGTTCCGCCTAAGTTCTTTCGAGAGGAGCTTTAGGATCTGATTTTATTAACAATGGCAAAATGTGTGAAGGGATTTATTTCGCCCGGAAAAGAAAGATTTCATTAATTAATCACTGATGTACGTGAATTTATTAAAATTACTTTTACAATGCGAAGAATTAATTACTGTGGATAGTATTTCATCTAGTTTGAATTTAATTGGTTTTTTTTAAATTCATTAAAAATAATCAAATCAGTATTTCAGCTGGAAACCTATTCCATTTCGAATAAAAAAATACTTTATTAAATAAAGGTATTAAAACAAATAGTGTTCTTAAAAGTAATAAGCCAAAGTCAGTTTTCATCGTAATGTTTAAAAAAAATGTATATAAAAAAGAACCGAGGGAAAGGTATAAAGGAAAAGCGCATAAAAGTAATCCATTTCGCTCCCCGTACCTTTTTACTTTCATTAGAACATCTTTCACGGCTCTCCGCATTTTACGGATAAACAATGGGAAAAAATAGTGCCTCGTAGGGAAAAAGCTCAGCGGCAAAGGCTTAAAAATATCCAACGAAATACTGTATATATAAAAACGCGCGCCTCCCATCGACAGCCATATATTTCACTTACGAGTCGGCGAAAAAAAAAAACGCAAGAGAGGGGGAGCGGGAATTTCTAGCGGCGTAGCCCGGGTGGCGGCGCCGATTGGAAAAACATTTTAAAATTCAGCCGGGCGTTATTGTTCGATTGCGTTTCGAGCCGCGGCGCGAGAAAGAGAAAGCCCGCGCGCGGATCCAATCACTTCGTTTCTATTACCGGTGGCAGGAAGCCGACTGAAAGCCGGCCGTATATACGCACCCCGGGCCGGGCGCATCACTGTCAGATCGGGAAAACAAATGAGGGGCTCGCCGGCGCGAATTTGCCTCCGGGGCCAGAACCGCCGCGTCGCCCCCCGCGCGCCCTACACTGCCCTCCGGGTATTGTACCTCGGCCTGCGCGCGGCTGAGTGTAGGTGCGGTATGTGCGTGAGGCTGGGAGGGTACACTCGGAGCTTGTAAGCGAAGCTTCTTAGCGCGCCTTTTGCCCGTGGCCTTTCTTGCGTGTGTCACGGTGCTTTTCAGGGGTTTCGGGTTAGTCTCTCGCGGCTTTAAACAAATTACGAAGTGATGACTTTTAGGAACGACCGATCGGCAGATGATGTTTTTCCTTTTTTCGTACGAGTGGCTCGTATTGATGCGACTCTGATGGTGGATATAACGCACTCCTTGGAGTAAACTATTTTTTGCCTTATAATGTCGATGATCTTTTAAGAGTAGGTAATTTATGAGCTCCTTTGTAGGCTGCCTGTTTGCTAAAAATATAGTGCTGAGTACACACCTGTAATTTTGAAGCACATTATAAAAAGGCAATTTAACATATGTATGCGAAAGTACAAAAGGGGCACATTAAAGTAAATAATAATTAATTTAAATAAACAAATAATTTAATGAATTATACTCAGTAAATATCGTGCATTATCCGAACGCCCAAGGATATTGCACAATAATTAAATGTAAATATCGAACGTACCTAATTAAATAAATTAAGAATTAAATCCAGCTGATCTGTCGCGAAAAAAAAGAGAACAACAGTGCACTAGGAAATCAGTCCTATTTCCATTGTTTTGAATAGCAGCGTCGGATCCGCGAAAAAATCGCCGCCAAAGTCACGGAGCTCGCACTCCGCCGTTGGCTTATCGAAAAAGGACTTTGCGTTTTACATAGCTGATCCTAATTTTCCCTAATGGAACGTCCGTCTTCATCCCGGCGCTCCCGTTTTTTCCTTCCCCCTCCCCCCCTGTTTTTATTACGCCTTCTCCTTTATTTCAGACGGCTCTCGAAGGACGACTCCGGCGGAGTGGACCGTCGGGGCCGGGAACGAAAGGAGGGAATCCCCCATTGCTTATTCGAGAGCTCATTTCCCGGGCGAGGGGCGCGCCGGCCCGATCCACGGGACGCCCGGGCCGAATGACCGCGCGGTGCGGCGTCCGCGCGCGCGGCCGACCAGACCTGGGCGTAACCACTGGCCGAGGACGCGCCGCCGCGGCGCGGAGCTCTCCGAAGGGGCCGGATTTTCGGTGCGCTACCTCCTTTTTTCTCTCCTTTCTTCCGTATAATGTTATCGCCGGCGAGTACCGGCGATTTTATTGCCCGGGGACCTTTTCGGCTCCGAGTCGCTGAAATTATTTCCGGCGATAAACGGACAAGTGACGATTGAAATTATTCCGCCGCGCGGTGACAGCCACTTTTACATTTAGAGTCACTTACTTTATTTAAAATTTATTTGATTTTTAATCTGAGCTAGTTATTATTGAAAATGGAGATTATCTTTTAATACAGATTAAAGTAAGCTTAACTTAAATTGTAAAAAATTTTACGATTTCCGTATAAAGAAAATTCATATTCACATTTTTTTTAAAGTATTTGCAATGTAAGAATGTAATACCACCTTTATTCGGAAAAGTCAGTTACTTTCATGCAGGATACTAATATGCATAATATATGAATAATATTAATCTGTTTTTAATTACAGCCATCACTTAAAAAAAAATGAAACGTTTATCAATAATTAATTCAAAATATTAATAGAGGTCTTCATTTTTGCAGACTGTCCACTCACAATCGGGGAAACTCACTTTGAAGGATCCTCCACAGTTTGATCGGCTCGTAAAAGAAATCAGAGTCAATTTAATTTTCACTTAAAGATTCAACTTCGATATTGACGGGTCGTCCAGATTGGAGATACCCCGCGGAGGTCGGATTGACTGAGCGGGTATAGGCGCGCAAGGGAGGACGGCGGCGCATCCGGTTTGACGTCAACCGAATGATGGATCGCGGATAAATGATGCATATCGGCTAGAAATGTTTGATATATTAAAAAGCTTCCGCGCTCGTCTACCCTTACGGCTCTTATCGGCGTCATATTGAAACGAGACACCCCCGAGTGCCTTTCGATCTGCGAGTCTATACCGAGAGGCGCAATCGCCCCTCCCTCGGCCCCCGATCCGTTGTTTTCAACTTACAGACTTCCTACGCGGATTTAAGGCTCCGTTATACCTTCGCGGGCGAACTTTGCGTTTGCCTTACACACTTTGCGGAAGCATTTGCCGATTTGTTTACTTACGGTCGACGTCTTATCATAAACAACGTTAGAACGAGTGCTTCATAAATCATGTAAGTTATTACTTCTACTAAGATGTGCCTCTAATGTGATTGGACGTGTTCGATTTCATCGATAAATACATAAATGATAAATCTTTTTATACCTTTATTGTAATTTGCATAAATGTTCTTGATCCTTTATTATTAATTAATAATCAATTCACTTACTTTTTTAAGGATGTTATATCAATTACAGATGTAAAAATTTAACAGATCTAATTTAAATTTGTAACTTCATACCGAAGTTAATTAATTTTTGTTAATTTTTTTTAACTTCGTATTATCAAGATAATATAATTACTTTTTTAAACAAGTACTTCTACCCTTTTAAAAAGTTAATGCAAATGTAAGACAAATTATCCAATCCAATAAAGCAGAAAGCAGTGATAAATAAAAATATTCATTAAATCAAAAGATATAGAAACATCAATTTATTATTCTTTCATTTCGTCCCCTATCCAGCACACCTATAAAAAGAAACCATCCATTCGGCGAGTATTTCCTGCGAATTTCTGAAAATTTGTCCAATTCATCGTGTTTTGTGTAGGGCAACCCTCTTAGCGCCACCGAGGCTCTTCTCCTCCCCCCATTCTCTCTCTCCTCGATCCCTCTTGTGTCTATACCGCCGCGGCTGTTGAGGCTTCCTTTGTTAATGAAGATTTTGGCTCGGTGGGCGCGCGGCCAACCTTCGGGGCCGCGACGGAATTGATTGGCTCGCCGCGCCCCGACACACGGGCGCAGCGATAGGGACGCGCGGCCGAGCGAGGCCTCGGGGAGAAATCGCGCGGCGCTCCTCCCGCAACCGCGAGGCTGCTAAGCGGTCCCGCGGGTGCTGCCGAAAAATCGCGGTTAACTCCTGGGAGGCGAGGAGAACTGTGCCGGGGAAAAAGTGGACGACGAGCCGGGGGAGCGAAAGCCGCATCCGGTGCATTAGCGCCTTTTTTCCGGGCGGTAATAAGCCCGCGAAGAGCCGGCTCTATTTAGCGGCCGTTACGGGATCGCGCGCAAACAAGGTGCGCGCGCGCGCGTCTCAAATGAATTATGAAAGTGAGGGCAGCTACGCGCGCGGACGTACACGGGGTCGAAAGAAAAAAGGGGAGGATGAGAAAACAAGTCTGGGAGAAAAGGAGGAGAGCAGTCGAAAAAAGGGCAGGGGGAGCGAAAGAGAGAGGGAGATTTTTTCCCTTGTTCGCGTTGGCAGGGTTAATCAGTCGTAAATGGGATCAACGAGGAGCTCGGTTGGCCCGACTCGACTTGACCGCGGGGCCGGGGGGTGGAGGACGAGGACGTATCTGGCCTTGCCGCCGCTAACTTGCGGTAGTTGCAGCGCCGCGCCGCCGGGGTATGAGTGTCCGGCTCGCGCGCGTGTGTACGTGCGCGGAGGAGGCGCCATCGGAAGCGATATCCCGGGAGCGCGCGCGCGCGTGCTCGGGAAACGTACGTTTCGGCGTAATCTTGGCCGGGAGCTGTTAGACTTTTTTTTATGGACAGCGCTAAAACCTCCTCCTCGTCTCCTCCTTCTCCCGGTATAGGAGCGAGGAAAAAGTTGGACGCGGGAGCGAAGGAGGAAGGGCGAAACAAGTGAAAGCGAGCGGGAGGAGGAGGAGGTGAGGCGCTACCGCGGGAAACAGCCAAGCCGGCAAGATTGCCTCTTTCCTAATTTATAACTAGGCGAGGCTGGCCTTAACAATTTACGCCTCGCCCTATATACCCTTTTTGCCGGCTAGGAAAGCGTTACACACGGCCCGGACGACCTACGACGTCCAGGACTGTTACGCTGTCGAGACACAAGATTGGCCCCTCCAAGCCGCCTCTCTCGCGCTAACTCAATTCCGCGCGGGCTCTTTCTCTCTTTCTCCGGCGCGCGCGCGCGCCCTTTTTCCCCCGGACGAGACTCTCCTCTGCGCTCGCGCGCCTGTTCGCCGGCTCCCTCCAACTTTTATCCGCGTCGAATTCCACGCCGAGAGATTTACGTCGCCCCGTCAACGGGACGGCTTCGGGGCATCACCGGCGTATTTGCGCCGGGGCTCTCCCGGTATTACGTCGGCCGCGACGCTCTCTCTCCCTCTTTCCCCTTGCCTCTCTTTGCCCAGCCCGTTTGTCGGCGTCCTCCCGGTACCTACTTCCGTCCGTCCTACCGGCGCACAGCTTTCACGATAATAAGAGCGAATGGCGACTTTAGTGTTTGCTAGTAATCGAATTAACGGGACTTTTCTAACTCCTGAGTAAGGGATACATACCTACGTCGTGTCAGACGCACTAAATTGCGCGAATATTTTTTTTTCTCGCCCGCGTTTTGAATTTTCAAATTCGAACTTTTTTTATAATCTTCATTAATAAAGATGACAGGAGGTGTTTATTAAACTGTAGGTAGTGGCTGCAGTTGAGAAATTCATTAAATTTTTCGCTCGTTGCAGGATTGAATAGGATAAGTAAGATTTTACTGTAAAGCTTAGTTGCAAAGGCTACATTGTAATCGCCAGCTTTTAAGTAAAGTATTATTCAAATACGAACTAAATTTAAAAATTTAATATTCAGAGTATAGAAATTAAAGTTACTTAATGAGAAGTTCTGTAGATTTAATTATCGCTGTAGATTTAATTATCGCGTTCGATAAATGCATTATTCAAATTTCTGTTCTTTTATTTGCTGATGACTGACATTTGTGAAGATCGACATCATCATATTTACTATACGACAATCATGAAGGAAAATGAAATAGTCTAAAGAAACTTTAAGAATCCAGATTTCTTAATATTTACATTCACAGCGTATTTTATAAAAGTGTGAAAAAGAATTGACAAAGTAATTTAGAAAAAATCTCGCTTAAAAACATAAAAAGTTGTACTCACGAGATTGTCTTACCGAAGAAAATAAAGTAGATTCAACATTGCCATTTTCAGAATTTTTTACTTACTAACTCAATTCAGCAAGAGGAACCTCTTAATTTAACTTTATCCTCGCATTTCCACCTCAGCCAATAGTCTCGCGAGAGAAAAAAGGAGCAGCCTACCCCCATTCTCCTGCACTTGAAGTGAAAACATGCGCGCCTCGGTGAGCCAATCGCGACGCGGGCATAAAAAAGTCTGCGGGCTCACGTTCCGGTCCCGCGCGCACGTGTGCGCGTGTATATCCGAATTGCAAATTTCATTTTCTTAATGGAGCTTCAAGTACCCGGTCATAAGCGTTCCCCCCGCACCCCCGCACCCACGTCTGCGCGCGCCGAATCGAGCGTATATATACACATTTTAAAAAAAGCGGCTCGCTCGAGATATATCGCGTCGATGATGTTAAAAAAACGCTTGGAAAGCGTAGCGGACAATCGGCGCGCCCTAAACGCGCGCGCAGCACGCGGCGATCGACGAAACAAAATTGAAATTAATAATTTCGCGGGTCCGCTCTCGGCGCGGCGGACTTGCTCGTCGGCCGAATTAGCGAGCCGATACAATGAGCAATTTGGGAAAATTGACAAGGAACGCGGACTGCCGGCCGGAGTCGGGCGGCTTTTACCGCGGCGCCAGCTCGTTTGCGCGGCCCCCGCCCGCTCCCCCCCCCACTGTAAATCCCAAATTGCTCCGCGCCGATCGTTCGTTATTAATCGCGCTTCGAGCGCGCGGCGGATTGTTCGTATTAGAGATTGGATCTCGGCGCGTTTTTTTTTACTTTTTTTTTTACACCGAAAAGGCGAGCCTTTTTTCATTCAATTGTTTATAGGCGAGTTAACTTGCGATCCTGCTTTTCGTCGGGGGGTTAAAATTGTTTGCTATTGTGCAGCGACCACAAAAGGATTGGATTGCACACGCGAAATAGTTTAATCAAACGTGCGATTTAAATTACGGATGCTTTGGCATAATCACGTTAATCCGCGGAAATCATGAATTGCTTTGTTTGCTTTTGACATTGAATTTATAATTGATGAACAGGCTGGAATATTACATTCCAACTGACTTACACTGGCTGTATTTATTTATTTGATTACGTCATTAAATCCGCTTAAAAATTCCTTGCAAATGCGATAAAATTAAATTTAACGCGTAAAACCCCAAAATAAACTAATAATTAAAAATTGTATTAAAAGAATCAATTAAATTAATCGCTTAATCAGTTTATCTATTTATGGACAATTAATTATATTTGATAATCATTTAATGTACGCACTGTGTTCCGAAACGAAAATCCACTTTCATACAGATAAATCCAACGTATTGTTTTTTGCGTTTATTATTAAACAAATGCTCTACCTGTATTATATGAATAATGCATCGCCGGTAAACAAGTAAAGCCTGAACACTCGACTGATTTCGAAAATTTTGAAATTTTCTCGTTTTGAGTTTTTACTTCGTTTTTCTCAGGAACAGGAGGAGAACCGCGAAAATAAACAGACGAAGAAAAAACAAAAGGCGCAGAATAACTTGGAACTCGCGTGGCAGTCTCGCGAGCCTCGAGGCGCGTCTCGGGAAGGAGCGTCAGGAATACGCGAAAGAGAGACTAAAAGCGCGAGAGAGACGGAGGCAGGAAAGGGGGGAGAGAGAGAGATCGTTGGCCCCCCGCATCGGCATTGTTCTCCGCAATCTGGCAGCTCTCGCGCCTCCCGGTTCGCGCGCCGCGCCGAGAATGCGGCTCACGTAGCGGCAAGGTAAACTCCGAAAGTCCGAGACGAGATATTTGTCAGGGGGTCACGGCCCTACGCCGTGCGTTTGCACTTCGCTCCGAGCTCCGTGCTTCTTTTTCCTCCCTGGAAAATCATCGCCGCGGCCGTTCCGCCGGCGGAGCCGAAGTAGCGTTCGACGTGGCGGCTGGTGCTGGAGAGGGGCTGCTCGTCGTTGCCGCGGCGCGACCAAACGAGCGGGAAAACGGCCCCGCGACAGTTGGACAGTTGTTTGCAAGTATATGCGCCGAGGAGTCGGCCGGGGGCAGGGCGCGCGAGGCAACTTGCCGCGACTTGATAGGGCGGCCAAGACCACCGAGACGCCTCTTGTCATCCTCAGTTTCCGACGGCCAAAGTGACGCTTTTATCGAGTTACCCTCTTGTTTTCGAAGCGAACCGAGCCCCGTGCCAAAGGTGTCGCAGTCAACCAGCCGGGCCCCCGCTTGCATTAGAAAAATTCGGCTCGATGCTCCAGCATGTGCTTCTTCTTCGGGAACTTTTTTATTCTCTGCTTTCGGTTCTTGTTTTACTTGCCTCGTATCCCTGCAAATTTATGTTTCGTGTAAAACATGTTGGTCAATAAAATTTTGAAAAACTTAATTATTATTGTTCACTAACTACAAGTACTTACGAAAATATTGATAACAAGTAGAAGAAATACTTGTAATTTTAAACAATTTTTTTCAAAATAATTTGTTCAATAATATTTTATAATGTATTTCGCAAAATTGTATTTCGATAGTCATGTGTTTTTTTTTGCTTTTCACTAGGCACGTACAAAACATCCGTCAGGATGTAACCTACTTTTTAAACTCTTTAGGATTCATCCACTTTAAAACGTAAGTTACGTATCTGCTTTACCTTGGAAAACCTTATATTCTCCAAACTAGTTTATTTTTTTCTTTCCATTAAATGGTGCATATTGATAGTACGACGGTTTAGCTATTCACTACTTTTTTTTAAATTCAAATATGGGTATTTAAATTTAAGTAACCATGTTGAATTTTATCTGAAAGGTACTAGTTACGTGTTCAAAAAAAAGTTCTAATTAAAACTTTTCTCTTTGTGGATTCTAACTTTAACGTCCTTAAAAGAAGTAGAAACTTTTGTAGTTACGCGAAACAATAAATCCATCAGCGAACATAAATATATCAAAATAACAAATAGCAAACAAAGCGTTATTGTGACATCAAGTTATAGAAAAGTATTTTATCTGTTTTTAAAGCACAGATCTTTGTACCTGAAACAAACTTACAATTTAAAATAAAATAAAATTCAAAAATAGGCGTCTTTAATAAAACATTCACAGTTCAAAAAGACATAAATAAATAAAGTGATCGTCATTGCCCTCGAAGTTCGAACGTAACGTCGTTAATCGACGATAAAATCTTGAGTGCTTGAGTTGCTAGGGGGATCGTGACTTTTTGCACCGGCGGCACTTAACGATCGAAGCCCGAAGGCGGAATGAATCGAGAGGAGGCCGACTTCGAAAAAGCTTATAGCCGTCGAAATGAAAAAGGCGGGCGAGCCGGCGAGGGGGCGGCGTCCGAAGGTGAGCAAACAGAGGGTGGTCCGGCGTTTCGAGTAAAAACAGCGCCGGCCTTAGAAATAACGAGGGCCAGAGAAAGCCCGTCTCGATCCGGCCGTCCAAATCAAATTGTCATTCCGTCCCTCTCCCGGCGGAATTTCGCGCCGGGCCGAAGTGCCCGAGTCACCGCGGGGAAGCCCGTATTTATGCCGTCGAAAGCCGGGGTGGAAGAAGCGCGCGCGCCGCGAGCTTTCGGGCGCACGGCGCGAGAATCAAAAGCACACCGCGGAGGAAGAGGCGGAGCCGCCGCGCGCCGGAAGCGGAGGGAAAGGAGAGGAAACGAGGCGGACCCCGTCGCTAACTTAAACAGCAGCTAACAAGTAGCAGCAAGTAATAATTGAGTCAGTCGAGTATGCCTCGGACGCCGCGCGGCTGCAGCGCGCGAGCGAGCGAGCGAGAGGGAGAAAAGGAGGCGAATGGCTCTTTCGCGTTCCACGGCGGCCGCGTGACCAGAATTTCAAAACAGCCGCAGCCCAGTGCGCCGCGGTACCCGCCGTAACGGAGAGGGAAAGGAGGGAAATGCAGATTTATTTGTCCGTCGAGGAGAAAGAATGAAAGGGGCGAGAGAAAGGGCGCAAACAAAAAGAGAGGGAGCCGAGCTCAACGAACTGATAAATTAAGCGAAACCATTCAAACGCTTTACCATGAGAGTCTGTATTGTCTACTTTTATTGCTAGAATAAAGGAAATTAATAGGTAACTTATTGTTAACTTTTTGATAACTCAAAGTATAATTGTCTACAATTATATGAAAAGACAGGTATTCTGTAGAAAGGTAATTAATCATATCTTTATATTTTTTTAGAGCAAAAAATTGGTCCTTCATTATTATAATAGCTTTTCTTTGTATTTCAATAAATAAGGTTAAACAATTAGAAGGATTTTGCTGGTACGTTGCTTTAAATTTTAGTTAAAGTAAATATTTTTAACTGAAATAGAAATATAGCCATAATTGTATATTATTATTAATATTACTTTTCACAAGTAGAAAAAGAAGATTCATTGAAATTTTCCTCAAATTATTATTTTGTTCAACAAAGTTAATTGTTTACGTATATTATATATTTGAGTACAATAAATTAAATATTCAATGTAGAAAAATTTTACGTGTAAAAAAATGTTATAATAATCATAGATCTTATATTGAATTGGCTAATTGTACTAGTATAATAATCGCAAAAAAATATTTGTACGATATAAAAATTTAAATCTCACGCCATAAATAAGTGTCACGTAAAGCAGACGGAAATCGACAAGAAGCTGATTGTGCACTCAAATCACGCCACGTCCAATTAAATCGCCGCGGGCTGAGTGGGGATGCAATCGGCAGTGGACACATATAAGGACGGCGCGACACTAGCGCCACCTACATCCCTCGCCATGACGGCCAACTGCCACGCCTTGAATCACTACGCGACTCAGCCTCGCGCTGACGCCACGGCTGAAGCAGACGGAGATCAGTAGCCGAAGCTTGCGAGCCGTTTGATGCGCGTCCCAGGTTCCCCGGATTACGTTGACCCGCCGAGTGGGAGCCTCGGCAACGCCAGCGATAAAATAACAGCGTCCCCGCAGCGGCCGATGGAGTCGAGTCGGAGTAACCTGTCGCCCAGGGTCCCATGTAAGTCCCTCCACGGAGCTACTTCTTTACCTCTCAATCGCGACCTGTCACTTTTTTTCACTCTCTTTGTTCGCTCGCGCCTCGCGATCACCGCCTTCGCGTCCGACGAGCATCCCGCGAGCACTGAGGATCGCCGGCAGCCCTAAAGCAGTGAACTGCGTTAATGGCGGCTTTCGTTTATTTATTCAGGACGAGCCGAGAAAAAAATGAAACGTGAGGCCCAGGCGAACCTAGGCGCCTCGGTACTTCCTCCAGCTCCTCTCTCCGACTCTCCCCCCGCCTCCGTCTCCGCTCCCTCCTCGTAAAAAATGTCGGGCGCGCCCGCGAGCTCGATTCCGGGTAATTGGGCCGCACCGCACGGCCGGGGAGTTAGCAACAATGTCGTCGCGGCCGTTTCGCCGCTATCGGCCGCGCGAGCGACGATCCGTGGAAAACGGGGAAGCTAAATGTCCGGGGCCCTCGCGGTGATTTTTCTCTCCGCGGAGGGACGCGTCGACCTCTTTCTTCCAGCCGCCGCGAGAAACGTCGTTTCGCCGGATTTTTTTTCCTCGCGCCGAGCGCCTCGACTGGCTCGAGCCGTCGATTGGCACGGGGATTTGTCGGTAAATGGCACCGCGATGAAAAGGGGAACCCGCCGATCTAACGCCGGCGCGGCCGATCGATCTTCCAGGTTTGTGCTATTTACGCTTTCCTCAATAGACGCCCGGCACAAAACGCGCACTCGTAAGTCGAAGTGTGCTTACTTTGGAAAAACGAAACTATGTCGATTGTTGCTATTTAAAAAGTGATTTTTATATAGTAACAAAAGACTAATGGACGAGGTTTAAAGTTTTGTTTTGTCCATATGATTGTTATTTTAATAATTATAAATGTTTTTTCGAACCTTGATTATAAATTTAAATGGTCTAGTTAGTTGATTCAAGTTTTTTTAATGATTTTTAAAAGACTTAATTTTTTTAGGTGTTTTAATTTATTTTATTTGCAGCAGACCATAAACACCTTTCCATGCAACACGTAACTATACGTATAAAAACAAACTTAATGAATTAAATAATTTTTTCAATTTTTATTGTAACAAATGTATGGAAAAATATTTCATTTAAATTAATTAGTTTGAAAATGATGTAATTCGCTATAAAAATATAATTGTTTAATTGTATGTAAAGGTACAGCGCATCTGAAAGCGAATTGGTTCAATAATAATCTACAGGGGCGATAAAGAGTTTTTAATATTCGCCCGTCGACAAATCTGATTTTAAACGTAGCTATAATGATCCAATTAGGGGAGAGCCAACTGGAGGAGGCGCAGATGCCGGCCGAGACGAGTCGAGCCATCCAAGACGAAATCATCAGGTACTAAACGTTTTTCCATAGCACCACGCCGCCGCGAGGCCCGGCTTGATTAACGTCGGTAAAAAGATTGAACGATTTTCGCAGTGTCTACGAGGTATTCATGAAAGAGGACGCGCCCGGCCAGGAGGGCGGCACCGGCAAGCCCGGGGTATCAGTCATTTCGGCGCTGCCCGCCGGCGGCTCCCAGCACCAAGTCATTCAAGTAATTTCACGCATAATTCTCCCTTTCGGCCCCCGAGCCTTATCCCTCTCGCGCGCGCCGTTATCCTTATCCCGTCCCATCCCAGCCTGAATAAGACGCCTCCATATTTCATACCTGATTAAATCGTTTCCCGCACCGCGCCGATCGATCAGGCGGACTGCGCGCTGGATCTGGACGCGATCGACATTATCAGCGCCGACGGTGATGTCGAGGAGGAGGACGACGACGCCGAGGGCGCCGTCAACGAGCTGCTCGAGAAGGAGGCGTCCGAGCTCGAGGTCGCTAATTACTCCTTACAGAGTGTGCCTCTGCATTATAAGTGCTTCAATTGTCTAATGGCTGCTTTAGCGCCTTGATCACTGCCGACAAGTTTCAGTTATAATTACCATTAAACTTTTACGCGATAAATTTATTTAAATTCAATTTTACTTTGCTGCCAAATATTAGCTAGCTTTAATAACGTACAACATAATAGAGATTAAATTGTTAAATTAAACATAAAGCAACTATATTTAATTAGTAAATTGCTCTTTAAATGTAGAATGTAGAGAACTGTAATTTTCTAGTGAAATAAGACTAATTAAGTTAAATATCATCGTGATTTTTTAAAATAAAATAAAGGAAACTGTAATTAAAGTAATTGAATGTAACAGAATGTTTTGTTAATATCTTTTAAATTAAATAATGCATGCCAAATTGGATTTAAAACAATTATTTTATCATGCGGCCTTAACGATTGACAAAAACCTTGTATTTTGGTACAATTAATTAACTCGTGCTTGAAAAACTTAAGTGCACGATATCTAAGTGCATTTTTATAAAATTTCATTATTCACCGAACGTGCAAACTTCGCGGTCATAATGAATATGACTTTAATTAAAAAGTTCTTGTGCATGTGTGGCTCGAAAAGCCGGATCCATTTGTCCATTTTTCATTATAAATGAAATTGCAGGGTCCGCAATCAAGGGAAAATGCATCGCAGGAAAATATGCTGGTGTATAGCCAGACCGCCGAGCGACCCTCGTCAACGGCTGCTCGGCTAATTGATAAAGATGATCCGCGATCGAGGCTTCACTACGTCAAATACCTGAAGCGAGATGGCAAATCCTTGAAAATCTGGGAATGTGGAATATGTAACGTATTTTTTTAATATGATTGTATTAGTTTTTAGTTTTTCATAAGCAACATTTTTTAATACAATGTTTATTTTTTGTCAAACAGATGTTAAAATCATTCTTAAATCAAAATATAGGTCAAGTTTGATTTACATCGTAATTGAAGGTTCTTTGAAGTAATTTAAAAAAAATTTACTGGTTATCTAAATTTGATCTAGAATCGTTCATGCATGAAAAGTATTTGAGTACACGGTGAAAATCGTTCGCAGCGAAATATCGGTTTTATTTACCGAAAGATCTAAACGTCGACGAATGAGAAAATTCCTTGCAAATTCTGCCGCAGGCTCGAAGGAATTTCGGCATCAGTACACGCTGATGCGACACTTGCCGACGCACACGGACGAGCGGAACTTCAAGTGCGACGCGTGCGGCAAAGCCTTCCGCCAGCTCTCTACCCTGAGCCAGCACAAGGCCATACACAGCGACGCCCGGCCCTACGTCTGCGAGTTTTGCAAGAAGACCTTCAACAGGTTGATTATGCGATCCTTTCATTCCGCTCTCGGGCCGCACGCGAATCGACCCCCTCCCCCGAGTTCCCCCCCTCGTCCCCCACCCCTTTGCATTCCCATGTTACCCGCGAGAAAATTTCTTTTCGCTTTTTGCAGGGTCTCCACGCTCATATCGCACAGGAAGACTCACTCGGAGCACAAGCCGCACAAGTGCCACCTCTGCGGCAAGGGATTTCATCAGAAAGGTGAGAGAACCGACGCTTCGATTCGCGCGCAACTGCTTTTCGCGATTTAATCATTTAAGTTTCTTTTTTTTTTTTGCTGCCGTCGATGAAACGAGGCGAGGGGAAGAGGTGAGATATTTTACGGGTTCCCGTGTTTCGCAACAAGTTTGAGAAACTCGGAGGAAACGGCTTTTTTAAGCCCACGCAAACACGGTACTTTTATACTTCATTTTGGTGTTTGGTGTTTGTTTGTACCGCTGATATAATTGTGGCTGTTTATGATTATTTCGCTGTTGAATAGTGCCTGTGTATGTTACGTTGGGTGGTTGAAAGTGCTTTTCATTTCATTTTCCATTCATTATGGTGGACCGCGCTTCATTCCAAATAGTTTGTTCAAGTCTGTTTTATCGGAATTATGGATCCGCCTTTCGCGTGCTGATGAGTTCTGCGCACCTAATATCCCTAGATTTTCATTTCTCCCGCAAGCAAAACTTTCCAGCATCCGAGGGGCGAGCTGGCGCAAATTATTAATTTTTTGCAGTCCGATATTCCCGCGCACGTAGTCAAAAGGCCGGCGAAATTTCAGCGGACTAATTCATTATACACTGCTCGCAGCATGCTCTCCTCCGGTGGCCTACATAACACATCGCCGTCATAATTCACCGGTTACGCTCGCTAAAATAATTACGGCGTCGCGCTAATGTCTCCGCCGAAAACGCGGAAGCTCTCCTCGAGCACTGGCTCATTAACAATGCAATGATCGCCTCGTTGACCTGGTCACGGCAGGTAATTTGCGGAACCACGTGTTTACCCACACGAACGAGCGCCCGTACAAGTGCGAGCTCTGCGGCAAGGGCTTCAATCAGATGTCGAACCTGGTCTGTCACAAGGTCAAGGCCCACGCCCACGCCGAGAAGATGCAGTACTCCTGCGGCATCTGCGGCAAGGAGTTCCCGAGGAGGTTTTCGCTGCGCGCCCACGAGGAGTACAAGCACGGCATCAAGTACCGCCAGAACACCGGCTCCCAAGCTTCCAGCTCTACTGGCGAAACCAAGTCGTCGAAAAAGTGTGTACGATTGATGCAAGGATGCTCACGGGGATATGAGGTTACGGTGGGTTTTGATGTTTCAGGAGCGCGCGTAATGCCCAGGTGCCTGAGGAGGAGCAGCAGAACACGTTCCCCGATACCAGAGACAAAGACATGAATATGGTAAAACTTTTAATATTATACATTGTAGTGTTTTAAAGTTATCCTGATTATATATTTCATTTTTGTGGTAATTATTAACGAATGTTTCTTTTTCAATTTGTTTAGACGGAGTTCATGGAAAATATTATTATTGATAAAATAGAGACGCAGGCAATGGAGGCGGCACTAGCTCAAGGACAAACTCCTTTTGCTTTATTCAAGCCTGCAAAGGGTATACCTGTGCTTGTTAAAGTCACGTCTAGTGGAAGTTTAAATCATGTAAAAAATTCGTAAAATTTAATGGTTAATATAATATTTTAAAACGATTACTATTTGAATTTTATTTTCAGTTACTAACACCAGCTACAGCGGATGATTTGAAAATGTCGGGGAAGATGGACTCAAGCTCTACTCAGCTTTCCGACATAGATGGTTCAAAATCCGTGCAAATCAAGGTACCCGTCGTCGCAACGGTTACTGAAAAGATCGAAGCAGATGGAAAAATCAGTTTCATAATAGAACCACCTGGACCGGATCAAGAACAAGGTTTGTAACCGTACAAAAATGTAAGCATAGGTTATTATTTAGCTATTGGTTGTAATTTTGTGATTGCTGTGAGAATGTAATTTTTTTTTATTTTCACGGAACAGTGTTTGTTGTTATTGATTAATAGATGTGTTTTTGCTGTTATAGTATACGTTCTTCAAAACTTGAGGGAAAAACCGAGAGCAAGTCGTCGTCCTGAAATTTATATATACATATACCCTTTCCCCCTCCCTACAGACAGTTTATTAACACCGGTAGACCCCGTCTCGGAGGTCTTGCCTTGCGAGGAGAACTGCCCTCGAGCCGAGCCGCTCCCGAGTCAACAGAGCCCAGCTATTAGTTCGAGCGCGAATCACGCGGCGACGGACGACGAGCTCCTCGAGTTGGCGGAGATCGGAGGCATCCAGTTCGTGCGTGCGACCGAGGACGGTCGATACGAGGTGATGACGAACAGCGAGGCGCGCGACCTCATGGCGCAAAATTCCCACGACGTGAAGATTCTCGGCGCTGAGGAGACCGAGGCGATCAACAACGTCATAAGCGTTCACGGCGATCTGGACTACCTGCCGGCGCTGCAGGGTACCCCGGTTCTGGAGGCGCAGCGTTACCAGAGGCCCGACGATATCGGCCTGCCCGACTCTAGCGACATCATGGTGCTGGACCCGAACAACGACCAGAAAGCTCTGACCCTCCGCGACATCGAGATCCTCGAGGATAAGGAGCTCAGGCAGCTCCTCGATGCCAAGTGCTTGGAGGATCGATACGGCTCTGAAGGGTCGGGAGTCGCCTACTTGTCGCAGCTCAAAATCGACGAGATAATCAACGCGAAGCCGATCAGTGCGGAGTCTGAAGTAGACATTGTCGAGGAGAGTAAGTTTACTCCGACTGATCTCTCGTATATTAATTTAGGTATTCATGAGTTTATTTACATTTTTACTAAATCTACTGCAGCATGCACTTTCTTACAATATTTCTATACAATTAAATTACTTTCTCTTTTAGAACTTTATTAAAGTATAAACAACAAATTCTTTTAAAATTTCTAAAGTAAATATAATATTTATTCGGTTTAGAATTTTTAAAAATAAAATAGATAATTATTTTAAATAAATAATCTTTAAAAAAGCTTTATATTTCTCCTGTAATTTAAAACACGATATTTTCTAGTGAAATTTTGGATAAAACATCAAATCCTCATGTTACAGATATCAATCCCGGAACGAATCAAAACGAATTGTCCAGTATCCTGAATCACCGGAGCGAATTGCCAACGATAACGGCTTCATCTCTGTACAACCGAAATATGCAACCTCCGTCGCATCCACTGCCAGCTCTACACGAGCCCATCCCCTTTTTAAAGAATAATCACAGCTTTAGTGATGAGTTGGGTGCTTTTTTCGGCGAGGAATCCTCCGCCGTTATCGATTATTCCACGATACCTGAGTACAACTCCAGGTTGAAACTGCCGGAATTGGAAGACGACCCTGAGTCCATTTTTATGCCCCTGAGCCAAAACGGTGCAAAAGTGATGTCCCAGAAGACTCAGAGTGTGCCGATATACGACACCGTGATGGAAAGCCAACACGATGATAAGATCGTGGAACGAATGTTAGATAATCCTATAAAGCTGACCGAGGATAAGAATTTACCTACGGATCTTACGTCGCAATTCGAAGATTACAGATTTTTTAATACTTATGATCAATTTTTCAAAAACACAATGTATGACTCGCATTATCAGAGTCTTAGTTCTATCACGACTCCTCTGAGCTCTTTCATTCCTGATATCGATGGCATGAAGAAAGATATGCAAATTTTGGAAAAAACTTTGGAGTCTAAATTTTTTACTCCCGAAGATTTTGAAAATAAAGAAAATGAGAGACAGGTAATTTTTATTTTATTCGTTATATATCTGTAGGAAAGGTTATATTTTGAAATTTAAATTAATTTGACATGAACTCTTCCTTTTATTTGAATTTTATAAAGTAAGAATAATATTGTTTTCATATAAACGTAGTTATTTTTACCTCTTGACTCGTTTTTATAAGTGACTTTTACTGAAAAGTAGAAAAGATGAAAGTGAGTTAATAAAATAACGCCTTTCTTTTAAGTTTAAGCTACTTGATCAGATTCCGGTGGAAGGATCTTACGGTCAAAATGGTGGTGCAATAACGAGTGTGCTGTCGAGCGTCGAGAACTTCTTCGACAAAGAACAAGATAAAGTGAAAATGGACACCGGGAACTTTCTACAAGTAAACAAGTTTGAGTGTGACAATTGGCCGCCCCAGTACAACTCGTTCTTTTTTCCCTAGGCCTGTAGTCCGTGTGGGCCGGCCGATTTCCTGTACTTTGAGAATCGCCTCTCTGACAGAGAACTGGCGGCGAGTCCCTCCCGTTCCCTGGAAAAGTCTCAGCACGAGAGGGTATTCGCGGCGGGTGGATTGCCGGATTTGGACTACTAAGAGTTAGCGCGATCGTCGGCCGCTCTTATTGCGGTAAGATTAATCGCGTCGCGGTGGTCCTCTCGACCCGAAGTGCACAATGCTTTAAGCGACTCGGAAGAAAGTTATTTCTGCGAACAGGATAGTGCGATTATGCGTAGGATTTGCGCTTGTGCAAATGGAATTTTTTTTTATTTTTTCTCTAATAATTTTAGTCTATATGATCTATGCGCTGAATGATCGTAAATTCGAATTTTGTCTATCTAGATGTATTGAGGAAAGAAATTTTTTTTTAACGATCTACTTTTCGAGAAGAAATTTTTTTAAATTTCTTTCTTATTAGAGATAACTAATCGTGACTATACGTTTAACAATATTTATTCATCTCTTACTCATGATGTGGCCTGTTAACAGATTTTTATTAATTGATAAAGTTATTTAGCATGGTTTTTATAATGAACAATTTCAATGAAATTTGCATGTAAAGTATATTATTCTTAGTTATGCGCTCGCATTAACTTTAGGCGTAAAATGAGTCGTAATGTTGAAAGGTAGAAATTAAAGATACTTAACTTCTATGGTTTTTGAAAATTTGTAAAATGACTCATAGATTTATTATTGTAAATTTTTATTAACTGATTAAGGCTTCGATAGATTTATATAAAGCCAATATTATTTAAAACTTTAATTGGAACACCATAAAATAATACAATATATTAAACATAAATTGTTTACTATTATTACATATTCCTGAAGAATACTTTGCGATTGATGAAAGCTACATGAGATTTTCAATATATTTCTGGCTAGAAAGATATAAAGTGGAAAACTTAATTCAGTTTAAGAATAAAAATGCAATAAAATTAATCAATTATTCAATAGCACTAACGAAGGTGACTTAAATAGGTTGAATTAACGTTTTTTAAGCTATTAAAATGGAATTTGTTAACAGTATGCTTAATTAATCAGTCCGGAATGAGACAAAGTGAATTGCCTGTCAATTCAATTTGAATAATTTTTCAATTGAATGGATTAAGCAGTGCGTTTAAAATAGAATTTATTTTATTTTGTAGAAATGGCAGAAAAATTTTAAGACTTGGTTAGTCAAAGCGTTAAATTTCATAATTTTCATAACTATCATTTAAAAATCCATGAATTACGTATTGTCCAGGCTTAAAAGTCGTGTAAGCAAATGAATAAGCAATGTAGAAATCAATGGTTTTTTTAATGTAGAACTTCACTAAATTAGATCTAGTGCGCCGAGGAAAAATTTTTCCCCAGAAAATATTCAGTTGTATGTATGCACAGTATCGCGAAACTCAGAAGCAGACGGAGGAAAATAAGGCAGATAAAAGTTTATCGAGATAGGAAAGTTTCCGATTTTAGGAGAGCAGAGCGGAAGCGAAATTATTAAATTACTATCGATTTCATCGGGAGGAACGAGACACATGTTTGTTGTCACCGTCGTAAGCTCTCCATTCGAAGCGCCCAACTGTCTTCTCGTCGGTGGCACTTTTTCACTGCGAGCACAGAATCAGTCCCGGTTTGTCTTTCCCTTCGCAGGGACAAAAAGAGCGCCAGTACGTAGCGATAGGTGGCCGCGTCCGAGCGTCCGCGCGCGAAATAAGTCGTCCTTTCCTCGCCTCCAATATTTCCCAGCGCGTAACCGTCATTCCGCGCGCGAGCGCCGGCAGCCGCTTTCCCGGCGCACGTAGGGAGATCGAATTTGCGAAATAGGTGCGCACGAGGCTTGAATTTCTGACGAGATAATTTGAGAATTCAAGGGAGGGTAAAAATGCCGGCTCGCGCGCGAGCGAGGAGACGCGGCGGAAAGGGGCCGCCGAGGCAGGAATGGAGTGCACGTATGAGAGGGAAGCCCGCGTGAGGTCGGGGGGAGAAAAAAAAGTGGGACGCGAGACTTGAGAAAGAATCTGGAAGAAAGGGCTCGTTAGCCCTTGGATGCGCCGCGAGAAATTCGCGCTGAATCGGTAAGACGCTTCGACACGGCGATGCAATGACTGACTGCGCCGTAGGTATTGGCGCCCGATCGGACAGACACTCGTGACGAGAAACTTCACCGAGTTGCACAGTTTTGTACCGATTTTTTTTTCAACTTTTGTTGATAAATTTATTACGCTTTAACAAATAAATAAATTTTTCTTTTTTTTTTCTTTTTATAAATCGTCTTACATATTATACTTTTGTAATTTTAATTTATCGGGTAAAACATGAACGTATTAAATGTACATTTTTCTGTGTAGTCATAAAACAAATATTTATTTTCCGATTTGAATATAATTTCATTAAATTATTCAAATTAGTATTAAAAGCTGCAAATATACCAAATGTCTAATTGAACATCTTATTATAATCTAATGAATTTAATTTAAACGGTGCAAGTTTTAAATAATTCTTGTGTAAATCAATTATTGATTGAACAATTTATTTCACCGTTAAGTGTAAGCGACTCAGGAAACATCATAAATCCGCAATAACACTTGATTAAAGTTACCTCAACTCGTGAAAAATAAAAGCGCATCTTATTCTGCTGGATTGACTGATGTGGAAAATAATGCATTAGGCCGGGATGAAAAAGTCTTGGCATAGAAGTAAGAGAAAAAGGAAAGCTGGTCAGGCGTGGAGATCCTCCCAGTACGGTATGTAGCCGCTGAATTTTGTATGCGAGATAAAGAAAATAAAAAGGCAAGAGAGACGAGGGGCCGGCGGAGGCCGGGGTGAAAAAAGGAGGAAGGTTAAGTTAATAGGGGAATGGCTAATGCGAGGAACTTTTTAAACGAGCGAAGAGTGCCGCTAATCAAAGCGGCTGCTTCAAGGGGATTTCCCTGCCGAGCGTGGTGGGCTGCCCTCTAAATAAATTATCCCGGGTTAAAAGCCTCTTCGCACTTCTTCGGATAATCTCGCGCGCGCTGCGCTTTGGGGACCGACCCACTCGTTCAGCCGACGGCGACCTGCGAGGGGTGCTGAATCCGTCGTTTCTTCGCGACTAGGCCATCGCACGCGTCCTAGTAAGCGAGCAATGTAAGCGACTATTTAGCACTTGCGGCTGTCGGAGCGTAGAATCGATTTGCGATTCACACGTGTATTGAAATCTGTACTAGCTAAGCTACTCCACGTTGTGATGCGTATTTCATTAAAAGGGTTGAAGCAGTCTAAAATTGAAAATTTTTATCATTTCTTTTAATAAGAAATTTTACGAAGTTCACACATTTTAAGAAAGGACTATTTTAAACATTTCCATCAAAAAGAGATAAATTAAATGCAGGACTGTCAAGTAAAATATTTAGAGGCAGAAGATTTCATTTTTGTCAGTCTCGTTCATTTATCGGAAAATGTTCCTACATTTTTAAGAGTATTTTTAAAAAATAACGAAGATCTGTCGCGATATTTTCATTAAGGTTAATTCGATAAATAATGTCTTTTTTCGTTTATTTATACAATAAAATAATATAAAAAAAGAAACAATGTATTCTACCTAGTGTTTTTCGAACACTTCTTTTCCTTTCAGCTTCTTTTCTCGTAAAGTAAAATCACGAATTCACTATCTTTTAGCGTTTCTTAAGCTTTACATAAAATTATTTCAAAATGCATCCGCTCATGTATACCGTATACTTTTAGGACAGGCGTCGTAGTGCCTCGAGAACCATGGGAGCAATGGTTTTAACGTCGCGCACTCTAAATAAAAAAGTGTTACCATTTTAAAGCAACTGTATTTTTTTAAATCATTGTTTTTATAATCTGCGATTGAATTAGTCATGTAACAAAAACTCATCTCGAGTAAAAAAGAAATCTCCCGTGACGCATAGCAGCTCGTTGAATTCGCGGCAAGGCGTCGTAAATTCAGTGTAAAACGATAGCCGATCGGTGGTCGGGGCGAAAGTCCGCGGGGAGACGGCGGGCGCCGTATGAAGCCGTTGTCGTCGGCGCGAAGCAGCCGGCGCTGCGCGATCGGAATGCAGACGGACTGCGGCGGGTGGCGGCGGCCGATGGAGCGGAGCCAGTCGAGTCAGCCGTGCGGCCCGCTGTAAAAGATCACGTCCGCCCGCGCGCGAGCCGCTCGGCGCCGCGATCCACCGAATCGGTCACGCCGCACGAGGGCCGCCTGCTAAAGCTCCCACCCCCCCGGGCACCCCCGAGCGATTTGTATGCGCCTACGTTTTCATAGACGGCGACGATTGTTTGTTTACTTTTGTATATTCAGAATTCCCGATTGGCCCAACATGCGGAAAATAATAATTTTGCTTGTCGATGGAGGAGCGAATGTTATGTTTGTAAAATTCGGTCAGATTATATAATTTGAATATATTTTTTAAGGAGTTAGTTGAAGATGATTTTAAATTTGAGATTATAGTTATTTATTATTATTATTATAATTATTGATTGAATAAATGTGAAAATTTCACAAGGAAGTAAAATTGAAAATCTTGTACTTAAAATAAAGTAAACTGGAAAGATAATTTTGGCAGAATTAAAAAGTTATAGCCACTTTATCGAAGAAATGAACAAAGTGTGTCGAGTAAAGGGATGGGAAAAATAAATTTCTGGCAGCAGGGTAGCGGGCGGAATAGAGAAGAATTGGCATCTTCTCTGCGTATGCTTGCGTGGAGCCCGGTTCGGCTGGTGCCATTTTTTTCCGGCGGTACACTGCGGGAGAAATCGATTTCCGCGCGATTTCCGACTGCAAGTTCGAGCTTCAATCACCTCACGTGTCGCTCGGCTCGGCTCAAAGCCGGCAAATAAATCTAAATAAACTCGGGCGGTTCAATACGTCGGGGATTCGCGCACCTTGAGCGACCTCGGGGATCGCTCTTTGCGCGATCCACTCGCGTGCTTGTTGAAAACGTGATGCGAAGAAATGATGCCGATGCTATGAAAAAGCGCGCCGGCGGGAGCGAGAGGGAGAGGGCCGAGCTCGACCGGAGGAAATATTTCTAGCCCGCAATGAACAGCTCTTCTTTGGCCTTCCTCCTTTGCGAACACATGAAAGATAAATGTAATAACTGCAGACGCGGGGAGACGAGATCGCGACTCGCCTCTGTCGAGCGAATCGATCCTGGCATCAAGCGGAGACGCTGATTGCACTGCACCTATAAATTTCTCTCAAATGAGTTTGCATGCAGGGAGGAATGCGGAATAATAGGACACCTAGGAAATCATAGAATCGGTAGCAATTTACGCTAAATCTGTTTGTGGTCAATTTAAAAGAGAATTATGAAGTTTTCTATCAAAAGTAACAGAACTTGAGTTTTAAGTAGAAAAGCCTCGCTATGGTCAGACAAGAGTGATCAGACCAGGTCACAAGTATTATGTACTGTACTTACCACGTACTTATTCTTTTGGTTAAATTTCTTCACAAATGAAAAAGTAATATAATAATTTATTATAGATCATTGAAATCGAACGGGAAGGAGTAAAATTAGATAATTTTACATTACAGCTAAAATTTAGTATAAATGAAAGATTGCATCGTTAATATCTGGTAGAGAAATTCGTCTTAATTACTGTATGAAATTTTATCTCACATTATTAACGGAGGAAATAAGTACAGTATTAAATTTTGCAAAACACCGATAAATCATAAAACTAGTTAATGAAATTAGTAGTTTTAGCCGCTTTCAATCCTCCTAATTTAATCCAATTTTCCGGCACATTTACTCATTACTCGCTATTTTTGTGAAAAGTGGGCGTGGAGTACCCTCGGCTATTTTTATTGCGAATAACCGGCGGGAGGGGGGGATCGGCATTGATCGCCGAAGGGGGATCCCATTAACGTTATCAGAAATAACAGAGTGCCGGGTGCGAGAGCGTCAGCTTTTGAGGGAGTGCGGACGCGCGGGGGCGCGGACTCGAAACCTGCGAATTTCCGGAGGGAGAGAGAGAGCCACCGGTCTCCGGACTCTCGATATTTGAATCGCGAAAAGGCAGGCCGCGGATATTGGTCTCGTCCATTTGGGACGATATTATGCGGCGGTTAAATTAAACGTAGTATTTTGAAGGGGCGCGGGCTAGCAGCACACCGGCTGCGAAAAGTCTGCCGTGGCCCTCGCCCCCGTTCGTCCCCCGTCTCCCCCTTCAGCAGGAAAATAATTTAATAAAGGGTCTTTCATTAACTAATTAGTAATCTGATCCGCGTGGTGGCTCCGGGCGCGCATAAATTACTCGGGCGTAATTTAAGGTGCCGCTGAGATTCTCCATTACTGCGTCAGCTTTATCCACTCGTTCTCTGTTTATCGTCTTATCAATTAGGCTCGTACGCTCTGTAACTTTAAAAACATCGTGTAAACTGTGTTGATTATTTGGTGGATTATTTTTAAAACTTTTTTTAAATTATTTTTTCTCAACAATATTTCAAAATTTGTTTAATTTAATAGGACGCATTTAGTTTTACATAAATTCGCCTGAAAATATAAACCATTAAAATGTGGAAGGTATACGAGGAAAGGAACGCAAAATAATGTTGGAAAAGTTTAATTTCCTTAGTCGCGACTGCTTATGTGTGCTTTAATACCTTTTCAAAACGATAATTTAACGAGCTTGCGAATTAATCGTTGAAACTGCTAGCGTAACCGTCAGATGGTAATTTTAATGAGAGGAATTAAATTGTTCCTAGAACTCGTGCTTAACAATAGAAGTAACTTCACGTCATTTTGAGATTTAGAATACGGAGTTCTCTCACGTAACATCTATTTTATTGCCCCGCTGAAATCCTTCAAAATTAATTATAAGAATATAATTTGCGGTAAACACAAGTTTATAATCAGTACTTTTCTTCAAAGTAATATTGTGAATAAACTTACTCATAGACGGTTTACAAAGATTTTTTTATTAAAACTTTTATTGACATTAAAACAATCAATTATTTTAATTATTTTGCTAGTTTTAAAAGCTTTTAATTCTTTGCGGTGAAGTTAAGGTGGTTCGTTAAGATAATTTAATTGCTACTTATTAAGAATTATATACTATACCCATCTTAGTGGAAATGGCTTGTAACTGTTTCTCTAAACGCTTCAAGAGGAAACATAATATTCAGTATAATAACATTACCGTTACGATACATACAAACCACAGATAAAACCTTGTTTAAAATATTTTTTGAAAAATAAACACATTTTTAATTTTGTTTTTTTATCGCTTCGTGTTGATTCTAAAAGTACAGATGGTGCGATTCTCAATCGATTAATGGTATAATTTAATTTGTTTTGCCAAAGCTAACTTAATAACGGCCAATCCAGCGAAAGTGAACATAGAAATTTATTATTTTTCGGCACGAGCAGGCGACGGAAAATTGTAAATACTGTCGATTGGCGACGTGCACGTCGACATTTTCCGTGCGAGCGCGCCTCGCAAAAATTAGGTTGTCAGTCTGGTAGCGCGATTTCAATTAAAAGCACCATTGGCGCACTTTGTTAATTAAAATCCCGTCTCCCGCGCAGCAGTCGTCCCCCCGGCCGCCCCTTTCTAACGCTTCACCCTTTATTATGGCCGAGCGGGCGTCCGGCTATTTTTTCTGCCGCGGTCTGCCAAATAAACGCTCCGCAAAGTAGCGGGGAGAAAAATTTGCTCTTCGGTCTCTTTTCGGGCGGGCGCGCCTTTTTTTGGCTGGGGCTTTTTTTTTTGGCGCATCGGCGATCGAGCGCGCCCGCGGATACACACTACCCGATACGCAAATAAATACTTAATTTCGGGCGGAATGCCGCCGCATGCGGTACCGGAACTTCAGTTCGTTTCGCATATTTGATATTCCATGGGAAATTGAGCAGCTCTCATCCGGAGCTTCATAAAAGTTTCATTCATTCGTAAATACGGAAGGAGGGGTAATAGTTGGACTTTTAATGAATTTCGCCGAAGAATTTAATATTTCAATTAGTGCATTTTGCCGGGGATAAGTCGGCGAATGATCTTCTTGAATATTGTAGAGGTCACTAGCTCGGTATAACGGGGGGCAAATCGGTACGCTATTGTAATTATCGGTGGCGGTAATTATGGTGGGTATTACCTGTCAGGCAGAAAATCATTTAGCTAATCTCTAAACGCACTGGTCAAATCGAACTTATCATCAATTAGTAGTGATCTGAAATTTATAAATTTCTCTGTGTTTACTTAGTTAAATATTGTTTCAAATTCAGAAACATTTTCTGAATATTTCGAACGTAATTTGTTGCGTGATAATATCAACTCTATATAAATATGAGTCTATATATCAAGTTCAAATAAGTGAATATTACGACTCATAACATTGAAAAAGAGTATGAGGATACATTTCACATTCTAATATTTCTAAAAGAAAGAATAAAAATTGCAATAATCAGTTTTTACTGAAAATTTTGTCCCGGCGCTTTTTTTCTACTTTTATTTTTGGCGTATTACAATGTTTACGATTGAATTAAAGTTTACGCGACTAATAAGAGGTAATAAAAGCAATTTAAGTGCAGCAACAACAGTGGAAAAAGGGGCAACGAAAACAAACGGCGGCCGTTAGAAAAAATTGAAGTTATAAAGTCGAATGTTATCAGCAGATTTTCGCTTTTGGAATTTACGGCAGCATTCGTGGCGCGTTAAGCGCTCCAGCGACACAAAGGAATAAAAAGTTTCGGGATAGCGCGCGGCAGCGGAGTTTTGAGGCAGCGATGCGGCGCGGCAGATAGTCCAAAAGCGCGAGCTATCGCACGGCGGACGCCCTGAGCTATTAACGAAACAAATATTATCGCGTCGGAATGTGTATTACAGCTGTCCGAGCGCATCAATCACACATCGCACTACCAACAGCCAAGATTCGGACGCGCGGCTGCCCGGCCGTTACCGCTACTGCGAATCACGAGATACAGCGCTTACGATTTCGCCCGTAAACCGTGGCGAGCGTTTACGCTCGCCGCTCGCGCGGCACCTGTTTGTCCATCTATTTGCTTTTCTCCGTTTTCCGCTTTTTGCGCAGTTTTTTTTTTAAATAATTTCGTAAGACTCGTGTGGCGACCTGACCCTAATTTTCTTGAAACGAGGTTGATGTTGAAATATGTTATTTGTTTATGCTTGTTATCGTGTTATCTTGTGTTCAAAGAAATTGATGGAGAAATATGTTATTTTTAATGACAATCTTATCTGTCTTGTGACGAGTGAGAAAAACCCATGATTATAAATTTACATAAAAAACAGACGCACTGAAACTGGGAATCCCATGATTCCAGATACCGACTAGCTGTATATTTTAATTTATCAAGTCAATGTAACACTGAAAAAGAATACAATTGAAAAATGTATGAAATTATTGCAAGTGTAAGTACGCGAACATATTTTTTAAAATTAAATTATTATATTTCTGTAGTCGTTAAATTATAAATACGATACGAACTTTTGAAATGCGATGCGAAAAGCTGATTCTTAATTCTTTAGATGCTTATAATCGAATGTCACAAATCGAAATAAAAATGGCAAATAACGTTAGCCCCTCGTCTTGGCTACAATAATTAGCTTTAAACCCGAAGAAAAGCTAGCGAAAGATGAAATTACGGCACCTATTGAGGGAATACGAGGGAGCGCGCAAGGCAGCGGGAGAAGAAAAAAAGGAGAGAGAGAGAGTGAAAACGCAAAAAAAAACTTATCGAGATATTCGAAAGGCGCGAGCTACTTGGCACTCCGCGTACATCAGATAAATTTTCAATCGGGCAAATTCTGAAAAGACGACCCCCCGCCTCCTGCGCACCTTCCCAGTCCTCTCGGGCGCCTTTTTCCCGTACGCTCTCTCTCTCTCTCTCTCTCTTCGCAGCAGCAGCGGTGCCTCGAACGAGTTTAAAAATCGATGCAGTGCAGCGTGCATAGGGTCGCTGCGCCGCCGCCGGCGAGCGCTGACGAGTTCCATCTCGTGAATAGGGAAAAACGGTACGTAAGCTGCAAATAGCGCGATGCGTGCGAGAAGTGCAGATTCGGATTTTCGCTGCCTGCTGGCGCAGGCGAATACCCCGTTAGCCCGAAATTCCCGGCGTCGTTCGTTCACGGTTAATTACCCCGTGGACCGACCGATCGATCCGCGCTCTCTTTCTCTTTCTTTTTTTTTTCACAGGCATTATACGGAGAAGTACGTCGAGACGGCGAAAACAGCGGTTTTTACCGGGGATAAAATATACAGGGCTTTGATAGCTCGCCTTGGTATTCAAGGGGCTTGGCGCGCGGTGCATCCGTCCGGCGGTACACAAAATAGCCATTAATGAACTTTTCCATTATCCACCCCCCCTCGAGGGGAGAAAGGGCGGCAAAAAAAGGCCGGGACTCGCGGCTCGGGGAGAAAAAAGGAAAATACGTAAAACAATCGAGGCGAAGGTGTACGGAAAGTCACTTTATGCCTTCGAATGTACACTCGCAGCCGCCCGGGCGAGCGCGGATCCTCGCGCACGCCCTCGGAAAGAGAAGAGCGGCTTCTAGAATTCGAGTTTCGAATGCGGGCCACGTAGA
The DNA here is from genome assembly GCA_900480045.1 of Eurytoma adleriae. Taxonomy (NCBI): domain Eukaryota; kingdom Metazoa; phylum Arthropoda; class Insecta; order Hymenoptera; family Eurytomidae; genus Eurytoma; species Eurytoma adleriae. Next base: position 289,111 of record UXGC01000078.1, read on the forward strand.
CGGTAAAACGCCCCCATGATTCAATTCGCATCAGCCCCTGCGCCCTCCCCCCTGCCACCCTCCCTCCCGCGTGCGCGCTGGCTCTCTCGCTTCGCTCCTTTTGGCCTCCTTCCGTGCGCCCTGGCTCCCCCCCCCTGCATCCCCCCGACCCTCCCGGTACTCCGCGGTTGCCTTCGACTTTCGAGCATCGACGCACCAGCCTTCATCCGTGAAGACACCCCACCGGAGGCCCACCTCCTCCAGACAGCGCACTGTGTCAACTCGCTACTTACTTCGATTGTCTGGATGCTTCTCTCGCGCGGAGCTTCCTTCCTTCTCCCCGAGCTCCTCTTCCGCCTCGCTCGCTTTTTCTCTACTGCGATGCCTTATATTCTTTAAAGTGTACTTTGCATTGTTTACGCGCTTTTGCATTAGCTTTGCGTTTTTTCAAGAAATCTGCAAAACTATTTTACTATCGAATTTTTGACAATTGGTTTATGCAGCAGAAATGAATTTGTCTTTAAGACAATTTTTTAAATAATAATTTTTTTTTAAGTATTACCGTAGCAGAGCATAGTTGTCCTTGCAATTAAAAAAAATACTTGAAAAATGACAAAGACGCAGTTATCCCCTTTTGACTTGAAGGATAAAAACAAAAAAAAATTCATAAAACCTTTGTAAATATTTTGAATAGATTATCCATGGAGTTTCAATTAATAATTTTAACAATATGATAGCAAAAAGAAAAACTATTATAAGCGTCAACTGCTTGATATAATGCAGTGATTAATTACCCCGGTACATGTTCTCGTGGAGGAACATTGATGCATATACTCGTTGGTGTATTGATTTAATAAGGCTGATCAATCTTGATCAAATTCACTTGAAATCGCATTCAGGCTAAGCTGAAGATCCTCAGCGTGAATGCGTTATTTTCTACGACAAGAATGATTTATACGAATTGCGAGCTAAAGTTCTGAAATATTTAAAAAGGAAGGGTACCCGGTTTTCACTAGCGTGTTTATCATACATTTTTTATAAGCGTTTAACACAAAGCTTTTTTTACCTCTTTCATATCCGCCTTTAATTTTTAATGGATATAAAAGTGCATCGAATTTTACAGATTTTTTCCGCAATTTTTTACCTTAAAAAAAAGTGAACAGCGCGAGCATGAAAATTTATTCTTCGTAAAATGATCGCGATGAAAAATTTATGGTCTACTTTATTATGAATTTTCTTCATAATGTACATTAAATTCTAATTACTACGGTAAACATAACATCGTCTTAATGTTAAGTACACGCGTTGCATCGGTTTATTCAGCAATACGGTTTCGGGTTCAAACGTTAAACATCCAAGTGAGATTCAAAGAAACATAATTAGTGCAGAAGTCGTATTTCACCTTTGCATCTTGCTTAATTTTCTCACAAAGAGAAATCCCGACTCTCGAGATTTAGCAAGCAAGTATTTCCTAAAAATTATTAAAAATTTAATTAAAAATTTAAAATGAAATTTTAAAAGATTTTTTTAATATAAAATACGCCTTCATTACAACATACTAAAGTATTTTCTTATACGCACATCAGACAGATAGTAAATTAATTAATCAATTTTAAAATTAAACGGCGGAGGGGCCTCTTAAACGTCGGGATGATTGAAAATCAGCGGCGATTTGAAGGGCCAACGGCGCAATGAATCAAAGTAACACCCGGGGGCCGCACAAGCGCCGGCGCGCCTTTATTTCGACGGCAGTCACGTTTTCCTTGAAGAGCCACTTTGCTCGAACCTTACGGACTACTTAGTCCCCTTCAGGAATCGAAATAACCGAAAGGAACCTTATAGCCGCCCTCCCGCTCGATAAACGCTAGACTTCTGTGTTCACGAATTTTTTTCCTCCTTCCCGAGCCCCCCCGTTCTTCCCTTTTTATCCCGAGGCGAGAGGCGTAATGCGCGTGTTCGCACCCCATAAACATATCGAGGGACACGTGTACCTCGGGCGCCGACTTTATCGCGGCGCTTTTCCGCTCGCGCAGCAGGCGCTCCCGATGCCGTCCTTGAAAAACTGCTGAGCGTATTGTCGATTTCGCACAAAAGACACCGGGGATCTTTCATAAGGTGATCGTTCGTTTATTGCTCCATAACGATTGAATACTAAATTACGACAAGCTTTTTTTTACGATTTTTTTTATTATTTCCGTATTTTTATTATTGATTAGGGGAGAGCGGATTGTACAAATTGCTCAATTATTTGTTTGCATTGTCAGCTGATTCATTCGTAGAAATTGTAATCACTAAACAAAATTGCTACGTCTCGTTATATCTAATAATGTTGTAATAAGAAGCGGGTGAAAAATATTACTGAATTGTCGTATGTTTTTTCCAAAGCTATTGAAATCTTTATTTTTGTCCATTATATTTCATCCTTTCAATTTATTTCATAAAAAATCTGTTGAAGAATTACAAATCGAAAAAGATAACCCGAGTCTCAATAATCCCCCAACAAGTACAATTTTTTACGAGCGCAAATACCAATAAAATTGAAATTTCAATATTCCCTCGGATTTCGCGAGGAGCCGGTACGATCGCAATTTTTCACTCGACCCTCGTCCGCGCCGTCGCGAAGAACACACACGGCGATCGTTCATTCCGGTCACACGAACCAATGAACACGTCATAATTCCTCCCGATAAATAACTGAGAGGCACGTCGCGACGCGACGCGTCCGGGCCATATTGCCGGACCCTGCCTCCGCTACGTACGGCGCATCGCAATACGAGCGGACAAAAAGCGCCGCGGCCCCCCCCCGGGGAAAATACGGGCGCGCGAGAAAGACAGAGGGGAATCGGCGGGGATAGCGGGGCGAAAAGCCGCGGCTCAATAAGGCGGAAGCCGCGAGCCTTTAGCATTCCTGCGCGCGGCCGCTCCGCGCGGTTAGCACACCTGAGGGATTTTGAGTTATGGCCGGGGGGGGAGGAGGGAGGGTAGGCGATTCCCAGCGAAGGAGCGCCGCTGCTCGGCTAATGCGGTAACGCATAATGTCCGTCTCGCTCGCGCCCGCCCAAAGCCGCATTAATTATTTCAAATCCAAAACTCAATTCTCCGAGCGGTTCGCCGCCTCTGCGCTTGCCTCCACCAAATGCGCCTGCACCGACCGCTCTCCTCGCTCCCCCGCGAGGCCCCTCTCCCTGCTGTATGACAAAGCGCCCCGGGGTTCACTGGCCTGCGTCTTGCTAATGCCCGGGAATTAATGTCTTGAGGTAATTGTAAGAAGAGCGAAACAATGGGCTGAAGCTTCCACAATTATAATTTGCGTATAATCATATGGATCGGCGACATTCCAAGAAAGCCGATTTCACTGTCTCCTTGAATCGTTTACTTGTTTCATTATTGACTTGTTAGTTGATTCTCTTTACATTTTTTAAGACGTATTGTTAAATTTTGTTAAAATGTTTAATCCGATTATTTCGTTTTAAAAGAAACTCTGCGCGTGATGATTATTTAATGAATAGTCGACTATTCTAGTGTGATCTATTATGTACTTTATGTGCTAAAGCTTGTATAAACTATCCTCATAGTTAATTACCGGCATTTGCATGCAAAGTTGTCTAAGATTTAAATTATAACCAGTTTTGCTGGTGATTAAGCCAGTTGTGTTATAGCTATTTGGGGACATATTTTAAAGTTGGTTTAGACGCTAAAATAGAGGATTCGCCAAACACACCTCTACTATAGCGTTTTGCTATTTCAAGTTGAATTGCATTTATAAAAAATTAAAATTTTTTGAAGTAGGCATTACAACTTTTAATGCTACGCGCGGTAAAAATAAAATGTTTCTTTCTGTTTATTATTTAGGTCTAATTTTGACGGAATTTTTTTTTATCAGAATTTTTTAAACGATTAAGTATTAAACAGATTTTTTAAGAAAAGTTTCTACTACTTCCTTTAGCCAAATATTTTTTGTATTTATTCAGAAAATCGAAGAAGCAACAAGGCAGGCGATCATATTCGAATACGAAATTCAATATTGAAGCATTTTTCCGTAGCACCTTCTTCGCGACAGCTACGTACGGAGTTTTGGCAGAAAATATTTTCGGATAGTGTATATTATTATATGCGAAATTTTGTTTACGCTGTAAGTATTTGCTAGTTTTTTCCAATCTCGCAAAATTTCTTGACTGTTAAATAATTTATGTATCTGAAATCGTTTAGTCACATTCACAGAAGGAATTTAAATTACTTTTTCTTATATTTCTTGCTGTTTTCTTTATTTCTCGCACTTTAAAATCGATTTTTATATGTACTGGAAATCAATAGAGCAAAATTTTAAGTATTTTGTAAATACAAGTTTTTAACCACTTACGATCACAATCGATTCCCTCGAAAGAAACAGCAACGGTACCCTTTCTGATTCCCAATTGGCGCGTCGCTATCAACGTGCACTGGAAATATAATATCGGTGCAGGGCGGAGGATATGAAACATCCGACGGCGGGAAAAAGGTGCTAAAACGTCGCAAGCACTCTGCTCGCCTTCCTTCCGCCCAAGATTATTCTGCAGCGCAATGCACGCCGCAGTGCCTTATTCAGACATCACTCGAAAGAGGCATATTTTTGTGCGACGGGAAAACCGAACCTCGACGAATAGGCTGCGTGAAATCAATTTATGAAGCTATCAGGATACTCACCTTTTATAAATGTGTTGACAGAAGCTACAAATATATACACTTATGATGCAATAAACTTTCATTAGATTAGATTAGTTTTGTTTATTTAAATTTTAAGCAAATATTTTGAAAGATAAGTGGACGTAGAAATCGGTATTTTCACTAATTTTTTCAATAGTTAAAACAATTCGAAATATTATCTTATACACAATTTAAAATTACTTAATGTACGCGTGTACTGTCCACATCAATATTAATTAGTCGAATAAATTTAAAGAACACGACATAATTGTCACTGAATTTAAAAGGTGGGTATCGCATTACTCATAAGCAGAGCCTTACGCTAAACCGACCATACGCGAATTGAATGTACTTTAGCGATGGTTCATGAGACTCGACGCTTTTCAAATATTTACATTTCCGCAAAGCTGCGCGGGAGGCCATCCAGCAGCATTGAAACAACGCAAAATGCAAATGATGAATAAAGCTCCAAGCACAAAAATGCGATTGCATGCTTCAACCTCTCGCTCTGTAAAAAGCCAGCGGACCAACAAAAAAAGTGCGAATGGAAAATTGTGAAATAAAATACCAGATGTACTTTTTTTAGCCGGAATAATAATATTCTTTTTTATGTGGTCGCGGAAATTTTTTGCGCTCGGTTTAAATCTAAAGTGAATATTTATTCAAAGAATTTGCTTCTCTAAATTATTGCTTAAACTTCGATGGCTACTGGAAATGATTGTTTTAATATTTTCAATATTATGATAACATATTCGCAGACCTTCATAATTCACTTTAGGTAGCTCTTTACTTCGTTACCTGCTTTCGCTAGTTTTTTTAATTCACCCCCCTCCCCCCGGCCCGACAAGCTGGTCATCCTTTTTTCACATCGCGTTGAAGCTCGAAATTTCGATTAAACGGGATTTCGATAGTCGAATCGAGCCCGCGGAATATCCCGAAGGGAAATTTGCCGAATGTTGGGAAAATGGAGAACGGGCGAGAGAGGGAGGGAGAGAGAGAGAGAGAAAGGTGGTCGCGAGGGGGTGGGATCAGTGGCAGTGATACTGGACTGGAACACGTGGGGCCGGAGTCATCGGCCGTTCGGTCGGGATAATGCAAAATGAAATTGTCACAATAATCGTCGACGAACGTATACGCCGCGAGCGGATAAGCCCCGACAAGTAACGAATCGCTCTGGCGCCTCCTGCATGTGTGCGCTTTAACGCAGTCTCCCTCTCCACCCTCGTTCGCCCGGCCCCCGCTAGTGCGCTTTCTGTTGCACGTCCCAGCGCGCATTGCCCACTTAGGCTTGCTTCACACTAGCGACACAATCAAAATTATTTTAACATACGATTGATCCTTTCCGATCCTCGTTTTATGCGCAATTTGCGCTCGAGTGAAAAGTTCCGTTAAATAAAGTGCGATTGAAATCCCTCGTTGATTGTTTATTGTTTTTTTTATGTCCATTTGAACTGTCGCGACAATTATAGAAACGACGTATGATGAAAAGCATGTTTCTTTTTTTATATCGGAAAAATAGTTATATTTTATATGCTTTATGCTCATTTCATTAAGCAAAGTTTAGCAGCTCTTAAAAAAGTTAAAATAAACTGTGGATGTATTTTACGAGCAAAGTGAACAACAATCAGTGGCACTGCAATACTAAGGGACTGAAAGAAAACGACTGCGAACCACCCGCAGTCCATTAGCCCATTACCCGGCTGATTGCGCGTATGTCTGCAACAAGCGGGCGTCGCGCCGATATCGCGCGCAATCCTAGATAAATCTGCAATCTGCAAACAATACCCCCAAAATTTCCGAGCGTAAACGATTTCAATTTTGTCCCGCCGGCCGCCGCGGCACATAAAGCGCACATGGAGCCTCGGCGCTCGCTGTCGATACATATGCATGCGCGGCGCGTCCCTTACGCGCGCGAATAAACATATAGAGGCGCGAGCGAGATGCGGCGACTTTTGCGAGCGACGCAGCCGATCCCGCGGCCGCTGTTTGCCGGGGCGATAATCTGTTTTTGTTGCGGATTTGCGGGGGCCGGCCGGCCAACGTCAAATAAGAGCTCGCCTATTAGGCCGCCGATTCATTGGCGATGAGCACTCGGATCACGGCTTACCGGCGGAATCGCGCGCGCTCCGCGTCTATGACCTTACGATAGCGCGGATATCCCCGCGGCTCGTTTTGAGTCGCCGTTTGCGAATTATCATGGACTTCTCTTGCTTGTTTGCGTGTTTATTGTAAAGAAATAATCGACTTAAATTTTGATTAAAAAATTCTCGTAGTGGGTATCGAGTTTTTTTAAGTAACTAAATTATTTTTATCAGGCTAATAGTTTTACATTATTTATTATTATATACAAAAAATTTACAAAAAATATTTTTATCCTGCACTTTATTGGTCTTTAGAGTACATGTAGGTACCTACAAAAATAAAAGCAAAATATGTAAAATGCTCGTTGTATATTCAAAAATGAAAGGAAAATTGCGACTTAATTCAAATTTTGAAATTTTCTACAATTTAATTCATATCGATAATTCCATATGATACCGACGTATTTTTAACCGAAATTTTAGTGATTAAAAGTTCGCCGCTTTAATCTTGCAAGCCAAACTATCGCCCAGAAAAGAGCGATTCCGTTCCCGATCAAAGACTCCCCGTCGCACTGGCAACCCCCGATAACTCGGTCCGCCGAGCGGCGAACAATATCGCGAGTTGGTCGGTCGAGCGGGGGGACCGCGGAAATTCGCGCACCTCACCGCGGCGTGTCCCCGTCGCTAACGAGGCCTCCGAGGTCGGCGGCTCGGTCGCGCGCCCCCTCCCCCCGGCGCGCCTTGGCTCGGCCTCCCCCGCGAGTCGGCGGCGCGCCGGCCATTGAGAGACGCGGCGGCGACACTCTCGGCGCGATTCAGCGCGAGCCGCCGGCGGCCGGGTGGGGGGGGGCCACTGCACAGCGGCGCGCGCGCAGGCCCCCGCGGGGGCGCGGGCGCGCAGCCGAGAGGGAGCGCGCCTCCCTTCAAAGAGCAACGTGCCACGCGCCGCGGGCTCAGTGCGCGTCGCAAGCCCGAGCCGTCCGGCAGCAGGAGAGGCAGAGCCCGCCGATCGCGCCCCGCGGTAGCATACCGATACCCAGCGGGGAGTCGAGCGCAGCCACGGCTGAGGAGGCGCGAGCCGTTGGACGCGGCCCGCCGATTTTTCACCGATTTTTCGCCGATCGATCGGGATAAGTGCGCCAGGCGGTGGGACCGATGGGCGATTGGAGCGCGGCTCGAGGCCGGGTCTGAGGAATTAGCCGATCGGGGAAGGAGGGCGGCCCCCGCGGCCGGGGGAGGCGAGCGCGCGGATCAATCGGGCCGGAGCCGCGGGGGATGGGAGCCGGCGGGGATCGTTACGCCCGGAGCCTTCCGGTCGCCGGCTGATTCGCGATTCACCGCTGAGAGTCCGGAGGGGTCGAGAAGCCGAGGCGGCGCGACATGAGGAGCGCGATCGTCGCCGAGGCGTGAGCCAGTGTTGTACCGTAGCGTGCGTTGCATCGGCCCGAGGCCGACGCGGTCACAGAGACAAGGACTGAGGCGTGTGTACGGCTGCCAGCCGACGATGGCCAACATGAGTGTCCGATCGCTGCTCTGCGCCCTGAGCGTCCTAGCCGTTCTCCATGGTGAGTTCCTCCTGCATTCTGCGATAAATTTGCTTGTAAAACGATTTATTGCTTTCGGAGTATGAGGAAATACTGTTTGTAAACAAGGACTTCTTGAATAATTCAGCTTGATTAACATTATTTTGAAATTTTAATTTTTATCGAGCATTTATGTGTTAATCATACTTTCAGATTATCTCATTTTTAATGTTGAATATTCGCATTTATATTTTATGTATTGTTGACTATTAGCGACTGAATATTATATTACTCAATAATAATATTTGCAAAATTTTAAATGCATTCAAACATTATGCATAATTCAATCATTTTCTGCATTTATCTTCGATTTTCATTTTTAATCAGCGATAAAATTTAATGCTGATCCATTTTTAATCGTACTGTAGGAAATGACTAACTTATTTACTGATGTTATTACGCATTACTCGAAAGATTACCGAAGAAAGAAACGGAAAAATTAAAATGATAAACAAAAATATGGATAAAGTATAAACTAGTGAGTTATCATTTATAGAACAGGTCATGCGAGTCTGTCAATTAAAACGATTTGTTTTTAACCAATAAATAAAAGATATATCAAATGATAATTGATGAAAAAGGAAAATCATTATCTCGAAATTATCATTTCATTTTTTCAATCATTTTTAAACATGTAAATCTATTCGATCATAAATTCAAACATTTAGAATTTAATTGATGCCCACGGAAACTACAAAAAGTACGTTACTCAGAACAATTTAAAACAATTATTTTGTATTTAAATATCAACTGATTTTAAAAATGTAAATGTATTCATTAAATTCAAATGTTAGAGTTTAATCGACGTTTATGCGGATTGCAATAAATTATTCAGACATTTTTTTTAAAAGACTTTTTGATCGTATCGAATAATGCGCTGATGATGTAAGTATCTATTGTCGCTCATCTACGAACTTCTTTTCAAGTTCATGCGAAGGAAATCGTGTTAAATGAAAATTTATGACTTATTTTGCCGTGTAAGAAATCTGTAACGTCACGGCTTTTAACGAAGCCAATGTCATTTAAAATTTACATTTCATGATTTGCATTTTCGCAATAATAATATGAGATGAAATTGAGTTTCAGATAAAGTGTAATTTTAGTACCATTGAAAAATAAATAGACTGTGAAATTGCGTTTATTGAGAAAGTATATAGTTTTCAAATAATATTTATATAGTTTTGTTTTATTTATTAAATCGCTGAAATTTATTAAACATAATAACTTGAAACAAAAAAAGTGTAAAATTTTAGTAGACAAGTTCTGTGGATACGAGTTTGATGAAATACTTATTTTAAATGTATTATTTTTATTTAACTTAATATACCAAATAATATGCATCATTATGAAATGCTGCAAAAATTACCCGTGTAAAGTGCTCTTTTTAAAAAATATTTCATCCGACTATAAGCTCGGCGGAGCTGTACAAGCACAAAATTCCGACGACGTTTATTTTAATCCCCACGCAAAATTTAGTAAAACTACGATTCCACGATTTTATTACAAAAAAGAAAGTCGTCCCTGCGTCATTATGAAAACACAAATTTAGAAAGTCTTCTATTTCCTATTTAATTCGGTAGCACAGATAAATTAATAAAACGACGGAAAATTTAAGCAAAAACGAAAATCCAAATCCCCGCAGGTGTGCATGAAAAATAGAAGCAGCATTGAAAATAAGAAGGAAGTGAACATTTTCGCAAGCAGTAGAAACTGTGAAGTTGGATTTTAAAAAGCGTACAGTTTTTTAAGAGCCGCGAGCGCGACGTACGTACGACGCGTGCATTTTCCGGGCCGGCGGCGCGCGCGCCTCGCGATCTTTTATGCACTGCGGTCGGTTTTAAGGATTTTCGCGCTTGTAATTCGCGCATTCGCCGAGGCCTGCGCCGCAGAGCGAGGCCGTGATAAATAAAGAGCGAGCGGGAAGGCGCCGGGACGAAGGCTACCGGGGCGAGATTTTACGCTGGTACTTTTTTTACGGCGCTACACGTGCTATCGCGCCGTCGCACTGAATGTCCGTCAAAGAGCAATAAAAGCGCGGGATAAAAAAGTTTGGATGGCGTGAGTGGTCCCTGGTCTTCCGGCTCGCCCCTTTTCTCGGTGACGGCGAAAAAAGAAAATATTCGCCGGGGCCCGACGGTCCGCGGCGCTCTCGGGGATCCCGGTGAATTTTTTATGCGCGCCGGGAAAGTGATAAGGGCAAATAAAAGGTCAGCCGGCGCTGAATGAGAATTTTCAAATTTGCTGATGGAGCGGAACTTCCGGGGATTTAGTACGCCTAACGGTTCGTTGGAGGTGGCTGCTTTTTTTATGGGGTTCCTTAATTTAATTAATTTCTGCGGGATTAAGGAGTGCCTTCAATTTTGGTATTAGATTAATAGCACGCTGTCTTAATTGCTAATAAAAAATCCTTGACGATTCATATCATAAATCTCATGAATGAATAGATTTTTTTATAAAAGATAATTTATAATAAACATCTTGTTCACACAAAAATGTACAGATACTATGCCCAGTATAATTAATACTATAGATTGGGTTATATCTTTAATTTTGTTAGCTGAATAGTTTCAAAAATAATGCAAATTTAAAATATTCTATTGGTTACACATCTTTGGTGAAATTCTAATTTATAGTACAAAATCTTAGTGCAGAGAATATTAAAAATATAATATTTAGATTAAATCTATATTGGACCGCGGCAGTTCGCAGCATGAATTATTCAATTCTCGTGCTATTCTGACTATTGAAATGCTAGCTGTCCGTCCAGTATTATTCATTGTAAATAATATTAGAGATTACAGACTCAATATCTCAAAAATATTTAATTAGTTCGCTATATAAAATAATTATCAGAGCGTTCACTCTATATTTACTATAAGAGCAATATTTTAGTTAAAATATTAAAAGAATTCGAAGTGTAGTAGAATAGGAGAAGTTTTATATTTGTAGAAATGTACAAAATATGTACTATATTTTCACATCAACATTCACGACCATGCTGTTTGTTGCACTGTACAATATTCCCGTGAGAAGGACACAAGTCCGTTACTACCGGCATAAGTACGTAACTGTATTATAACTGTACATTAAAGATCAATTTAGATTACAAGATTTAAAAAAATATATTTTTTACTTATACATACGATTGCATTAATACTTCATTACGACATTTATCACATTTAATTTGATATTGAATAAAATAATCCAAAATCATCGTTTGTTATTAAATTTATATTATTTGATTTAAAAGGCATGAAGTAATATCAACGCATTATTCGCGCGACTTAACTGATTTCCTCCTGAAATACGAATTAATAATTAATTTTCATCAGCTCGCAGCCCTCTCAACGTTTCGCAAACAAAAAGAAAAAATGTTGATTCTACCTGCATTGCTTTGACAAGCGAAGAAACGTTAACGCTCGCTAGTCAAATAACTAACCGAGCCGGTCAGCTCGCTGAAAAAAAAAGTCTCCCGCGCCTGGTAAATTCCGCCGCTCAGCGACGAACAACATGTATCATCGCCAAGCGCGAAGAGGCGCGGCTCGCGCCGCTGAAAAAAAAAACAACGGCGCAGTCGACGCGTCCGTCGAAAAAGCCCGCGCGAAATAGCGGAAATGAAGTTCGGGGGGTGGGCCGCCGGGGGGTGCAGTCCGCGGGGCGTGAAAAAATGTTTTTCGGTTTTTCGCGCTCGGCCACATTGTCGGTCAATAAAATCAAGCGCGTGCATTATTGTTATCGCGGCGCAATAGTCGCTCTCGTAAATAATCCCCGTGGCGTAAATTGCGAGCGGCACCCAGCGCCGCGCGCGAAATAAATCTGCGCGCTCGGGGGGCCCTCCGGGCGACGGAAAAAAAGCCTCGTTTGATTAGAATTTTGCCCGATTGAAAAAAAGGAGGAGGCAGCGGGGGAACGGCCCAGTTTCGGGCGCGCGGCTGGCTCGCGCAGATTAAGTCGGACCTGTGTGCATACGCGCGGCCGGCCGACTCGCGGCGATGCGATTCCCGCGTCATAAGTAAAATATCCGGGCGTTATCTTTATTTTAATTGCGAGCTTTCTGACCCCGGCGCGGAGATTGCGCCCGGCGCGAACAAACAACAGGTTGAAAAAAAAGGGGCCGCCGCGCCGATAAGATAATGTCGCGATTTATGGGCCGGGATTTACCAAGAGGTTCGAGCTTTTTTCCGGGCCGCTGTTTATCCAAGACGCGTGTAATTCAAGTATTGTTCCGAAAAATTACGGCCGCCGCTGAATCGTGATCGAGTTTCGGTCTGTTGTTAAAGTGCAGGGAGAGAATCGTGCTGAAAATAATTTATCTCGGATTGAAAAGAATGGGCTTTCATTTAAATTAGGAGGAGCGATAAGGAAATGCCATTGTTTCATTGAAAAGTACCTGGAATTCTAATTTTTTTTGACTATTACTTGAAAGATTCGGTATATTAATCTTACCTGTTGATTACTCGCTCAAAAAATTCACTTGAATTATAGTTTTATCTTTTCGATTAAAAAGTTTGGGTTTGCTTGCGTTTACTTAAAAATTTAAACCTCAGATGGTAAGACCAAGTAGCGTCTCATCGAAAACTCGTGAAATTATGAATATAAAAGTAAAGGGCACTTGTCGGTTTAAAGAATTCGATGAATGGTTCCTTTTAAATCTCTGTTTTCTTTTATACAAAGCACATCTTAAATACCTTTTAATATCAATTTTTATCTTTTTTATTATAAAGTTTACGTTGCTGAATACATATGATATAAAAAATCGAAAAAATAGAGCTAAAGGGCTTTCCTTAGGCATTATACGTTGAATTTTTCAAACTGTAGACAATGAAAATTTCAGACATTTTTATGCACTGACACTTCATGGTTATCTGCTAAATTATTTAACGAATTAATTATCACCGTAAAACGAACTAATTAATCATGTACAATTAAAGCCCTCCGTAAGTACAGTTTCCAAGAAATAGCGGGTCCTACCCATAAAACGCTCGGGCGCAGTCATAAGGCAGAAATGGAAATCAAAAAAGGCCGCGCGAACAGCTGGATACAAAGCGGCCGGGGCGGTGAGACACAGGCGAAAGGATTGGCGGGGGGGGGCGCAAGGAGAGGTTATGATGGGGAGCGGAAACGCAGGATAATAAGGTGAGAGCCGAGAGGCGCGGCGAGACGTGCGCCGGGCGGCCGACAGAGACGGAGCGGGCGAACGTCCCGGCGCGCTCGCGTACGTGACCGGAATGGGGCGTCCGCGAAAAGCGAATTACTTTGACGAACTCGTTGGTTATCGTGCTTAGGAGCTCGGCCGCCGGCGCTCGTTAGGTGCGCTCCTCGTGGAAATGGAAACGTAATGACGAACTCCCCTCCCCCCCCGCGCCGCGAGCTTCTGCGCCCACCCTCGATTCTCTTCTTCTTCTTCTCCCTTCTTTGTCGACTGCCGCGCGCGTCCCCTCCTTCTTCGGCCGGAGCTGCTTCCTTCGCGTTTTTTTTTCGTCCGGGCTAGTGCCCGCCGAGTGGGGTAACGAGATTCATCCGAGATTCCGGCGAGCCGGGGCGCGCGACGGGAATTAGCCGGCAGCTGCGGATGTTGATTCGACGCCGACGTGTATCGGATTTTACTCTTTTATGGTTTCCTTCACTGATCTTTCGCTGAATTGGGGATCGAATTTTTTTACCTCCCTTGCGCTTCCTTTGGACTTTCGACGATTTTTATTTCGGGAGAGGATTTCATTAGTCGTAATATGTTGGAAATAATAAGTTTAGATTTTTTAAAATAATAGTATAATTGTGCTTGTTATTACGAGTTCTGCGAAATAAATCGAAAAGTTTAATGATGCTACTCAGTTTGTGTATCATTATATTTTACAAGCTGGTACGCGTCACTGTTGTTATTATTTACTATTGCATTTTTTTATATTTTCTAGTAGGTATAAATAAGTTTAGATTCCAATGTTCGTTATAATATGATAAAATGCAAAAGAAGCAATGAAAAATCATAAATTATCACGTATTGCAGTGAAGTTAAAGCGTGAATTTAAAAAAATACTGAAAAATGCAAAATAGTCTTTATAAGCGAAATAAATTTTATTTTTAAAAAAATCACAAATTAAAAATTGAAACTGACACCGTTGTTGAGTTTGTGTAAACAAGCATATAAAAGATTCGATTAAACAAGAACAATTTATCACACCTCGCACTTGAATTCTTTACCAAACAAATTGACTTTTTCACAAAAGCAATAATTTTTACCCAAAAAATAAATTTAAAAGCCAAATTATTTCAGAGCATTCAATGTCATATTTTCCATCAACGCTCCGCGAAATAAAAGTAATACAATACAGAAATAAAAAAAAAGAGGATTCGGTCAATTTTCACCAATAAAAAAAAGAAAGCCGCACCGATCGATGTTAAAAAAAAATAGTAAAAAATCAATCGCTCTCGCGGTAGGTCGAGGGACGCGGCAGAGTCGAGCGGTTCCGCGGCAGCGGATGAACGCGCGGCCGAGCGGGCACGCGGGGGTGTGCACGGCAAGGGGGGCAGGGAGGCCTCGCGGCTTGTATCGCCGCTCGTCGCTGTAAACTTGCTATCTGCAGGCAGCAGACGTTAGCCGGAGCGCACGGGACTCGCGCGTCCCCCGGGAGCAGCGGCGACCGCCGGACGCGCGCGCGCGCCCATTGTCTCCCTTCTTTTTTCGCCGTCCCTCCTCCCGCGCCCCTGGCCGCCCGAGCGAACTTTTCGGCGGCGAGTGGCGCGGGCGCAGTCGAAGGCCGTCGGCGATGCACTCGCCCGGCTTATAGTCGCCGCGGCGGCGCGACGCCGAGCGGAAAATAACTGCCGGCGCCTCTTAAAACTTACATATTTTATGTATCACGCCACGCCGAGTTCTGAATAACTTTCCCTTCCGCTCCTTTTTCCCGCCGCGCCAGCCTTGCAGCTCCTTTTTTCCCTCTGCTTTGCCGTCGCGCGCGCGTTTCTGCTCCTTTTTTTTTCACTGACTGCACCCGCCGCGCGTGCAAGATGTTTTACTGATTGGGTCGGGATATTTAGTTTGCGAGTGGAGAAGATGAAACGAGTTATAAACGAATGATGCAGTAAATAAAATGACGAAATTTCTTTTTGGTGGAGTAAAGTACGATTTGTTGATATTTTATTTCAATCAGTTCGTTTACGTGATATTAGTTGAAAAAATTTATACAAACTTTGAAAGGGAAACAATTTTACAAAATTCAGTAATGTAAATAAATCGTTTGGAAAAATTGAGAAAACATTCAATATTTCGTTAACAAATATTATGTAACTCGTGCACTCTTTTGCAGTAGTAAAATAATTTGTTTGTAATACTAAAATATTTATTAATTAGTTTATAAAAAAGAAAGATGAAAAATATAATAGTATATTTTTCACTATTAGATTTCTCCTATTTCTGTTGAACTGATTTTACGCTGCACGCCTACACTTATACGAAAAAATGTAAAAAACCCAAGAAAAATATAAAAACATTCACTTTTTCATTTATATTCACAGCAAGTTCCCGCCTGTTCAAGTCCGCCTTGTACCGAAGTAATAACCGTCCTGTTATTTACTAAATTCTCGATAAAAAAAGCTCCATAATTTATCCCGAGCGTAATCGGACGATAAAAAAGAGGAGGCAGCGCGGAAGGCAAGAACAGGGCGTGAATATTCTCGCAGCTCGGTAGTGCTTGCTTTGGCAACCGAAAAACGTCGTAAAGCGTCTGCGCTCGCGCCCTAGCCGAGAAATTGGATTTTCGAGGGGTGTACATGCACGCGCACACGCTGCCCGCATCGCAGCGAGCATCTCGCCCCGCGCGCGAAATGAAAACCAGACCGAGAGAGCAGCGACAAGAAGCGCCGGGGAAATAATAGAAAAAAAAGTATGCGCCGCGCTCTCGCGAGGAGCGGCGCGAACGAGGTGCGGCGCGGAAATCACGGCGGATTGTTCGAGCCCACCCCCGGGGGCGCGAACGGTCATCGCCGGCCGGCGACAGTAACGGCGCGGCGCGCGCCTATAAAACTGCGCCGGATGAAATGAGCCGGCAATAAAACTCGCAATGCGCCGCGATGCATATAAGTTTCCATTTGTTTCAATTTGCGTCGCCCGGGCCCTTTCGCCCCCGCCGCCCCGCGCGCAGATAGCATTCACGGACGAAAACTCATTTTCCCGATAAGAAATCGCGCGCTTTAAGCCCCGCGAGTCCCGCGCCGTATATACCTACGGCGCCGCGAGCTCCTCGTTTAGCCCACCTCCCCCGCCGCTCTTTTTTCCACGCCCCTCTCCGCCTCGGCGACTTTCCTTTATTTTCGCGCTTTTTTTTTGCTGAGCGACGCCGGCGAGCCGGTCAAATTAGCGACGCTGAACTAATTTGATAAAGCGACGCCGATGAAAAGGATCGCAGACTCCGCGCGCGGAAAATGAAGATCCTGCCGGGCGTTAATGAAAATGCAAATTATGATTGATTTCCTTGTGTCCTCGGCGCCGATAACTTCCCGGCGTGTTTTTTTTAGAGTCTGCTAATTTCATTTGTAAGAGCCGAGGTGAAGCGAATTGTCGTGGATTCTTCGTGGCAAATAAATTGCTCCCATTGTTGCATTGTTTAATTGATTCTAAAAATATTATATACTTTCGATAAAAACATCTGCTACAGTACGTATGACCTTTTTCTCGTTTACGGATTCAATTTGAGGGAACTGTCTATCGATTTTACTTTTGTGACATGTATGTTCGAATCAGCAATTGATAAAGAAAACCACGAGAGCAAAAGAATTAGTTGTCAACCTTTGTTTTTTACTCGGTTAAAAGGAATTCGTAATTGTCCATTTGTAGCACTTGTAAAAGGATTTCCAAAAATATTGTTTTCGAAAAAGAGGCAGGCGAATTTCGACAGTATTAGTAAAATGCGATAATTAATGCTCACTGTCAAGCATTAAAAGAAAATTTTTCTCGTTTTTTTTCTCTCCGAATTTCCAAATATTCACCTTTTTCATTACAATGAGTCGCAGTAAATGATGAAACTGAAATTTTTGCCCTACTGCCTCGAAGAGTTTAAAATTTTGATATGCACAGGTCGTCACCCCGAGGGCGAGCGTGAAAATTAATATTTCGCGAATATCCGGGTAAAATGAAACGTCCAAAATATTTCGCCGATAGCGCGGCATAAAAATTTCGCAGCTGGAGCGAATGACGACTGGAGCTAGCGGCGGTCGACCGGCCGGTAGAGAGGGACATTCCCGCGAGCGGACTCGCGGAATCCCGACGCGCGATATCCGATCGAAATTGACACTAACTTATACAAGAAATGCCCGGCTAAGAATCTATAAGTTCCGCGCGCCCGCGGAGTCTTCGGAATTTCGAAATTGAATGCCGATATTATTCGATTGGCGAGCGCGGGCCGCTCCAATTGAGAAATTCCGGAGCTCACCGCCGCCGGACCTTCCCACCCCTTCCCCCGCCCCCGCACGTCCTACGCGCAAGATACCGCGTGCATAGGTATATACACCCGGCACCTCGCGCTATCCTCCCTTTCGAATATGAGCGGCGTGCGCGACAGTCCGGTCGGTACCCCCTCGCGCCCCCGGGATTTTATTTTGGCCCATTACCCGCGCGCGGAGCCGCAGAGCCGCGGCCGCTGCTGACGTCACTGTACAGGGCCGAAAGCCGAGCTGCACATTTTGCACTTTTCTCGGCCGTCAAGCGCGAACGGACGAGACGTCGACCCCGGGAACTTGGCTCGGCTCGATTTTCCTGCTCCCACCCCCCTCCGCCCGGCGCTTTTGTTCGTGGCGCCGCGTCTCCTCTCTTTTTCCGCGCGGAGACGCCAGCCTTGCGACGGGGACGACTCCTCCGCGGCTATTATTACAGCGACTTACGGCCGGTTGCCGCTACGGCCGTGCTCGAAATTTTTCCTGCTTGAATAATCATTCCTGTGGTCGCCGGCTGTGCTGTGTTTAGAGAGATGGTCCAAGCTTCCCGGATTTAGGGGGCTGCTTTAGATACAACCTGCCGAGGCTCTTAGTCGCTAGACGTGAAACTTTTACCTTCATCATTTGATGAAGTTAGTGACTCGATGATAACTTGCACAATTTTTTCGACATAATTGTGGTGTGTTAGATATAAAATAGGTCATTTTATTATTTAAATTTGTGTAGGATATGACTATCCAGATTTAGTTTAAAAAATTTATATAAATCTCTATAAATGTGAAATAGCAAAACTCATTTTTCCATATAATAATTTATTTATATTTACATTTTTAAAGCATAATTCGCTTTATAATTTTTTAAAAAATCAGCCCAGTATTTCTACTTACCAATTTGGTAAATTATCGAATAGCAGTGAGTTCGCATCTTATTTACCCTCGGGCAGCGCCGAAGCCCTCGGCCAAATTAGTCCTGAATATGTATAATCGAGTCAACGAATAGCTGAAAGAAACAAGCGGAATTTCTCGGCGAATGCCCTCTCGACATGCACGATCGCTCCTCTGAAAATGCATTTACGGCCGCGCCCGCGGCTCCCGCGCACGCAGCCGTGTGCCCCGGCACTCGCGAAAATCGCTTCGAAGGAAAGAGGAGGAAGGGCGCGTGGATCGCGCGAAAAAAGCGCCGCGTAACAGTCCCAGCTAACAATCGAAAATACCGGCCGAAAAAGTCGAAAGGGACGGCATTCTAAATATCCCGGGCCTCCATGAGCATTTGTCACAATTTAAAGCGGATATAAAAGTGCGCGAGCTGCGAAGCCGGGGGTGGAAAAAAAAAATACGGAGCGAAAGAGGCAAAACGAGAGGGGAATAGGGCTGGCTTTGCCGTCCGAGCGAATAAACTATTATCCGCGGAGGGGACGAGACGCGCGGAGTATAACGAAACCGCCGGTGTTAACCGTAATGCACGAGAGCCCGGCCGTAGAGGATTAAATGGGCGGGGGCGGCTGCAGGTGAAAATCTCCTTTGCGCGCCGCAAGATATTTACCTCTCTTTCGGCCCTGCTCGCCGCCGCTGTTTCTCGGCTGCGCCCGACCTCCCTTATACCCGGCTGCTGCAATCCCGCGCGTACGTTCCTTCTCTCCTCCTCCCTCTCCGCTGTGCATCCTTTCCGGCGCGCG
The DNA here is from genome assembly GCA_900480045.1 of Eurytoma adleriae. Taxonomy (NCBI): domain Eukaryota; kingdom Metazoa; phylum Arthropoda; class Insecta; order Hymenoptera; family Eurytomidae; genus Eurytoma; species Eurytoma adleriae. The sequence continues at coordinate 308,538 of UXGC01000078.1, forward strand.
CGCGCGTATCGACGCGGAAACCCTTTTTCGAAATACGCGGAGGTGTGTTTTTGCGTATAACGACGCGACGCCCTTTCAAACCCCGAGACTCTTCTAATTTATTGGAAATTTCTTTGCGCAATATTTGATCGTCGTATTGGCTTGTTTCACTATCTGAAAATAGATCAACTGCAGACAGTGGATTAAAAAAAACTTTGGGATTGTGATAAATTATTTTCGTAGAGGATTTAGAAAGAAAATTTTCTTGTGTCCTTTTTTTATCCACACTTTCTTAATTTATTACTTTTGTAAGATTAAAATTTTATTTGTTTATTTTCAACCTAATACGTAATATCAGTAACGGTGTAATTGTAGTAAATCACGTGTATTGTATTTTGTACTACAATCAGTATTTAATTAAAAATTGCTAACACATGTTGCTTTATTTATTACTTATTCTACAGATGCTTTATAAAAAATTTTACGTATAATGTTGATTAAATAAACCTTTATATTTTAAAATTTATTGATTACGAAAAAAAAGACATGTAAAGTGAAAATAAAAAAAAATATTACATACAAAACAAATTGAATGACGAGTAAACCCGGCAGATTTGCGCGTTTCATTAAAGTCTTCTCAGAGGGAAATCTCCCGTGGACAGACAGATAAACACGTAGGAGTGGCGCGCGCGGCCTGTCCGCGGGATTTCCATAAAAGCTCGCGCGAGCTCGTGCAAAAATCCTTGGGCTTACGCGCGGGGGGCTGCACCGCCCCGCGAGCGTCGAGGCTCGGGCGCTATCGCCGCGGCCGCGATTGCCCCATTTCGGCGGCTCTTTGTTTCGCGCGACGGCCGCGCGCGACCCGGGATATAATTATAATTTCTCGGCCGCGCCGCGGGACGAGCCGCGCTCGTTTGCTTTAGCTCCGCGTTTGCGCGCCGCCGTTTTATTAACGCGCCCGGCTCACCGGCAGTTTTGCCCGGCTATTTGTAATTTGGCTTTTCTTTGTTGTAATTCTGCAATTCGGGCTATTAATTTCGTTAATTACCAAAGTTTCCAGCGAACGCACGGCTCGCGTCCGTCCCCGTCGGCGGGCTTTTTTTTCGGATGTCAGCGAGTCGCTGATTAATCCCTTTATGAAGGCTGTTTTACATACGTTTTAAATGAGCGAAATTTTGCTTTCGGAAAAATCCTTCAAACGTTCCTTTGACGGTTGATAAAATAAACGCTTCAATGTTGATTTAAATTTTGTAAAATTTAAATTTGCCCCTGTTTGTGAGAAAAAATCACGCGCAAAAAAGTGCGTAATAAATGGGTTGCTTTAATAATAGCCACAAAGTTAATATATGAAGTTGAGAATTTATTTTTTCAGGTACAGAATGTGTATTATCAATATGCTTTTATAAAATATATAAAATTTTTATACAGCGCATTTTTACGGCACTTTTCCTTAAAATAATCGTGAAAATATAAAACAGAAGTGTTATATAACTATAAATATAAAAATTACAAGTAAGGACAATAAATTAGAAAATAAAGTTTGAGATAGGAAGGTGCCAGTCTATTGGCAGTGTTTTGTTACGAATGCACTTGAGAAATAAATATTAAAAGTCATGCAAATCCCTAATCACATGGCAAAGTGCCGAAAGATTATTTAAATAGCACCTTCAACATAGAAAAAGTAATTGCACCCCTGTAAATCTTGGCAGCCAGAAAGAATGGCTTGCATATTATATGGACATTGCCATCTCAGCATTACCCAAAGTATACCGTTAGCCTTTCTCTTTGTTCATTTTTTATTTTGATACTGACACTATAAATAAAAGACTGTATTATACTTTCAAAGAGAATACTAATGTTTGAAATGACCTACATTACTAGCATAAAAATACAGAATCATATTTTATGCAAAATGACTACGGGAAGTAGAAAAATGAGTTTGAAACATTTAATTATAATCGATAATACTGAATTTATTACAATATTATTTTAGTGGAAACCGACCGTGCAGATAAGATGTAACCACGATATTCAATTAGTTTTATTCATTTATTCATTTTTCTGTGTCTTATAATAGATTCGAAAATGTTTAATTCAAAAAACTGACTGATAAAACCGGATACTAAGATTTCTTTGAAAATTGAGATAACTTTGCGAGCAGCGAATTTTTGCAGGATCTTTTCTACTTGATATTATCAAAGATGGTTAAAAAATTCCAGATATTTATACGAAGGCATAAATGCAATATCTCCGCAAAAATGTCTTAAGGGCTTTTACCCGACAAAGGGGCACACAAAAGTTAAAAACTCAAAGTGCTCGAAAACATAAAAAAAAGTGTTATCCCTTTTACTCGCAAACCCGCAACACAGTAACTTTATTCAAGAAGAATCTTTACGAAATAACCGAACTCCGATAACAAAAATTTGTTGCTTAACTCCATCATCTCCAGTTCACAACGATAAGGTTCGAATTTCGATTTTCGTGCAAAAAAAAAAAGCCGAGCACGCGATATCTGAAAAAGAGTCGAGTATAAAAAAATTCGAGCGCGAGCTCTCCTCTGAAACAGATTGAAGAGTCAGAAAGCGAGAAGATGAAAGGGGGGAAAATGAAGCATCGGTACGGATCGACCCGCTCGCGATACCCTTTCGCTCGTCTTCCCCCGAAAGGACTCATCGAGCAGGCGCAGCGTCACACAGCCATCAAACGCCCTCGGCTCCTCGCGTCATCATCGCGCGCGGCCCCGCGACGACGCGCAGCTCGCGGCGCGGAAAGCCTGCAAAAAAAAAGCGAGAGGGAGAGGAGATCCGCGGTTATCTCGCATCCGGCTCGGGCCTGCCTTCCCCCCGCGAGCGCGGCGCATCCCGCGCGAAACGGCATAGGACGTTTCATTAAAAGCGAGCGCGTGACAATGTGTCGGGAGGGGGCCGCTGCATGCGGAAAACGCGCGCGCGCGCGCGCCGGGAGATAAACAGGCGCGCGCAGATGGCTTCGCTTTTCAATTCGCGGAGATAGTGACGTCAGCTACGGCGCTTTAGCCCGACACGAGCAGCGCCTGCTGTGCCGAGCCCTCGAGCCACGATCGTCCGCGCGCCGGGGAGGGAGTTCACGCGCGGCTCCGATAAGCGCGGATCGCAAGCTTTTCGCGGCTTGCGTTTCGCCTGCGTACTTTTTTTTAAACTTTGATCGATGCGTTCGCGTCACTGATGCTGATCCTTTTGTAGGAAATGCTGTTGTTAGATGAGATAATCAGTACATAAAAATAAGTGTGACAATATGTGTTATTACTTTAAACATAAATTATCGTATCCATTAATTATTTTATAGTAGATTTTATTTTATTCGGAGAAGTTTTTTACGAATGTGCATTTTTTTCGAAAAAGAAAAGAAACTATTATAATTTTTCCAACAATAACAATCTGCTAGAAAGTTAATTTAGACAGAGTCACTAGACTAGAATCACTCGAAATTGAATTTCAGTTTTCAATCGAGTGGTTTTTCACTTTTCCGCATTTTGAGAATAGTCATAGATTAGACATGTTTTTTCTATAAATTACGTATATAGCGATCTTACAGTTCTTACTTACAGCTTATTATGAAAATTAAATCACATCATATTAATGCAATTATTATCGAATAAATAAACAAACTTACAGTGGTTAGCGTTTTTCAAACGTCAAAGTATTTTAATCACAAGGCAAATACGAGTGCCGCACAATCGAGCGCACAACGACGACATTCATTTTCGTTCAAAGTTCAGTCAGTAATATAAACTCGAAACGACAACTTGGCCGGGGGTGAGGGAGAGAGCGATTCGACGATGAGTAAAACCCCGGGCTGCTAAAGCAGTGCGCCTCGCATTTCTGAAATGCCTCGGCACAAACATTTCCGGAACGCGGGCCGCGGCGCGCACACAAGATTTTTCTGAAGAATTCATAGCCCCGGGGCTTTGCGCGCTGCGCTTACGTAGGCGCGCGCGCACTCATCTTCGGCGAGGGGCCGCCCGCGCTCAAAGCGGGGGGAGAGGACGAGAGGGACGGTAAATAAAAAATTTGCGCCCGCCGCGCGCCATCGAAATGAATGAAGGCGCCCGGGAATTCGCGAAAGTCGTCGTGCTCGTTTAAAGATTTACGCGCGCGCGAGATTTTTTCGCGCGCGCATAGCGCGGCTACGACCCCCGGGGCTCAGGGGGAGGGGACGGGGCGCACTTGAAATTTTTCGGAAGGCTGCCTCGAATATCGCGGCGGCTTCGAAAGGCAGCCGCGGAAAATGCGCGCGCCGGCTCGCCCGCGAGATTCCTCGGGCGAATCGTAAAATTTGATATCGCAGGCTAAACCTTCAATATCGCGAATCCGATGATTGCCGTAGCCGCGTTATTAATTCTACGCGAAAATCGTTCCTCGCTTTACCGCGCTTAAAAGAGAAAACTTCTTTTTTTATTAAAAAAAAGAGACAAAAGTATTTTGTCTTCATTTTTCTCGGGTTTGAAGAGATTCTAGTTTCGCGAGGAAAAAAAAACGTATACGGAGCAAGGACGCGTTCTTTGCGTTCGTGCGATGAGAGGAAAAGCGGCGGGAATCCAGGAGCGCTGTTTTTGTAACGCTGGCTTCAATCACCGCAGACAATCAAATAACGACGAGCCCGCATATTATGACGCGCCACCGAGAGACCGATAACTCAGGAAAAAGCTCGACAGAGGGAAAGTGATAACGTCTGACTCGTGAACAAGTGCGCCATCGAGGGCAGGTAGGGGAGGGATGACGCGCGGGAGCGAGAGAGACGGAGGGAAAAAAGGCCGGAGCAAAGCGAAAAATTGACGCGCATCGCGAGTCGGACGGAGAAAGGGAGAGCAGTAAAAGAGAGGAGTATCGGTGGCGCGGGTGAATGAGCGAGGGGTAAAACTATAAAAGGAGTAACAAAGGGATCGACGTCGGGGAAGAGCTGCGAACGATGGCTATAAATGAGGATCCGAGTGATTAGTCAATTCGACAGAGGATGAAATGCGAGATGGAGTGTAAATAGATGAAAAAAGGAAAAAGGTCTTTCTCTTTTCAGACCACTTTTTTTAATTTTAAATGAATCGCCGCAAATCAACAAGTAGTTCTTTCCAACAAACAAAGTGATTACGTTAAACGCCTTTTAAATAGAATAATTAACAGCGACAACGTAAAAAAGTCATTACTTTGTTTACGCATTTGATGAAAAGTATTAAAAAGTAATAGCGAGCGAATAACAAACCGAATGCCAAAAAGTGTATAAACGGTATCAGCGAAACAAGTCAACAGCAGTGCTTAAAGCCGAGGCTTTTTCGAGTTTGCTCGCAAATTGATTCCGCCCATCGAGGCCGGCGGACAAAAAAAAAAGCTCGGCGAAGAAGTGCTCCGCAAATTATTTCCAGCCGCGTGTGAAAAGAGATACAACGAGAGCGGGCGCTCGGGCGCGCGATAGAGCGGCGGATGAAAGGGCGACGATCCCGCTCGGCCGCGCGGCAGCGGCTGCGGCGCCGATGAAATCACAGACACAAAGGGAGGAAGAATCGCGCCTGCGCGCCCGTAAACCGTCGGCGCTCGCCGGTCCGATGTAAATGGCCGGCGCGCCCGCGACGGACCGGAGGCGCCGCGCGTCCGAACAAGGGGGACGAATTGCCGAGCGAAGACATTGTACTTTCCTTGCGCGACGTGGCAATTTAATGCGGCTCGATTTAATTGTTTCGCTGTGACGAGGAGAGCGCGGAAGCTCAATGGGTTGTCAGGGCGCTATGTCCGTTCGGAGCGCGCGTTTCTACGGCGACTTTTTTCCTCGGCGGCCGGCCGTTTGTTCGTTCAATTTGGCCGATTTGTCAGTCACGCCCGTTCGTTGAATCGCTGAGATATTGCGGCTTTTGGCCGCGGCGCGTCAAATGCTTGCGATAATTATTCTTGTTTTAACGCTGCCCCCTCCTCTTCTCGTTTTCCTGCGGTGCGCTGGAATTTGTCTTTCACCTGTAACTGATTTTATGGCGTCGCATTTATCCTGAAAGATATATGACGATGTTTTAAGTGGTTTTTGTTTCAATGTAAATTAATAATTATTAAAATTTTCATTAAAATAATTAAATAATTATGTTCCTGATGGTTAAATATTTCTAACGCAAGATTCTTTTTTTTGTTTCAGGTAAGCTATACTTAATAACTGACTTGGTATTGTTTTAGAGTGAGTATAGATAAATTAATTTGTAATGTTATGTTAGTGAAATTTGTTTACTTAAGTATATTTATTGCACAGTCACAACGATAAATCCTTTAATTTGTTGCGATAAATAAAATGAAACGGTTTTGCGTATACAACCTATGTGCAATAAGTTTTAAGTAGTATTAGACGGATAAGGTCAGACATGAGCCTTCAATGCGATTTTCGCATTCTTCTTATAATCGGGCATACAAATCTGAACGAACAATTATATTTCTTTTATAAATAATAAATTAAAAATTATATTTAATACTAAATTAAAAAAAAAGTTTCAACCTATGCGCAATAAATTTTAAGTAGTATTGGCCGGATATGGTCAGACATGATCCTTCAATGCGACTTTCACATTCCTCTTACAATCTGGCATACAAAATTGACGGAACAATTATATTTCTTTTATAAATAATAAATTAAAAATTATATTTAATACTAAATTAAAAAGAAAGTTTCAAGCTTTTTTCTAAAAAAACATCAAAGTAACAGAATTTTCAACAATAGGAAAAAAGTTACGCTTCGCAGCACCGCGATCGCGCACAGCCAAATGAGTAACCGCGTTTGCTGGGCGAAAAGGGAAGTTGTAAGGGGCTTGGGGTCAAAGCTCGCGCTCTATTAGCGATGAAAGTCAAGTCCAGCGGGTCTACAAGGCCAGCGTGACGCGCGTGGCCGCGGTACTCGCCGGGGGGCGGGGGGGGAGCTCGTGCGAAAACCGCGGAAACTCCCTGAATGCGCTTCCGTTTCCCTTAGAAAGCGGGCCTCCGGCGTCCCTTTGACGCCGGCGCCTTTCTTCGGCCGCGCGCCGAAAAGAATCGCGGCCCCGCCGGGCGGCGGCCCAAAGAAGTCGCTCGGCGAGATGAAGGGGAAACACAAAGGCGGCCGCGGTGGAGAGCGCGAGAAACACGCCGGGGGATCGCCGCCCGATGGGGTCGCTCGCTGGCCGGCAAAGCCGCGGGCGAAACAAACGGGAAAAAAAAAGTGCGAGGGCCGGCCGGAAAGGCCTTTTGCGCCGCGCGTCGACCGAAAATCACGGCCGGCGTTTCCGGCGAAACAAAACAGCGGCCGGAACGCGTGACGAGCGTCGATCGAAAAGGCCGGAGGGGGGAAAAAATCGGCGCGAAGCAGAACGGAGTCAGCGGGAAACGGCGGTGACGAGTGGCGGCGGAGAGAGGAAAAAAAGTGTGTAACGAAGGGGGGGTGGGCGCTAATATAGTGGCGCGCGCGCGCGGGCGGCACTCCGCGGCGCAGTCGAGCGGAGAGGGCTCCGGGGGGAGAGCCGGCTCGAGAGGCGTTTATCCGCGCGCTGAAACACAGAGCGGGGGGGCGAGGCGAAAACGCGAGAATTAAAATAAACGAATGGAAAAATGTCCCGGCGAGACCTGTTTGAGTCACCTCGCAAATTGAAAGCGCGCCGGACCGCCTGCGCCCCGGCCCTTGCTTCCTCTATTTTCTCGCCGCCTCTGCCTGTCTCCGTTTCGCGGGCGATACCTCGTCTCTCTTTCTCTCTCCGCCTCTCTCGCGGAGCACCGACACCGCGGCTGTTTTCATCTTTATCGCGCCGCTTGTTTAAACGACTTGCTGCCCGCTCTTTTATGCGTTATTTCTCTTTTACAGGCGGCGCCGGCGATGAGATTTGTTTAAGCGATGAGGAAATTTTAAATGTTTCGCCGGGCTTGCGGTCGCGCTTTTTTCGGATTACTTTTATATCCGGCATATGTTTTTTTAACGGATTCGCGAAAATGAGCTCCGCTGCGCAGTCGTATTTACACCTTGTAAATTTTATGCGGCTTCGCAAAAAATTCATTTATTTTCTAACAAATTTGTTTACAGATTTTTAATAATTGAAGATCTTTTTCTTTCGGAAGTGAAGTTAAAGCGAAATATGCTATAAAATTACTCTACTTAGAAAAATATCTCTTTATTAAACGTAATTATTCAGCTTATTAAAGTAATTTCATTAATTAAAATATTTTAATTAAAATTAACGCTAATGATAAAATGTACATTTAGTAATTATAATATACGATTTGTTATCGCAATCGAAGATAAAATAATTATTCAATAACACTTAAAGGTAAAATTTTCATAAAAATTATAGCTGATACGAGAACAAGGTGAGGCGAGTGAAAGAGAGCAATAATTGAATGAAGTGAAAGTTTGAAAAAACTCTGGGCTCGGGTATACGTATATAAACACTCAAGGGGAGAAAAGTTCTCGATCACAGTTGAAAGGATGCGAGTGCGCGACGGAAGATAACGAAAGGCAATGTGCTCGTCTCTTCTCTCGACTACAGGAGTGGGGGTTGAGATAGAGTAGATTGAAAGGGTGGTACTCGTACGCTTTGTACACAGGGCCCGGTAGACGAGGAGTGCTCAAAAGAGGGAGCCCGTGTTTAAAGCTCCTCTTTTTACCCCGGCGCCGCTAATTTAATTTGATTAGGCAGTTTATATTTGCCTTTGATATGGAAATTTTAACGAGAATCACGTTTACTCAGAGCATCCCGCCTCCCTCGAATTGTTCAACTTTTTATTGTTAAGATTGAAAAGAGCCTGCGAAGCTACCGGGATATTACAAATATTCTTAGAGGAAATCCTTGGCGATAATGAAATATAAAGGTATTCCAATGGTTTTAAAATATAATTTAATTACTTTTTGGCGGGCGTTATAAAATTATAAAATTAAAATTCACTTGATTGATATTGATACGTGATACTGTAAAATGCTAATAAATATTTTCAGTCATTTTCAATTTCCCTGGCTTAAAATTAAAATCTATTTTTCAAAGGTGTCTCAATGTGTATTTTAATATCCAATATAGTTGTCATTGTCAATTTACTTTGCAAGTATTATCAGCTTATTGATTTTTTCCAAAATAAAAGTTCTTAAATAAACTTTTAAAAAATATTTGCGATTTCGATGTTGAACATTTCAACTTTCAAATTAATGTCGAACGAATAGTTACTAGAACTCAAAAAAATTCAATTTATTTTTGTATAAAAGAATAATTTACCGTAGTTTAACTTTTAAGAAGATTGCATTTTCAACTCTCCATACAAAACTCGTTTCAATCAAAATAGTTATACGTTTCAATTTAAAATTGCAATCTAATTGAACAGATCTATCGCTTGTTCAATCAAACGCCGTTCCATTGTTTGCATACTTTCTATACCCCATTCAGAAAATCCCTGTTAATTCATTAAAACGCATTTATCTATCGAGCCGGCATAATGAACGTTACAAATTCTCTTCGTTTACGGAAAATAATCGAAAAGACTCGAAGTATCCCCTTTCATCGAGCCGCTGAGAAAAAAGCGGCCATAACGAGGCCGCGTCCAAGATAAATCCAGGTCCCCGGTACAGGATCTTATCTCGCGGCGCGGATGAAGCAGCGCGCGCCCTATGATTCATATAAAAGTAAAGAAACCGAAGAGGCACGGGGCTATAAATCCGAGGAGAAAAAAGGCGGGAACGAGGCGAGATAGCTCGCTCGGTGTCCATCAAGGATAGAGAGGTTGCGCCCGGCGTATATATCGCGGCTGGTATCGGTATCGTCTATCGGCGCCGCGTATCTCCCCTTTCTCTCTCTCTCTCCCTCGGCGCCTCTCTCTCTCGCTTTGGGTCTCGCGCAAATGGCGCGAACATCCGCGTGCCGCCTTCCTAACTTATCGCCGAAGGAAGCGGCGCCCCCCGCGCGCACTTTAGCCCGGGCCCCTCCGCAACTCGCTTCGCGCACCACCGCCTTTTCCGCTCCCCGGCCCTCCACCCCCAGCCACTCCCCCGCCCCTTTCATAGTGCGCTTTCATCCTCCTCCGGAGGCGAGCATTCATATTCGGTCTTGCCTCGCCCCGCCGGCGTGTACAGCCGAAAACTCGCTTTCTCTCGGCGCGCGCGCGCGCCGGGGGAGAGAGTCGCGCTGAAAATTCGAAAGCCTCTTTCGAGATTCCACCCCCGCGCCTTTTCTTCCCGTTCGACTTTCCCTGCCGCGCGCGTACGCGTATATACCCCGGCCATCTTTTTAGTGCCCCCCTCTGTCTTCCTCTCTCCCCGCGGCTCCCGGTCTCCGGCGGACGTTCGCCCCGGCGAGGAGGGACGCGCGCGCTCCGATGTATTATTTAGAAAGGGGAGAGAGAGCGCGGGTATCGGGGCCGAAGGGGGAGAGCTAAAGGGTTTTCGGGGGACTCCGGCGCCGCGCTGCGACTGCAGATATTTCTAAAGGCGGATCCTGCGGCTTGTCATTGTGATACGGGGATGGATTCCGGGAAATAAGGGGGAAAGAAGAGCCGCGCTCCCGCGTGGGAGGAGTCCGCGGGGCTCTCCCGCCGACTTAATGCGATCGATCCGGCGCGCGCCCGCTTCGCCAATGATTCCTCCGCGACGCGCGCTTTTATTTTCGGCTTTGCGCAGCGATCCCGCGAGTCGAGTTTCGACGTCGCGAGGCGCGCCGGGATATATCGGCTGTCCGGGGAGGGGACGCGCGGCGTAAATTATTTCTCTCGGGCCGGAAGCCGGCGCGGGGGTGGAGGCTGGGAATAGAGATAGCGCGCGGGGCAGCCGGAAAATTTGCGCGAAATAAAGCTCCGCCGCGCGCCGGGGGCCCTGGACGGAAGGTACGTGACCGAGAGCAAATAGTCCCGTGGCGAGCCCCCGTCGCCCGTACTGCGGCCCCGCGAACGACGTCGTTCCCCGGCAACGTTCGGTCGTCGGCGCGGAGCACGCTGAAACGGCGGAGGCCGTTTTCTACCGCCGGCGCTCCCCCCGCTCCCCCCGCGCGGCCCAGGGAAATCGAGAAGCGAGCTTCCGGAGTGGGTTTTGCCTTTTCGCCCCGGTCGACGCTCGTCTCGAGCGAGACTCTTCCTACGGCCAGCTCGGCCGGATTTTCAAAATAGATAAGAGCTTATCTGGGCGGGGGCGTATTTTCTAATTAAGCGCGTAGAGTTTGGCTGTTAAGTGTGAAGTATGTGGAATAGCTATTCCAGCAAATGGTCTTTGTTTGCTAGCTTTTGATAATGAAGATATCCGCGTTCATTTACTTTAAAATTAAAAATGCCGGGGGGTTAGTTTACAAAAACTTATTTGTTTAAGAATGCGCTAAATAAAAAATTTATTTCTATATTTGTTAATTTATTTTTATGGCAGGCATAACACATTGGTTAAAATTTGGTTTGGTAAATAAAAAAATGTTAAATTTTTCTTTTAGCAATAACCTATAATATTTGGAGTAGACAAGTAAACATTCAGTTTTATTAAAAATTTTTAAATCCGTGTTCATAAAATTTAATATCTCTAAAATAAAAGTTGAAATGGGCATAACATTTTATTGTAACATTTGTTTAATAAATTGCGATTTTGCACAGAATTCTACAAAAAAATGAAAATAAATTAATTAACTGTAGTTTCAATCAAAATCAAAAATAATTTTTTGAACTTGTTTGTAATCCTTTAATTTATTCTTTTAATTAAAATTAACACATCAATAAATAAAATCTGCATATTATTTAATATTAATAATGAAGTTGTAAATTCATTTAAATTAAGACCATGAGCAAAAAAATAAACATAAATATTTTACAATTAGTAGCTCTCATAATGAGTTTGATTCGCGCTTCAAACGGCATAAAGATAAAAACATCAGAAAAAATTTTTGCGAGTAAAAAACACGCAAAGAAAGTGAATGCTTAAAAGAGACGAAGTAAAGACGAAAGCACTAGAGGAAATTAATTGAGAGTGAAGAAAAAGGAAAGGAAAAAGTGACGGCTAGAAAAAGAATGAGAGGGCGAGAGAGATATATATTTTTTAAGGACAGAGAGAGAGAGAGAGAGGGGAGCGGCTTTTGCAAAGGTAGCAAGAATTCAAAGTACATAATATAATGGATATCTTCGCGAGGAGCGTCGAGAACTCGGCCGCTTTATTTCTGGCGATGCTAGTAGCTCTCTAAGGAAAAACTTTAAAAGACTTGAACGACTCCCGCTTTTCTCCTTCTCTTTCCTCCTGTCTACCTATCTCACTCTCGCTCTTTATCTCGCTTTTTCACACAATCACACTCCCTCTCTCCACTCCACTTAAATTTTACTCGTTATATTATTTGCCTGTGTACTCTTCGACCGCTTTTACTGCTTGATACTTACTTTACTTCTCTTATGTTCACGCTTCCAGATTTAGAATTTATAGAAAAAATTGTTCTTTTATCGTTTCAACGGATTCTACAAAAAATTACGAACAAATGAATAGGTTAATTATTAAAGTTCGATTGAACTTTTGTAGATGATTTATTCAACAATAAGGATTCCGGATAGGGTAAAGGAAAAGTTTCTGTATAAACCATAAATCAGAACGTATTTAATAAATTTAATAAAGCTCTTCCGAGAAAATATGACCGAAATAGTAAATAGTGTCTTGCGCACTAATGAATAAAAGAAGAATTCAGCGTAGGATCAATTCTTTTTCCATGAGCTTTATACTCAAACGCAGATGTTTGCCTCATACATCCGGGGGGAGTCGGGTCCTTTTTGTCCCAACGCATTATATTACCGGTGCACGATAAAAAGTTGCCTTTTTTTCTTCTTTTATACACTATCGATAAAAAGCTCATTTCTCTATCTTCGGCTTGGCGTATCCTCGCTGAATGAATCGCTTGAATTGACGTCCATGGACCGGGAGTCGATGATCGAGTCGAGTGTCTAGCTATTTCTGCCACTCGAGTTTCAAATTTAACCCACTATACGGCCGCCTGCATTTTATCCTTCCTATATTCTTCGCTATATCCCTCAATATTATTTTATGCTCTCGCTCATAAACAGCTTAAAACATTCGAGATTTGATTACGATTTTTTTAAATCTTTAACTTTCTCGAATTCTTTAGATGGAACATATGATGTAGATGTATTTTTTATTTAAAAGTAATATGTGGATTTCCCGTGAAAAAATTTTGTTTGGAATTTTGAGTTTTATGCATTTATGCAATAAAATTTCTTCGAATTTCTTGTAGTTTTTAACTATTGGTATTTCCACTGAAAATCGATAGTAATTAACATATGTTCTATATCCTAGAAAAAAATTGGAAAAAATTATTTCCTGCATTATTGCAGCCTTTAATCAATACCAACCAGGTTAATGCTGCATTTTTTACATATTTTTTTTTCTTGCGGATATAACTCTTCGTAGAAAAAACAACAAGCAATTTACTCCTAGATTAAATAAGGGCTTGACCTAAAAATCATCCAAGTCCAGTGGATAAAGCCGACTGCTTAACCAAATTACAATACCTCATTAATTTGCACTCGGAAGCTCCTTATAAAAAGCGCATTATCGGCGAAATTTCCAATTCCCAAATCCGCGCTAACTTCATATTAAACTAATAAAAAAAAGAACTTGAGAGAGACGGAGAGAGAGAGAGGGGGGGAGTCGCAGTTTAACAAAGGAATGATTGCGTGCGGAACAATGAAGTTCGCAGTGGGAATTCGGGTATCTGCCTCGCCAATTCGATTCGTAACTAATGTAACCCAAAGATAGAGAGCGAACACAGGAGGGCGGCGGGAGGGACTGGGCGCAGAAATATAGTTAGGCGATAGGGCGCATCCGCGTGTCCCGCTCCCCAAAACTACTGCGGATAATCCGTTTACATGCAGGTTTCGCGCTCGCAAGGGGGGGCATGTGCGTATGCGCCGCTGGAACGAAGAAGCGCTTCCGGCCTTCCCCCTGCAGCCTACAAATGGTCCTCTGTAGGACGTCGCGCGAAGGGGCAAGGTTTAGCATCCAAATGGCGGCAATTTGCAGCAGGTGATAAAGGTGATAAAGGTGACACGGCGGTCGCCCGGCCCGCCAGGCGCCTTCGCCCCTCTCCGTCTCTCTCTCTCTTTTCCTCTATGGCGCGCCGAGGCGCTAAACCTCTAAATAGCTACCCTTTCGCCACGGCGTCGCGCCCCGCGAGCGAGCGGGCGAGAGGGAGCCGCACGAGTGACGATCCCTAAGGTGGCCTCCCTCCCTGACCTCCGGCTCTTCCGATATTAACCGAGGACGTGATTTTTCGTCGATATTTTTTACTCGCTTTTCGCGATGATGCCTCAAGTGGTGAGTCTATCCTCGGTAGTTTCGCTTTTAAATTTAAGATCGGCAATAAAAGGGGTGTGAGTTGAATAATTTAATGTTGCGTAAAAATGATTCAATGTTGAAAACGAACATTAGGTAATCATAAAATTTATGGAGAGAGGACGTTGAGCATAATTTAACCTGAATCTTTTCCATTTCACCAAATTGGTATTTTAGTTCGTCATAAATTCTTTTAGAGTTTACCAGTGATTGCGTCATTTATTTTGCAGTACTTACGATTTAAATTAGGTCAACTATAAAATTAAATTTTTTTAGAGAAAAAGCGCTGAACCGCTAAAATGTGGATTTAATTGAAAAATCTACTTTTTCCATTAATTTATTATAGCAAAAACTGATGTAAATTACGATGGATTTAAATTAGAAGTAAAGTAAATTTTACGAGACTTTAATTTATACAATTTTCAAATAAAAAATGCTCTGTTTGCTGCAAAATTTAATTTGTTAATTGAATAAGTACATCACATTCATCAAGGGTGTGCCGTATGTTATATTACTATGTATATTAGAATAGAGCGCGCCACCGGCGGTATCGCGGTGAACAAGACTAGCGA